>CM077024.1:152963488-153299358 GCA_039090855.1 Macrothele yani
GGCCTTCATGCACCTTAGGAGCCGACGTTCACTACTAACATCAGTGGCATGTGGTGCTCCGCAGTTTCTACGTCGGTTATTTGCAACGGTGCCATTTCTCCAATCACGATACACTTCAACCACAGCAGCACGCGAACAGTTCACAAACTGTGCTGTTTCAGAAATACTGCCACCCTTGGCCCGAAAGCCGATAATATCATTCCCTTTTTGCAAATCTGATAAATTTCTCATTTTATCCATGACAGCAAAGACTGATGTTTTCAGAATGCCTACAGCTCACCTTGTATACCCTCCAAGCCAGCTTGCGACACCTGCGTTCTTTCATTGGCTCCGCGCAGTTGACGTCAAAAGTAGGAGGTGATCACAATAATGTGACTCAACTGTGTGTAGTATATATCATCATCATCATTGTCAACCATTATCAGTCCACTGTTGGACGAAGGTCTCCCCAAGTTTCCTCCACAACGGTCTGTCTTGTGCCAGTCTCCTCCATGTCACCCATGCACACTTTCGAATTTCATACACCCATCTCCCATGTGGTCTTCTTCTGGGTCTTTTCCTGTCTCTTGGAATCCAATCTAAAATTTCGGTTGTCCATCGATGATCTGTCCTTCTAGCAGTATGTCCAGCACATTGCCATTTCAGGGATTTAACTCTGATCATGACGTCTTCCACTCTTGTAATTTTTCGGATCCACGAGTTCCTCTTCTTATCTCTCCTAGTTACACCAAGCATGCACCTCTCCATGCTACTTTGAGTTGTCTGCAGCCTTTGTATGTCTCTTTTAGTTAAGGTCCACGTCTCCGCACCATACGTAACAACTGGAAGGATGCATTGATCAAACACTTTTCTTTTAAGACATAATGGCATATTGCTCTTGAAAATTATGCTGTTTCTTCCAAAAGCTCTCCAGGCAAGTTTTGTACGCCGATTAATTTCTTCATCAATGTGACCCTCACTTGATATCTGCTGTCCAAGATAAACGTACGTGCCTGTTATCTCCAGCTTTTCTCCATCAATCGATAAATCTTCATTTCTTGTAAAAGCATTGAACATCACTTTTGTCTTCTGAAAGTTCATTTTTAATCCCACTTCTTTACTCTTGTCAGCAAGTTCCTGGATCATACTCTGCAGCTATGATGGGGTAGTTGCAAAAATGACTACGTCATCAGCAAAACGAAGGTGGGTTAGATAATCTTCATTAATCTTTATCCCCTTGTTTTCCCAGCTCAGCGACTGAAAGACACCCTCCAATGTGGCATTAAAGAGCTTCGGAGATATGGTGTCACCTTGTCTCACTCCCTTTTCAATTTTTATGTGTGTTGTATTTTCAAACAGCCGAATCTTTGCACTTGCATTTTCATAGATGCTATTAATAATATTAATGTATGCATCTTCAATACCGCAGGATTTCAGAGCCATTGTAACTGCTGATGGCTTCACCGAATCAAAGGCTTTTTCATAATCGATAAAAGCTATGCACAATGGAAGTTCATATTCCCTCGCTCTTTCAATTAGTTCTCTCAGTACGTGGATATGATCTATTGTGCTGTAGCCACTCCTGAATCCAGCTTGCTCTCTCAGTTGAGCCATGTCCAGTATTACCTTCAAGCGGTGTGAAAGAACTTTAGTGAAGATTTTATAAACCACTGATAGGAGGCTGATAGGTCTGTAGTTCCCGAGATCCTCAATGTCACCTTTTTTGTGTAGCAGGATCATTGTAGCGGTGTTGCAATCCTCAGGAATCTTCCCTTCATTAAGGCATCGAGTGAAAATTTGGGCGAGTACTGTTTCGATTTCTCCACTTGCTTCTTTTATGATGTCTACAGTAATTCCATCTTCTCCTGGAGCTTTCTTCCGCTTCATGTTCTTGATTGCATGTGCAACTTCTGCTGGAAGGACTGGAGAAACTCTGGTGCTGGTACCTTTCATGATGTCTGGAGTGCATGTATCATCCCTTTCATATAATTTGGAGTAGAAATCTTTCACTCTTGTCAAAATTTCGCCTCTATTTCTTGTTACAGAACCATCTTCTTTTCTCAGTGTCATAATTTGTTTTCTTCCCTTACTGAGATGTCCCTTTGCTGTCTTTAGGCTTTGGTTGTTTTCAATTGCTTTCCTCACTAGTTCACAGTTGAATTTTCTAACGTCTTCAGTGATACTTTTCCTTACTGTCTTGCATAGCTCTATATATTCCACTTTGGAAGTCACATCTTCTTTAGTTGTCCTCATCTCTCTTCTTTTTTTGTATCAACATTTTGGTTTTTCCTGATAATTTGTTCACATGCAACTTGTTCTTAGACCCAGCTAATTTTGTTGCTGTTTCCATAAGAGCTTTGGTTACTTTTCTGTTAACTTCAGAAACTTCCACTTCTTCCGATGTTAGGCCTTCCAAATCAGAGAATCTGTTCTTCAGTTCCAACTTGAAGGTATTATGGTGTTTTTTAAGGTTGGTTATATCAATAGATTTTGTTTGTCTTATGAGCTTGCCACGTTCAAGTTTAGTGTTGAGGTGCATCTTACATCTCACCAATCTATGGTCACTACCTGTCTTGAACTTGTTTAGCACACTGCAGTCTTTTATGACGAATGTTTTGTTACACATAATAAAATCAGTTTCACTTGTCGTCCCATTTGGATGTCTCCACGTCCATTTCCTGTGTGGCTTTTTCTTGAAGAAGGAGTTCAAGATGAAAAACCCTTCTGCCTCTGCAAACTCAGCGAGAGTATTTCCACGCTGGTTTCTGTTGCCGTGACCAAATTTACCTACTGAAGTTTCATTCTGTTGCCGTTGCCCTATTTTTGCATTGAAATCTCCCATAATTATCTTCAAGTGCTGCTTACCTTTATTATTTAGATGACGAATTTCCTCATAAAATTCTTCAATTTCTTCTTCAGGATGACTTGTGGTGGGTGCATAAGTTTGAATAATCTGAGCCTGGTATCTTTTCAAGAGTTGGATAACGAGTTGTGCAGCTCTGTCAGAGGAACTTTCAACTTCTACAACTTTATCCTTCAGTTTTTTGTTTATTATAAATCCAACACCTTTATTATAAATCCAACACCACTAGTTCTGCCGGTATCTGTCCCATGATAGTAGAAGAGATGTCCACCTTTCAGTTCAATGAGATCTTCTCCTTTTCTCCTTACCTCGCTTAGCCCGACGATGTCCCACTTGATCCTTTGTAGTTCCTCTTCCAATTCAAGAAGCCTTGAATCAGAAGATAGGGAGCGTCCATTATACGTAGCCAAGGTCAGCATCAGATGGCAGCCTAGTCCGGTCCTCCGGGGATTCTTAGCACCCTCTGCCTTCATGTCGCACTGGCCGCTGCCTTGGCCAGGTACATTCCAGATGCCGGAGACTGAGGGCCAAGATTTAAGTTGTGGAATCATTTTGGAGGGGTTTGGCCATAACTCACCACGCTGGCCAAGCGGGTTGGTGAGTGTGGGATAGCATTTCCTCTAATCCCGATGGTATAATTATACCGCTATTGGCGGTCGTCAGAGCCCCTTTAGTGGTAACAGGATGCACCACGAGAAAGCGGGGTTGACATTTTTCAAGGAGAGGCTGTGATGTTATGCATCACCTGACCTTACATCCCGTAGTATATATATATATATACGTATATAGCGATAGAATTGCCTTGACTTCCATAGCTGATTCAGCAATTCCGTGCTTAGAAACAATTTAAAATTTGACGTCCAGTGTTATTTAGCGAAACAGTATTCATTTCGTGAGACGAAAAGAAGTTATTTATTGCAGGAACTAAATGCTAAAACCCTTCAGTTCAAGTCCGCAGGGCCCGCGCAGATCTTTAGTACATCTGTGTGGCCTCAATAAAATGAAGTTATGAAAAACTTCTTCATCCATCTTTAGTCACTCCTCCTCAAGAGTATTTTCTAGCTTCTTGAGAGTCATTGTAGATGCTTGACAGACTTGAATACACCAGTCTAGTAAGTCCGACACATGTTCTACAGGGTGAAGATAAATCAATCGTATAGCCCAGTAATGTGCGCAGTGCCTTCGTTATGAAGCAAGCGCACAAGCAGCATGGATTTAAGAGTAATAGCTTTATCGTGCTTGAAACTGAACACAACTGCAGGTTCTGTAGCATAAGAATGAAAAACTGGTACTATAACTTTATTTCTGCACTTTATGCTTCTCAGAGATTCATTCCTGCTATTATTGCGGTCTGTGTACATATCCTTCATTACTGATACATTCCTAACTCCTAACTCCAGATCTCCGAAAAAACGATGACGACTCCGAACAATGTAGTGCTTGTACCGTGTTCATAGTTCACGCCAGATAAAAAATTGTCTATTACCAGGCCGCAATCAAAAACACCACTCGTTACTCTATAGAACAGAGTATGATTGGTAAATGCTTTCTATTCTGTGGGGGCTCTATGATTACTATAGTTTAAAAGAACTAATGCTATCCGTTGGCGAGCAGATAGCCCTATATTATGCGTAAATCACCTCCACAAAGCCCTGCATTGTGGAGGTGATTGCGTATTGTTTACTTGCATGAATGTATTCCGGTGGCGGTAGTGAATGTAGGATGCATTTCCATAGCGTTCATTCAGCGATTTCAACGGACCATTTAAATAGGCAATGATCATCTCTTGGTGTCATTGATAATGCAACGCCTTTATTTGGTACTTTTGGAAATGTTCCTGTTCCTCGGAAACGATTCAAGAATGTTCTTAAGACAAGTCAGGGTAAAGTCTTGTGACATGGACCGCTGTGTTTGGACATGTCAAAAGCTTTATATGACCGAACGTCTAACGACATGCTTTTCAATTGCTCTGCACACTGTAGATTCCAGTTTTCCTATCGGCCTCCACGCTGAACATTCCAGTTTTCGAATTCTACAAACTGTAGATTCTAGATTTTTTATTATTTTGCACACAGAAGATTTCAGTTTTCTTACTGGCCTTCACGCTGTGAATTACGGGACATTGTGCTGAAAAACGCCATTAGCTTTCAGCCAATAAAGAGCAACAAAGCATTCTCATTCTAATACTGCACTTATAGCTGGTTTCCTCTTAAAGTAAGTCATGTGCGTAAAATCATCACTGACGATCATTTCCGTTTTTTCTGCTATATGTTTAGTACACACGACTCACATCGACGTGTGTACTGAAAACTGAAGCAGAAAAAGCGTTCCGATATTGAATGAGAAATAATAGCGATTTTTATTTCTCCATAACTGCTCTAACGTACCGCCATTTTTTTCTTGATTATGAAATTCTAGTTCCTATAACAAACACATGTGCTTTCGCAATTTCTTAGTTTTTGAAAAGTATTTTTGAATATTTGTATACGTATTTTTCCTTTCAGAACAAGCATGGGTCTCTGGGAGTTGATATTTATGACCCTGATTCCATTCCTCGATTTTGCCATCAGGGTATATGAATTCTTTGCTGGTGAATCAAGTATGCAAATGTTGGCAAAACGACTAGCTGTTGGTGTAGTTCTGATATCAGTTGTATGCATGCTCTTGGCATTTGGAACTTTTCTTATGGGAAGAATTTTATACAAGAAATGTCTCGAACTCAAAGAAACTGAAACCGAAATTTCTTCACTAAGGCGAGACATGAAGAAAGCAAAAGTACTGCCTCCTCCTCACCGCACCGTCAGTTTCTTGTTTTGTACCCTACGGAAGGAGAATAACAGTGCAAAGCTGTCTCGTTTCAGAAACCTGGATAGATTTTTAGGCCCTGTCGGAGATGAAGAAGTTTTCATTAGTGGCATGCAGCGTATGCTCCAGTGTCTTAGCAATCCAGCTATAGGCGTATTAATATGCAATAATCACAGCGAGTGGTCAGCTGTCAACCCTCCAGATATCGAAAACATAATAGACGAACAAGAGGAAGCCGTTAGCGACAGCAACAGCGAGAGCAACAGCGACAGCGACAGCGACCGTGAAGTTATTGCTCAATAAAATAATTCTCTTCTAAATATTATTTAATAAATTTTCTGAATATTTGTATTTTGGCTAATTTTTTTCAGATCCTTGATAAGAATTACTTGTAATCAGATCCTTCATTAGAAAGGAAGTTGTTAATATTATATTTGATAATACTGAGTACAAAGAAGAATAGTGTTATTATTTCCACGTTTAACACTGATCTAAAAATTAAGAATAAAAAAGCGTGGCCTTCAGCTGTATGAAGAAAAAACTTTGAGTACGTAGATTAGGAAAAAAAGTGGGAACTAGTTATTTTGGAAACACAGTTGTTAATTCTTTCTCTTTCCCCCCCCCCTCTCTCTCTCTCTCTCTCTCTCTCTCTCTCTCTCTCTCTCTCTCTCTCTCTCTCTCTCATTCCTTGCCCTATCTTCCTCTCTTTCACTTATTCCCAGGCCTCTCTCTCTCTCTCTCTCTCATTCCTTGCCCTATCTTCCTCTCTTTCACTTATTCCCAGGCCACTCTCTCTCTCTCTCTGTCTCTCTCTCTCTCTCTCTCTCTCTCTCTCTCTCATATCTCGTCTTTCTCTCTCTTTCTCTCATACCTCGCCGTGTCTTTCCCTCTCTTTCTCTCATACCTCGCCGTGCCTTTCCCTCTCTCTACCTCTCAATCCTCGATCTATCTTTCGCTGGCTCTCTCTCTCTATCATTCCTAGCCCTATGCTCCTCTTTCTAACTCCTTCATCGCCCTATCTTTCTACGGTTGACACTAATCAAAATTAAGAATGAAATAACGTGGCCTCCAGCTTTATCAAGAAATAACTTTCAGTAGTATGTAAATCAGAAAAAAGATGGAAACTACTTGTTTTGGAAAGAGATTTGGTAATTCTCTCTCTCTCTCTCTCTCTCTCTCTCTCTCTCTCTCTCTCTCTCTCTCTCTCTCTCTCTCTCTCTCTCTCTCTCTCTCTCTCTCTCTCTCTCTCTCTCTCTTTCAATCCTCGCCTTACCTTTCTTTCTCTTTCTCTCTCTCAAACCTCGCCCTACCTTTCTCTCTCTCTCTCTCTCTCTCAATCCTCGCCTTACCTTTCTTTCTCTTTCTCTCTCTCAATCCTCGCCCTACCTTTCTTTCAATCCTCGCCTTACCTTTCTTTCTCTTTCTCTCTCTCAAACCTCGCCCTACCTTTCTCTCTCTCTCTCTCTCTCTCTCTCAATCCTCGCCTTACCTTTCTTTCTCTTTCTCTCTCTCAATCCTCGCCCTACCTTTCTTCTCTCTCTCTCTCTCTCTCTCTCTCTCTCTCTCTCTCTCTCTCTCTCTCTCTCTCTCTCTCTCTCTCTCTCTCTCTCTCTCGCCCTACCTTTCTTTCTTTTTCTCTTTCTCTCTCACTCTCATTCCTCTCCCTATTTATCTCTCTCACACTCATTCCTCGGCCTGTCTTTCTCTCCCCCGTCTCTCTCATTCCTTGTCCTATCTTTCTCTCTCACTTACTTATACCTCGTCATGGCTTTTCCCATTTTGTACTTTACCTTCTATCTTAGTATTTTTAAGAGCCACTGATGTCATGCTTTGATGGTAATACTTAGATCAGCGATGTGTGTTTTATATTACATTTAGTAACATACATTTAGATATGAGACATGACTTGTTATTTAACAGACTTCTTGATCTACACAATTCTCTTTTCAAATAGTTTTCATGTAAACACACTATAATACCTGAAAATGTGTATCCAGTAAACATTGTTTCGAACATTCAGAAAATAAAAATGGTCTGGATTTCGCATAGGCCGGAATTAAAGCTATGGACACCATTCGCCGAATTTCCAATCTGACTTTGCATTGCTGACAGAAATTAAATTTAAAATTTGATGAAAGGTACATTTGAAAAAATACGAGCCGCCCCGGTGGCGCTGTGGTTTAAGCGATGGCGAATGACCATTCGTCCGTACAGGGTCCGGGTTCGAATCCCGTGGAGGCATGAATGTTATGTTTGTCTTACGGCATGGCTCTCTTCCTTCCCTGGAGCCAGTGACCCTAAATTAGGGACGGGCGACTGCTTATAGCCCATTGAGTTGCTCACGGTAGTCGTTAAACCTCCAATCATAAAGAAAAAAAAATACGAAATACGGGAAAGTTCCAAACGACATTCAGCAATCCGCTATCATGGTACATAGATTTTTTTCCTGAACAAACAACACTGCTTCGCTAATGGAGTTCGTAGGTGACGACATCGCTTTTTGTTGTCAAACAACTGCTTATCTTAGGCCTTCGGCATCCCAACGGCAAGAATGTACAGTATATTTTAGAGAACTTCGAGTCGTCCTGGTTGAATGCGTTGTGGATTCTCATGAGTCGTTTGAGTCGACTTTTGTTCCACACTGTAAACAAAATTCTGAAATTCACGAGACAGTTTCTGTCATTCCTTTCTGTATTAACGAAGCATATTACTGACACAACCTTTGCCGTGAAATAATTGAAAGTATCCTGAATTTCGCGGAATTTTCTCATGCCAGGAAAATTCTGAATTTTCTGAAACGTTTCCGCAATCTTCATATATTAATGGAAACACTCTGTTCTTTTTCTTTCCTTATCCGTATGACAAAGATTTCCCGGTAATAGGAGTGATTAGCGGGAGTCCTTCAGGTTCGGTTAATGGTTAAATTTCTATCGTATGTCGTAGGATCTATGAAATTTTGGTTATTGTGGCACCAATATGAAAGAGATGTCGTGCTACTAAATCACAATATAAATAACACATCGTCTAAGCACGATTTATTATAAAAAACGAAAACTATTTACAGATTAAAACCATTAGCACTTTCGGTGTGCCGTTCACTCCATCATTAGATGTTCCAGGAAGCTATCACAGATTGTTGTATATATACACAGGCCATGTGTGACTTCACAAAGCCAGCTACTTGTTATTCATGTACCCCAAACTACATAACATACACAATAGTTGCCACAGATTAAGTGAGATTCTTGCGAATTATATTAAAGTTCAATGACTTCACAATCGGTGTCCAATTTTCATGGAGGTCCACTGGGTAATAATCATTACAACATTCTTTGTCCAACGCTTTAATAAATACACTCTCGGCTATCAGTTAGGTACTGACAGAAGAGGGTGTCAAGAGTATACTAGCAATGCACCAATCCGGAAAATAAGTCCCATTATTAACATTTCTTGCAAGAGAAGTATTTTGAAGATGTGCTTTAACACTATATTTATGTTCCATTAATCTCAAATTCAAGTGTCTCCTTGTGGAACTTACGTAGTTACAAACGTGCTGTTTGGTAACAGGGTCCAAGAGAGGAACATTATATACTCCCTAACGTCGTTCTGAGAGTGCTAATGGTTTTAATCTGTAAATAGTTTTAGTTTTTTATAATAAATCGTGCTTAGACGGTGTGTTATTTATATTGTTATTGTGGCACGCCATGTGTCTTCCACTTATTCAGTACATCCAAAACAGTTGACTTGGGTATGTTTAAACGCCTCTCGGTTTCTCTCATGAACAACCCACTAATATAATACCCAACAATATTTCATTTCTCAAATTCAGTTCTCTCCTACCGCGACATTTTCACTTAACCTCACAGTGCGATATGATCGCGGTCAGCTGCAGGCTTGTTTTTATACCGTTTGCAGCTGCACATCGCATCATAACAACGCAACGGATCCGTTCATTTGCTTTTGAAGGGGTGTCCGGTGACTTTTGTCAATATAGTGTATATTGGGTTACTGTAAGAAACCGGGTACTTAAGTTATTGTACATACGTTGTCTATGTATCAGTCTGTGGACAACATTAGACAAAAGCTGTTATAGCTATCAACAGTAAATTTCATATTTAGGAGGTTTGTGAAATAGTGCTATAAGACAGCACATTTCACTTTTTCTTTAAGGTAATTGAAAGTCATTATCAGTTTAAAAATGTCTCAACTTCCAAAGCCTTTTTTACTTCGAAAAATCACGATGAAAAAAAGTATTCAATTTATTATTCTCCTACAGAAAGCATAAAATTATTACAAATGTATTAAAAACCGCATCCAACAGAAAATACAATGACTGATTCACTCGCAATAATGACCAAAAAAAAAAAATATTTTATCATCGCGCAATTCGAACGTATGCTTAAGCCGTGTGCTGTTTTTACCAGGTCAAGCCACATAATCCCGGTTTGAATCTCGCCAAAGGAAAGGGTACCTTGCTGTAAGAAAAATTCAGGTTCTTCGATTTTGAGAAATTTCTGTTTAAATACGAAAAAACCCTAAACAGAAAGTTTCTGAAATAAACGCCATTACTGACTACGGAAAATCGGTTAAATTACAGAAACTGGAAAAATCGGAACCTTTTAAAAACGGAAATTTTGTTAAAAGACGTCCACCTATACCGGCAATATCGCTGGACGCTATTTTCATGACGTTTCCATAAATTCACAATACGTACCTTTATAGTGTAGTGCGAATTTCTATCACAATTCCAAACGAATTTCTATCACAATTCCCCTCCCCCCTTTTTTTTTTATCAAAAATACGTATTTTGTTAACATTCGAAAGCATATACTTTTATTCAGGTTGAACTTTCCTGTTAGAGTGTTTTCGATTTTGCAACAATGGTTTCAATTTTTTTCAACTTATAGTGAAACAAGCTAAATTGGCCGGTGATATAATTCGATACCACGTCTTCTCGTTCTGGAGCCAGTTGTTCTCTCGAATGAACTGCACTGACATTGCCTTACCGCTGTGCCGTTTCGACAGTCACCTCACCTCACTTTACATACTGATAGGCGCTTAATCTTGGAATGTTATGTAACTGTTTCTCTTCCGTTACGACTACATCCGTACCAGTCAAAAATGAGTACACCTCATAAAGTTATATTAGCATACGTTTTTTAAGGCATCTTGTATTAGCATACGTTTTTTAAGGCATCTTGAGCTTTTTCCCTTTGGCACTTTCCTCTGATTTTGTGCAGAACTTTATTAACCACTTTTAACTAATTCTCAACAGAATTGCATTTGCGATTAACTGATTTTGAACAGAATAGTATCAGCGATTAACTAAAACTTCAGATGCTGCCATTTCGAATGTGTGCTGACATGTCAAAAATTGTTTACGAACTACTGCATAAACAGATCTACTGCTTGCTTGAATCTCAGGAGCCAATTACACTGGGGTTGGATATCCATTAAGAAATATGAACATATTTTTCATAAATTCCAGAAGAAAGACACCAGTTGTTATAAATGAAATCGGTCAAACGCAGCTGAACAAACTGAAACACAGTGAATGGCGAGTAATCAAATTGTGAATAACATACAATAACACTTCTGCGATCGTCTATAGTTTTAGTCAAGCTAAGATAGTCACATATGTACAAGTGATAGCAACAAAAAACAACCCAAGGGCAAAACTTCCACTGTTCGCTCAAAATTAAGGTTTACGAAAGGCTACTTGGCCTACATTTATTGCAAAAACGCTATCAACTTATACAAATGTGAGGGCTATAAATTCAGTTGTTGTTGGTTTTTTGTCATATGAGCTGGTTCAGCACACAAAAACTGTAAACAGTACTATAACAATATTTATCTCATACAGTGGCACACCCAGGGGAGTGAGGGCTATACACTGAGGAGCAACTGAATTAGAGATACCTGTCTAGTAACGTGTAGCACCACCTTTCGCCCAGATAACGGCGGCGATTCGTCTTGGCATGGACAAGACACCAGAAGCGTTGCAAAGCCATACAGATCCACGACCCCTGAACAAGCTTCCACAGTTCACGAAGATTTGATAAAGGGAGGTCAGAGCCTCGAACATCTCTCTCGATGGCATCCCAGATGTGCTCGAGGGGATTGAGGTCAGGTGACCTAGCTGACCAAGGAAGCGAGGTCACGTCGGTGGAGTGTTCATCCAATCATTCGGGTACAATTCGGAAGCGATGGCACGGTGCATTGTCTTGTTGCAGGATGAGGTCCCCAGTGGGATGGAGCAAATGGTCGTCCAGGATATCCCGGTAACGTTGACCTGTGAGGGACGATGTCACACGTACCAGGGGTCCCATTTCAGTCCACGCAAACAGTCCCCAGACGAGAATGCCACCCCCACCAGCTTAAAGAGTATCCTGCTGGCAAGTAGGAACCACGCTTTATGTGGTTTGCGCCGTACTCGTATCCTGTCATCCACATGTACCAACGTGAATCTCGACTCCTCAGTCCAGGCAACATTTTTCCACATGTCTAGGGTCCAGTGGCGATGTTCCCGCGCCCATGCTAATTTTTGCACCCTGTGATGTGTGGTCAGCAGCGGTACCCTCGTGGGACGATGGCTTCTGTACCCATAGCGAGGAGATGGTTCTGGAGGGTGTGTCTGCTTACACATTTTTGTACACCAGCGTTACATTGCCGAGTGATTTCTTGCACTGTGGCCCGTCTATCTGCTGTTACAATGCGAGCTAGCCAACGATGACCCCACTCATCCACACGCTCTTGTTCACGACAGTTGGCCCTTGCAGGGATGGTTTTACCGGATTCGATTTACTCACGGTGCACACGTGACACAGTGGCTCGTAAAAATCCCAGTGCCTGCACGACTTCCGAGATGGAGTGACCCATTCGTTGGGTTCCGACAATTTGCCCACGATCAAATGCGCTTAGATCCTTCGTCTTACCCATACTGCGTCCGACTCTTACTGATTCCCGTCACATCACTCCTTATATTGTCGGATCGCTGCATACGTTATGTCGTTTCCGTTTACATGGCCGCCTACAGCGCCACATTTGCATAACGCCAGCTGTCTCTAATTCAACTGCTCTTCCGTGTGTACACCAAGCAACTGCTGTATCGTCCTTTTTATCTAACGTTATTATCACATTCATGCACCACTCTCTCTGACCTGAAAAGTGTTGCCAACCTCGTTCATGTGAGAGAGAAAATATCACGTTAAGTTTGGAAAGTGCAAAAGAGAACAAACTCAAATTTGCATAGGAAAAGGAACTAAAAATGAAAGTTAAATTAGAATATACGTCACATCGTCTGCCTCGTATTTTTTTCTTTTTAAGTCTTTGTTGTACCACGAACCTATCAATTTAGTAGAGGTCTCTATTCAAAACATAATTTGGTCATTCATGCAAGTCTTTCAGATAAGAACTTACCCAATAATGAAGACATCAAGACATTCGTTGAACAGTTGCTAGCAGCTGACTTCAAATCAGTACACAAATCCTCTAAACATCAAAAATATCGCACAGACATTCTAATATAGTATCACGAGATATAATTACATCTTTTAAATATTCTAAACATGCATTGACATACGGTGCAGAGGACCAAGATGCCGAACGAAGAAACACATTTCAATATATCACCAATTTTCATAGCAAAAACATTCAACTTTCTGTACAATGTCGTGAAAGAACGGTATGCTGTGGCATAAAAGGATCATGCCAACGACGACAATATCAAATATATTCCTATTATAGGTACAAAATCGTGATAATTGTATTTGCCACAACAATACGTGCGAACTTTAATCAATAAACATGCAAGAAGTGGCATAATAGTAAAAGAACTGAGTAATGCAGAAAAAAACTACAATTGATTAAGCGTTAAGGTAAATTATACATTCGTCAACACCATATAACTTCTAAGGAAAGACATAAAATATTCAAACTAAGTTAGCTGAACCTACAACATTTGAGCACAGAAAACATGTTTTAAATTTAGTTTGTTGAGAAAACACGGCACTTTGCAAGGGAAAAAAACCCAACAACACGAGAAGTGTCAAGCACAAAAAGGTTAATCATAGAACAACACCAAACCTTTAATTGAACACTGGGCGGCCAGGGCCGACTTCGGACTACGAGTTTTAGATGGGATAGGGGAAACCCTGGGAGTTAAGCATCTATAGATACAGTATATCAACAGAAACGCAATGGCTTATATCAAACTCATGCCGAAAAGGCAACATTTACAACATAAATTGACAAGCATTTTAGTACAATTCAACTTGCTATTCGCAAGAAAAAAATTCCGTGTGGGCGCCACAACAAAACAAAACAAAAAAAAATAACTTTAAGTTTTGCGTGCACAAATTCATATCTACACAGGTTCCATGACAGTGGGAAATCTGGGAGATTTTCCCTAATTCAGTAAATTTCCATGACAGTGGGAAATCTGGGAGATTTTCCTAATTCAGTAAGGTTCCATGACAATGGGAAATTTTCCCATTGTCATGGAACCTTACTGAATTAGGGTGGATACCTGCCAATAGCAGCTAGCCAAGTCCAAAGTTGTTAACCAGTTTGTTGATGATAAATCCTGGAGAATATCGCTTATAATGGGTAACGGGTAATTGATAGCTTTAGTTACCGAATTCACTTTCCGATAATCTACCTCGAAGCGGTACTCCCCACATTGTTTCTTAGGAACAAGAAAAGATGGTGCTGCCCAAGGGCTAAGTGATTTTCTGATAATCCCAGAATGGAGCATGTCCTGAATTTGTTTTTGGAACTCAGCTTTTTCTGGTTTGGACATGGCTTGCATGCTATGCGACTAGCCTTTTCCGTATCAATGGCGTGATACACCAACTGTGTGAACCCTGGCTTGTCTAAAAATAACTCTGGTCGGCTGTTTAAAACTTGAAAAGATGGCTCTTGTGCTCAGGTAACAAGCTCTCGCTCACAAGGACTGGAGAAAAATCAGTAATCCCTTCTGGATTACTGATTTTTCTCAGGCATTAAGATTAGCCCATGCTCAAAGTCAAGCTTAAGTTTAAATATTTTAATAAAATCCAGCCCCAGAAGGAAATCAACGGGTAAATCTTAGAGCAAGAGAAATGTACGCGAAATTTGAACCTGGCCAATCTTAACAGGTAAATGGACTGAGCCAGAGATGGAAAACATTTATTGTGGGCACCTCGCAGATATTGCTCAGAGGGCTCGACACAAGCATTTGGAAAGGTAGCAGCAGAGAAATAAAAAATTAATGCAGAAATGTCAAATCCGGAATCTTTCTTTGTGGACACCACCACTTGATCCAAAGTGAAAAAATGGTCAGGCAGCTGCGGGGCTTGGATGGTGAAGAAAAGATGTTTGAGGTCTTCAGATATACAAGGAGATAGAATTCTAACCATATACCTCTTGCGGGTTTAAATTGTGGTCAATATAATTAGCATGTCCCGGACTATCCTGAAAATTCGCAGATGCACCAGAACGAGCTGAGTTGTAATAACGTGTAGCAGAGGCAGCATTAATATCACTAGGGCTTTCCTGCCCCGCAGCATGATGTTTAGGATATGTTTGTTCCACTGGGTAGTAATTATCGCGGGGATGAGAAACTTGACTGCTATTCTGATTAACGGATATAAAATCAGGATGTCGCATCGCTGGTGCTCGCCGATGCACCGGCACGTATCTAGTCTGCTGATAGGAATTATCCACTTTCGATTGATAAACAGCCTGTCTGGGCTGATTAAAAAATTGTCCTTGTTGTGGAAAGTTCTGTTTAGGCTGCTGATAACTCTATCTTTGAAGATGAGGTTCTTGGATCCACCTAGGTTGGCGGTATTCTTGGACCTACCTAGGTTGGCGGTATTCTTGGACCAGCCTGGGTTAACGGTATTCTTCGACCTCCCTGGGTTGGCGGTATTCTTGGACCTTAGGTAATGGGTTGTTCTGTGAAGACTGTACTTTGCTGTGACGTTCCTCAAAAACTCGGATGAATTTCAGGCACTCGTGAACTGTGACAAGACGTCTAATTTCTTAAAAATCCTGCAGGAAGGGGTCTAGCTGCTGTAGTAAAATATCAATAATGTCAGAATCGACTGCAACGGGATCCCATAATATATAAAGCATAACTGTTTCCAGAGCAAACGAGACGGGACTAGCTGACGTACGCTGTTGCCTGGAAAACAGGTAGAAGAACCTTCTAATTTAACGTAGGCTCAACACTGAGCCACCGTGTTTTAGGTATAGAAGACGGTAGCTCAGTTTTGGGCCTACGTTAAATTGCAAGGTTGTGCTACCTGAGAAGAGCCCTCTGGGTTCATCCGACGCTACTATCTGTACCAGACTTGGCAGTGTCTTGTAAAAATATGCCAGCAATAGGCACTAGGCGATCTTCAGGAACATTATACACTGCTGGCCACCCAAAATGCAATACCAAAACGGACACGAGATAGCAAAGCCAGATTTACTGGACACATAACACCAGATACAAAGATGAAACGATTGAGCTTACAGGCCCGTGCTACTTGCGGAACACGCAGACATCAATAGTTCGTGTGGCCCCCATGGCTGGCAATAACGGCCGCTACACGCCGCGGCATCGAACGAAAGAGGCTTTGGATGTGGGCTTCTGGTATGTCGGTCCAGCCTGCTTCCACACGTTGCCACAGGTCATCAGGCGTAGCCGCGGGTGGTGCTTGCCGGGCCACTCGGTTGCCGATCAGCGACCAGACGTGTCCGATGGGCAACATATCGGGAGAACAGGCGAGTCACGACAGCAGTGACACCTGATGATCCATGAAGAATTGTTGCACGATGCGTGCCACGTGCGGGCGCGCATTGTCCTGTTGAAACGTGGCCGCTGGCAGGCCCTGCAGGTAAGAGAGGACTACAGGCACCAAAACGTCGGAGATGTAGCGGTGGCTGTTAAGTGTGCCGGCGATACGTACCAGAGGGGTGCGGGTGTCATATCCAATTGTGCCCCAAACCACAACGCCAGGCGACGGACCGGTATGGCGATGTATAATGCAGGCGTCATACAGTCTCTCGCCGCGGTGCCTCCCCACGCGGAACCGACCATCGTGATGTTGCACGCAGAAGCGGGATACGTCGGAGACGACAATGTCTTGCCATTTCGCATTCCAGGGGCAGCGTTCAACGGCCCACGGGCGCCGCACTCGCCGGTGGTATAACGTCAATGGTAATCAGAGCAATGGGCGCCGTGCGACAAAGTCTCCGCTCCTGCAGACGACGTCGAACGGTATGCGCTGACACAGGTTGTTGCGCAACTCACCCTATTGCCTGTGTTAACGTTCGCGATGTGGCGGTGCGAGCCGTCAATGCCCGCCGCACAACATGCCGATCCTCTCGTTCGGTGGTGTGCCGCGGCTGCGGCAATCGCTCACGTCGGTCCGTCCGTCCCTCCTGCACTCACGGAATCCATACTCGCCTCACTGTGGCTGGATGTCGTCCCACACGGGCGCCGATGTCTCGGTACGATAAACCGCTGTCGCGATAAGCCACTGCATCCTTGTAGGAGAAGCATGGGGCGTGGCCTGACGCAGAAGGATGGGGGTGTGGCTTGCGGCAGAAGGAGCAAATGGGCGTGGCAGCGACAGGAGGATGAGAGGACGTGGCAGGTGGCGCTAGTGTGTAGGGTCGATGCTGATGTGCTGCCTCCTAGCGGTCTTTTTTGGAACTTTCGATGGATCATTGAGGGATGGCAACGACCTAGTTGGGAAAGGGGCTGGATATAGGGGAGTCTACTCGATGCTGATGTGCTGCCACCTAGCGGTGCCTTTTGGAATTTATTATTTTCTCGTGAGGTTTATTGGACTTTGACAAATTTTTGGGACGTCTTTCCAATATTTTTGGTTCCTCGAATTTGTTTTATTAGACTTGTATTTTTAGAGCTTCCGTGAGGTGTTAGGAATTTTTATAGACGTTGAATTATTAATTTATTTTTTATTTTCTCGGGAGATTTATTGGACTTTGACAAATTTTGGAGGAAATGAAGCAGAAATGGGAATTCTGAGTTTTTCTCCCTTACAATTTTTTTACGCCTATGCTACTGCCCCTATCGGTGATTTTTGGAACTTTCGATGGATTTTTGAGGGTTGGCAACGAACGAGAAAGAGGAAAGGGATGTTTACACAATGCGCTGTCCCCTAGCTGTGCTTTTTGAAACTTTATTATTTTCTCGGGAGATTTATTGGACTTTGTCAAATTTTTGAAGAAAGTTTTTTGTCGTTTCCAATATTTTTTGTTTCCTCGAATTTTTTTACTAAACTTATATCTTTAGAACTTCCGTGAGGTGTTAGGAATTTTTATAGAAGTTGCATTATTTTTTTAATTCTTATATTTGTCCTTCCTCCAATTTTAATTTAGACGAGGAAATGCTTTGTTTGAAAAGATTTCGTTCCTGTTGATTCACATTCCGCTATCTTTTGTCCGCCATTTTAGTTTCACCACGTTGTCATTTTGTGCACCACGTGTTTTGGGATGAGTCATCATTTTCTCTTTGTCTCGAACCATACCATTTTGTATGCCACGTGTTTTGGGACGAGTCACCATGATGGGTGACACCGCCGTGCTAGCAGACAAAATCATGACGTCAGCCAACGCCATTTTCTCCTCCACGGGGTCGGCGCTAAGCTTTTCTTGTGAACAAATGGAAGGAATTAAAAATGGGGTAAGAGGAGGAGTTGCCGTCATTTGAGATTCTGTTAGACACATTAAGCTCCAAGACTGATTTTTTTTCAATAACTTGATCATTTTGCAACGAATGTATTACTTATGTTTTCCCCATAATTTCCCATTTTATATCCATACTTTTTCAACGTAACGATTTTTTTTTTCATTTTCTTCGAGGAGACCACGCGTTTTCATCGGACGTGCCAACATAAAGACGTTTTCCAAAGTTTTGCGCTAAGGACATAATATTAAAACACGATTGTTTATTAATGTATTTACGTGTTCATGACATTTTCTGTTACATTTTTTAACGTTGTATCTTTGTTTTACCGTACAAAGCCACAATTTTTTATGCATAGTTAAAATGTTTTTTTTATTTTTCGTATTTTTTTCTTCATGATTATTCAGTGAATTAACCTTTTAATGCATTATCTTAATCTTTTTTTTCTAAATGCTTGCATACTCGTTAAACTTCTCGATGTACCAACATTATTTTATTTTCTAACTTTTCAAACTAACAACTACTTTTATCGAGGATTTATTTTTTCCGATTCAAATAAGCAAACGTTTCTTCGTTATTATTTCTGTTTCCTATGAAAACAATTTTTCTTACTTGCTTTTAATGTATGACTTAATCTGGTTTTCTGTATAGCTGTTTCATGTTTGTGCAAGAAATATACAGTTCTATAGCAGCTAGCTATACATAACATTCGTTCGTAACAGTATCTTTTTTTCAGATTTAAACCAACATTCGCTTCTTAACGACTTGATATCTGTTTTCTGGGGAACTTTTCTTTTTCTTTCATTCAATTTTATTCCAGACCATGAGACGAGGAAATGCTTCTTTAGAAACGATTTCGTTCCTGTTCGCAGTAACTATTGGACTTCGACAATTTTTTTGTGAAATGACTTCATGTTAATTCTGAGTCTTTCGCCTTTGCAATATTATTTTCTCGTAATTTTTCGTGTGTTCAAGAAATCTACAGGTCTTTCACAGTTAAAATTCTGCTGAAACAATATTTTCTTACTTTATTTCGCATATCATTATAGCTTCCCAATTTTCGCTATTTTACTTCATAAAACTTTTCAGTATGTCAGTAATTTATTTCTTACTTGGCTAAACTTATGACTCCTTTTATTTAGACTATTCTTTTTTCATTTCATTTCAGCAAAACGATTATTTTAGATGTAGCAAATCATCAGATTTTTGTTTCCTTATATAGCATATTTTCCAACTTGCTTTAATGTATTCCTCGAAGCTTGCATATATGTCAAATAAGCATTTTTTTTATTCTTTCCTAGTTTGCTATACTTTTTCGTGGACTGCCCCAGCAGGAAAGCATTCATTGTCAAGACATGCAATGTTGTCTGTTCAATGTTCCAGGATAGTAGTGGCTGGAGAGGATTGTATTTCTTACGATAAAATTTGTATTCTTTGGGACATATTTTCTGTGTATTTTTCTGTCTCATCCGAAAAAAACATTCACTCTGGAGGCAAAGCGAATAATTCCGTTCTTCGACAAAAACATTATGTTTTAACGTTTTAATAACTCACCAGAAAAGCAGTTATTCCCCACCCCCATAGCGAAAATAAAGAAATACTTACTTCTTTTCCCTACATATCGACTCAATCTATTTCTTTTCAAAATGCTAATCATGACATTTCAACTAAAATTTCATACTTTCACCGAAAATTATATTCTCAAACGAGCTATTTTTTTCATTTATTTCATGTATAACTAAATTTTAATTGTTTACACAACTCATCAGAGTCAGTAAGAACTCCCCTAATCTCATTCCTTTTCCTCATTTAGTTCGCTTTAAATTGAAATGTTTCAAAATTTCGCGTATATTTCATTTACTTAATGTCCAGTTCTACCGTGTCTGTCCCTTCATTTTTAACTTCTGCGCCTGCTGCATTATATCTTTAGACGTTTAGTTTGATTGACCTTTTCTTTCGTTTTAATAAGGTTTTCATTATCGTATTATTATTCATTGACTCAGCAGAAAAAGCTTTCATTCTGGATACAGCGATTAAGACCGTACTTCCTCTAAACATTTTTTCACGTTTTACTAATACTTCAGAAAAGCAGTTGTTTCCAAACTCCCATAGTGAAAATCTCGTATTCCCCTTAGTTTACTTATCATATTTTTCCTTCGGTTCAGTGTTGTATGATTCTTCAAACTTTGGTTTATTTTTATAAATTTTTTTTTTTTTTCTTATTTTTTTTTCTGATTCAACCTATCAATCTTTTCCTATCGATTTAATTAGTCTTATTTTCCCATTCGACTTTACTTTTGAACAGAAATATATCTAAAATCTTCAGATGTATTTTAGTCTATAAGAGCGATTCTTCCCTGTTTCAAATAATGTCATGTAGGATTTTAGTGTAAATGCCCCTAAATCTTTAGAACTTGCTTTTCATAGTTAGATACTAATTCCTCGAGGTTTACATTAAAACATGAAAGAAGAGTGTTTTTACGCTCTCTCCAATGTGTGAGCTTTCCCCAAGAAATTAACTTTGGAATGCCCCTTCTTTCTACCGGAAACTGACTATCTTGTGCAACTGTTGTCACACGTCTACTGCTTGCTGGAAAACCTCATACTATACTGTGCAAATTAATTGGGACAAGCTATTTCATTCTCAGAATTGTAATGGGATCGCCAGTTGATGTCGGAAACCCACGTAAACCGGTTTTATAAGCTGTGAGGTGGTGTGACTGTTAGAACTTGATAGTGATAATGTGGTTTGACCGGTTTTAAACAGGAAATAGGCACTTCAGCTTCAGTTGTGAGCTTTCGTGTGTGACAGGTGGATGTTAGTTTTTGCTCTCTGTGAGTACGTGTTGCTTTTGTGTATTGAAAAATGGATATTTCCCCAAGGAAGCGTGCAAAAATAATTACTCTGAAGGATCACACTTCTATGACAGTGAGAGACATCGCTTCTGCAGTTAGTGTAGGCAAATCAAGTGCATCAAGACTACTTACGCGATACAATGCATCTGGATCATCGTCTCCAAAAAGCAGAGGTAAATGTGGAAGAAAATGAAAAACAACTCAACGAACCGATAAATATCTAATCAGAAATAGTAAAATGAATGCAAAGAAAACAAGCACCTACCTTCAAAGAGATTTATTGGCTAGTGGTTGTGACGCTAGTGGTTCAACTGTACGCCGTAGGCTGGAAGTTGGCCGGAAGGCAAGAGGACCAACGAAAAACCAATATTTGAATGCGAAAATGAAAATAAAACGTTTAGCATAGGCCAAAAAATATAAGTCATGGACTGCTGACGACTAGGAAAAGCTAATTTCAGTGTAGAAACTCATTTATTTGTGCAGGGTTACCAAGCAAATGTCGTTAGACGAAGCAACTGTGAACCCTTAAGACCTGAGCATGTCAAACAAACTGTAAAACACCCTCTGAAACAGATGTTTTGGGGGTTTTTCACATAAAATGGCACTGGAAGCTTAGTTCCTGTTCAAGGTATGATGAATTCACCCAAGTACGTAGAAATATTACAACGTAGGATTGTTCCATTGTTGCAACCTTTTGACGGGACATTTCAACATGACTTGGCCCCATGCCACAATTCGAAATTGGTCAAGAATTTCATGCTGGAAAATCAAACTCATTTGGCCTGAAAATTCACCAAACTTAAATCCCATTGAAAACTTGTGGAATATTTTGAAGAGACGTTTGTGTAAAATGGACTGTACAACCAAAGAACGCATGATAACGAATGCTATAAAAGTGTGGTTCCACGATTATGAAGTCAAACATATGTGCACTCAATTAGTGGAGTCAATGCCAAAACGAATTCAAGAGGTCATTTCTGCTAAAGGAGGACATACTTCATACTAATACAGGTATTTATCAGTGTATATCAAGGCATAGAATGATATAAATGCATAGTTTTGAAAAAAAGAGTGATTTTTTACTTTGTCCCAATTAATTTGCACAGTATAGTATGACATGAAATCACCTTGCTTGGTAGATTAAACTAAATTCTGGTTTTGAACTTTGAACCCAAACTCAAGCTTGCAAAAGCATAGTTCTCTGAGCGAACTTAAACTGTCTAAGATGACAAAAATCTAAAACTGGTGACTCAATGGGACAGAGCGTTTGAACTTTACCGTTCCTTCACCATTTAAGAGATTTGCCGTGAACCACTAGAAGGGAAATAAGCAGACCCTGATTTAGTCCACTGTTTCGAAAGAAGGTAGAATGCTAGTGTCGTAATTCAAAAGCTCATAACTCAAGCCTCCCCAGGATTCAATTTCGGGCAGACGAATAGTCAGATGTTAATGCTTAGACATTGAAAAATTACTTCAGACAAATGTTTTCATACTTAAAAGTGCTTCAAGTCAGAATTTGTACTATTTAAGATTTCCCTTAGTCAATTTTTTTCTATCTTAAAAACTTCTAAAGGTTTGATTTTGAAAAAAACGAGTTCTCACAAAAACATAAAATTTCCTCAGATTGTATGAGGGACCAAAAAAAAAATTCATGAAGCTTGAATGGTAACCATTTCAACCATTTCTTTCTCTTCATATTTCATTCCATAAACTTTCTTCAAATTCCTATATATCCAAGAATTTTGTTAAATGTCCAAGTTCGACTCCCCCAGAAATTTCCTGAAAATGATAGTTTCTCTTTAAAAAATATTCCAGAATAAGAATTCCTTCACCGAAACAAGAAATTCCCATTCAAAGCATTCCATCCCTCTTTCTACTTCAAATACTCTATTTGTAAATCTAAGGAACTTTTTTATATATTCATCTATTTTCCCCTCTAACTTTAGAAGATATTGTCCCAAAAGTATGTACATATTTTGCCATCTTCAAAGATCCATCGAAAGTTCCAAAAAGCACCGGTAGGGGGCAGCACATCAGCATCGAATAGACACCCCTTATATCCACCCCTTTTCATAACTCGGTCGTTGCCATCCCTCAAAGATCCATCGAAATTTCCAAAAAGCACCGCTAGGAGGCAGCACATCAGCATCGACCCTACACACTAGCACCACATGCCAAGCCATCTCATCCTCCTGTCGCAAGCCACGCCCCCTGCTCCTTCTGCCGGAAACCACACCCCCATCCTTCTGCGTCAGGAGACGCCCCCCATCCTTCTCCTAGAAGGATACATCCTTGATGCAGTCCCCGTCCTTTTATACTACTTACCTCACATATAATACCTTAACTACACTGGTCTGCAAAAATTAAGGACGAGACGGTTTTTCGAATGTAACGTCGTGCAGAAGTGCTCCACATCAACTTAAATCATACCATAAGTTCTCCAAGGTGTAAGAATATAGGACAAGTGAGCAAAATCGTCCAAACAAGGAATCCAAAGGATACAAAGGCACTTTATTGAAAAGGTAGCTTCGAGCACAACTGGACAGAAGACAGAAACGTCCATGTGACAGGCGACTGCCAAGAAAAATCCAGTCTTTAGTAGGGGATATGATCCCCCTGACGGCGTTGCAGGATTTACAACGTCTGTCCATGATGAGGATGAGGTTGTCAAGGAGCTGTTGAGGCATCGCGGCCCATTCCTCTTGTAGCCCCAATCTCAGCTGCGGAATCTTTGCTGGCGGCTGGTGACATGCTGCCAAGCGTCTCCCGAAAGGGTCCTACACGTGTTCGATTGGATTTAGGTCCGGGGACCTTGCGGGCCAATCCATGCGTTGAATATCTTCACTCTCCAACAGCTCTGCAATAGCCACTGTACGATGAGGTGTGGCGCTTTCGTCCATGAAGAGGAACTCAGGACCCACAGAACTTCTAAACAGAGGCACGTGAGGCAGAACCTCGGTACAATAGAGGACACCAATGACTGAACCTCCTTGGAAGATGTGGAGGTCAATACGGCTACCAAGCATGATACCGCCTCAAACGAGAACTCCGTCACCTCCAAACCGCTCCCTTTCGATGAAGTTGGAGGTGTGACTGCGTGTTCCCTGCTCTCTCCAGATGTGTATACGTCCCGAATCGCTCGTCAGACTAAATCGGCTCTCATCCGTAAAGAGAACTCGACACCATTGCTGATGTTCCTGGCACCACAGAAACCGCCGTCTTCGATGAGCAGGCGTTAATGGCACACACCGTACTGGTCGTCGTGCAAATAGACCACCTTTATGTAGCCTCCTGGCCACGGTGAAACGCGATAACGGACGTCCAGTTGTCTGTTGCATGTGCCTTGCGATTTCTCTCGCTGTCTGCCGTCTGTCTCTTCTCGCCTGTAGGACAATATACCGATCGTCCGCCGCCGTGGTTGTTCGTGGACGACCACCGCTAAACACTCGGACAGCTGTTCCTGTCGTTTGAAATGCTCTCCAAGCTCGTGAAACGATGCTGTGAGCGATCCCGAACTCCTTGGCCACACTAGTTGCACTTCGACTTTCTTCCAACTTCCCAATGACGCGACCTCGGGTAAAGTCGTCCAGACGTCGTCTACTGGATTGCCAGTTGGCCGTATCACACGGTGGCTGCAACTCGACGTCGTTCAAATGTATACCGTGCAATAGCTTTCACCGAATTGCTGAGCGTACACCGCCCGTGTGCTTTATGCCCTTCCGACACTCCCCCCTACGTCATGCTGCATATATGCGCATGCCCTACCGTACCGGACCCTAGTCTATCTACTGAGTGGTCTTTCGGTCCATTCTGCCTGCTCGTTCCACTGTTATGCTAATTTTTCCTCTTCGTCTTTAATTTTTGCACACCAGTGTATCTGTCATATAATTTAGCTTAACAACGATCGAACATCTTCACACACACACACACACACACACACATACACTCTAAGGAACTGATGTATCGTCCTTTTTATTTAACGTTCTTATCACATTCGTACGTCACTCTTTCTGACCTCAAAAGTGTTACCAACCTCATTCATGTGAGAGAGAAGATATCACGTTAAGTTTGGAAAGTACAAAAGAGAACAAACTCAAAAGTACATAGGAAAAGGAAATAAAAATTAAAGTTAAATTAGAAAATATGTCACAAAATTCAAACGTTATAGTGATCGTGGAAGCACGTTCTTTAGTCAAACAGGTTCTTCATATTAAGCTTCTTTGGATTGTCTTCGGTCACGCAAATTTTGAAGTCATTCTCTACAGAGTTTTCAGAGTAAAGCTGAGTTATATTCGGAAAAAGAAATTAAACTGTTTACACAGTTTTAGGAGCAGTGACAAAGAAAATTTTACGACTACAAAGGATAACATTTTCAGTACTGACGAATTCATCAGTGACAAAAAAAAATTTTACAACTGGAGACGATAGCCTTTTTAGTACTGACAAATTCATCAGACTACCGCTAAGAAATCTATGAGTGCTATACATATGCTACGAACTACACAGAAGGAGGAAATGCTAAGGGCATTTCCTCCTTCTGTGTAGTAGAGAAAACGAACTATTAATGAAATACTGTGGAATCCGGTTAAATGGGATACATCGGCCTGGAACACTTTGGCCCAGTTAAGAGGCTGCCCCAATTATGCGGAGCTTTATCCCAAAGAGCTAATTTTGCCCAGAGATAATTACATTGAACAGCAAAAGTCTATTGTCATATATTTTTCGTAAGGAAGACCTGTTGGGACTGAGATTATGTATACTGCAGCAAGAGCAGTTGATCAATCACCATGAATAGCGAAAGCAATTTATTGCCTAAAAATCTACGAACAGTAAATTTCGGTAATTGTTCCATTGGTTAATCGGAGCAACCGTTTCTTTGGGACAATTCTTGAAGAATATCCAAAATTAGTTGTTTGGGATAAAGCTTCGCATAATTGGTGCAGCCGCTTAACTGGACCAAAGTGTTCCAGGCCGATGTATCCCATTTAACCGGATTCCACAGTATTTCATTAATAGTTCGTTTTCACTACTACACAGAAGGAGAAAATGCCCTAAGTAAATCTGTTCGTGAGTTTTATACAATGTCAGCAGTACTAGTATAACACAAAACTAGTGGATAGAGCAATCATACACTTCTACACTAAAAATTTAAGAAAGAGCATGAAATCTAACGATTACTGAGCGTTATTCGGCTAAAAGTGTTTACTCACGCGTGAGGTATGATGTTTGAAAACATTCCATGACGTGCATCCCGTAGGAAAATTTGCTATGTGCACGTGATAGCTGCCGATGATATGTATAGGCAGGATGCATAGTTGTGCCTTATATCAGTCCATCCTATTTTTCACCTATTCCAGCAACCGAGAAAGAAACTGTGTGCTTTAAGTAAAAGAACGGTTCACAGACGTCATTTGATAATTTTATCCTAGGCCAAATGATTGGCAAGCCCGAAGAAGACAGGTGCAGTTACTGTGGCAGATAATATGCATTTCTGCTCACGAACTTGCTAGTGCCCACAGAACTGGATAAAAGCATACACCTTCGAACACACGTCTTTCTTTCTTGAAAGGTTTAATGTTGCTATTGGACTTCTCCGGATAATTATGGATCACACCAGGAAATTAATCGTTATCTGCAAATTAACGGACATCACAAAAAAGTTTAAAGACAATGTTTACATTTCAAAAAAGAAACAAGATTAGAAGGAGGAAAGGTGTATTGGGATGTGCGAATGACATGTCCGGCGCGAACGAGCAGTGGAGACAGGCCCCCACCACAGCGAAATTGAACAACCCACAGGTGTTGCGGGTGTTACTTCACAGAGTTACTCTAAATAGCTAGCACGTTCAGGCGTGGTTTGTTCGGACGTAACGTGGCTTGCAAAGGAAACACGCAGACGCCATATTTGATAGCCATCTTCCTGTATGAATTTAAACTGGAATATTCTTCAGGAAGTGCCACTCGAAACGTTAACAAAGATTTTAGGGAGAATACAGCCAACGAGCGGACCACTCGGAGGTGGTTTGTGAAGTTTCGAAGCGGAGATACGGACCTGCAAACCGAAGCACGTGGGCACCGACTTATTGCTGTGTCTGACGAAGTTCTGTAACGTATGGTTGAAGCGGACATCCGGAAAACGTGTCGTGAGATAGCGGCAGACATAGGTGTCCACTAAACGACAGTTGCTTGGCGTCTGTCTGCGCTGGGTAAGGTAAAAAGGCTGGACATGTGGCTGTCGCATGAGTTGACAATTGCGAACAAGGCTAGGCGTTTTGGAGTCTGCGCGTCCCTGCTTGCCAGGAGTAAACAAGAACTTCTACTGTATTGAATGGTCACCTGCGACAAGAGGTGGGTCTTTTATGATAATCGGAAACAATATGCACAATGGTTCAGCAAGGCATAGCCTGCTGGATGGCATCCTAAGTCACCCTTACACACTAATAAGTTGATGCTCCTTGTCTGGTGGTCCACAGCAGGGATAATTCATCAGAGTTTCTTGACAAGAGACCAAACCATCACTGCACAATGTTATTGTGCTGAATTACACCAGATGCGCCGGAAATTTCTGCAGAAGCAACCGGTTTTGGTCAACAGACATGGTGTCCTTCTGCTCCAGGACAATACCTGTCCTCATGTCGCACAACGAACGATGCTGATACTAAGTGTCTTGCGCTATGAAGCACTGCCTCTTCCTGCCTAATACCCGGACATGTCTCCGAAGGACTGTCATCTGTTTCGTCTCCTGGATCAAAATTCCTGGCCGGGAAACAGTTCAGGACAGACAACGAAGTTCAACGTGCAGTTGATGCCTTTTTCTGGTCCCAGCCACAAGACTTGCCGGGGGGCGGTGATTATTTTGCCTATGTAAGTTGTCCTGCTCTTCCGTTCTCGTTCCCGTTCACGTGTGCTGGTCCTTTGCCGGACATTTCATTCGCACCAACACAATATTCTGAAGTCAGAATACAAATTGTGTATTATGTTGTTTCGGTAAGCAGTTACCAAAACAGATTCAAAATTGTCGATGTCTGATCTTCAGTTGATCATGTCTGAAGAACATGATCAACTGATTTACATTTTTAAATAATTGCAATTTTTCTAAATAAATAAAAAATATTACAAATTTAATTTTTATATAAAGAACATGATCGATTGATTTACATTTTGAACACTAAAAACATGATTAATTCATTTACATTCCGTACAGAATGTCCGTCTTTTTCTTAAATTAAAAATCTAAAAATAAGGAAGTCTCAATCTCAAATTTAGAGTGGTACACAAATCCTTAAAGCTCTTCGAAATTCCACATATGAGGACGCTTGCTACCCCACACAAAGAGTGTTATATGTTTTCTCCAGCTGTACTCAGAAAAGCATCCGAAACCCAGGCTTCACTTCCATATCTGACATGAAAAGCAGTGGGCCTATTATATTCAGACTAGTGTGACTGAAACGTGTGTACATACATGTAGGCCAGCTAGATAGAAAAAAAATTTCCATGTGCTGATGAACAAATTTTATAATAATTGAAAACGAGAAGATATATCGATGAGAAGAAGAAAATCTCATTGTGATACAATATTACTTGTCGGTTGTAAACTTTGAAAGGCAATTTCGAGGTATAATTCTCGGAAATTTTTAAACAAAATCGAAAGGCTTCCACCCTGAAGCAAAATAGTTTCTTTAAGCAAAGAGAAAAAATAAACAGAGTATTTTGAGCAAGATATAGAACGATCCATTTCAGTACGATGGTGCATTGTTCCATCCATTACAAACAGAGCCGAAACATTATGACCACCCGGCTAATACGGTGCTGTTCCCAAAAAGGTCGCCAAAGCACTCTTACCGCTGAGCGTAGACACCAAATGATTTCTAATGGTGCTTGGTGGTATCTGGTAACAACGCGTTAGTAGCAGATCCTTTAACTGTTGTAATTTAGGTGGTTGAGCCGCCGCAGATCGGATTTTCTGTTCCAACACAAACCATAGATGTTCTGTTGAATAGATATCAGAGGACTTAGAAAGCTAGGGCAATACCTTGAAGTCTTCCTGATGTTCCGCGAACCATACTCTAGCAGTCCGGGTAGTTTGGCATGGCGCAATATTGTTCTGAAAGAAGGCAAATCTAGAGGAAAATTCCGTTGCCATGAAAGGATGTACCTGGTCTGCAATGATGTTTAGATTGGTGGTAGACGTCACAGTTTCCTGCACATGTATGACTGGACCCAGGGTTTCCCATCTGAACATTTTCCAACGCATTATACCGTCACCACCAATATTTTTACTTCCTGGAGCCAACACTTCACTAGATAAACGACTCACACGTACCTGGACGTATACACAGCGTGACAGGAAACGAGACTGATCGAGCCAGACGAACTTCTCCCAATCATTCGAGGCACAGTTTTGATACTCGCGTCCCCATTATAGGCGCTTTCGACGGTCAACCAAGAAAAGCGCCTGCAATTTCTTGCCATCCGTATCTGCTTGAAGCTAAGCAGCCCCATTTTCCGCAGGACTCGATGTACTCTGTGTTGTGACACATTACTTCCATCACCAGCATTCAAATAACCGGTGAGTTGTGCCGCAGTATTCCATCTCTTGGATATTAGTACTGTACTGTACGGGATAGCCTTCGCTTACCAATAGCATAGATCACCAGTGGTCAGCGCACTCTCTGCCAGCAGTTTGTCTATTAACCACAGCTGACTGTGAGCACTTCATAATCCTTACCATTTCGCAAATGCCCTGACCCAGTCATCTGGCCATTACAATTTGTCATTTGTCAAACTCGTTTAAGTCCGCTGCCTTTCCCATCTGAAGAACGAAAACAAGAAAGATGACACCGAATTTTCGTGTGTAATGAGCACGTCTTTTGAATCCGTTCTGACGCAAATGAAATTTATCAAAGCTATTCAAAGCCAATGGGACCGGTATGGAAAGCAATGGTATCTGACCGAAGAAAGAAGTGTTTCAATCGAGTTTTTAATCCCGAAGATATTGATCTGAACGGCATCGTGAACTTACGCCCACTGGTTGCAAACTTGTGCCTTAAGAAAAAATTTAACTTACATGAGAAACATTTTGCAGTGGAAACCCTCTCCAACAAAGAAATAATTTTTCAAATCGGAATCTTCGAATCAGAGATGTGGACAAATATAAGATATGCATCTATGCCACCTGGCGGGAAAACCATGCATTACTTTAGGAAAAAAAGTATTTTCAAAAAGTTTATCGATAGGAGCACAGTATCGGTCCAAAAAAAAAAACATTTTGTCGAATTTCAGGAGCTCAGATTTTGCTGCAGGTACATCAGAAGCACAAATTAACACTTACGCCCTCTGGTGGCCGAAGCATTCTTCTTGCAAAATATTTTCCATCGGGAGCTGTATTCGCTGAAGAAAACATTTTTCAAATAGGAGTTTCAGAAAAGAGATATCGGGGAAAATGCAGTTAACCTTTATGTCCCCTAGCGGAAAATCTATGCGTAACTTGAAAAGTGACTATACAAACGCTCTTCGACATAAATGGAATCGAAGGCTAAAAGAATGTTTTGAATCGGACATTTAGAAGCAAATATATATGGAATAAAATGTATTTTGAATTCGATATCATCTGCATTTACGCCTTCCAGCGGCGCAACTGTACATCGTAAAGAAAACGAAATAAAGGATCTTCATTCGCATACTTCAAGTTTCCCAATAAAAAAAGAATTTTTCAAACCGAACCCTAATAGTTACAGAGATATGGTGTCTACAGACGGACGGACAAACCTATAACATAAGCACGATCTTTTTTTACAAAAGACGTGCTAAAAAACTGATTAACAGAGCTCAGTGTCAGGTGTTTACATCGCTTCGTGACCATTACACGCGCTGTCGTTTACCTGCAGTTGCTTCGATTTGCATAAAGATGCGCTGGTTATAATGTATTGACTCTTCGGTGTATTCTGTACTTTTGTGAAAAGCAGAAGTGAAATGGCTGCGCATGACAAAGTCGCAGCTATTGGGCAGTAATAAACTCATACCCTGTTTTCTGTGGAAATCTGTGCATCAGCTTGGAAACATTTTCAGGAGCGGAGCACAAAATATACTGTAGGAATGAAGTCACACTTTTACAGCAGCTAAATACTAAGTTGAACAAAGCTCGGTAATTGTATAGGATGATTTAAAGTAGTTTCCACATTTTATAGTGACGCATGTGACGATTATCCTTAACTTAACCTTCCTTTTGAGTTTCCGTTTCTCTTGTAACTTTGGTTACTTTTCTAAAAGATTTTCCTTTAGAACGGCACATCACTTACCACGTCACGTTACTTATATTACTTTCGTTGTATATATTGCAACGCTGACAGTAAGTAAACGTAAATGAAACATCGTTTAGAGAAAAAACGTGTGTGGGTATGGTGACGAGAGATTAATATTATCGTCATTTGCGTGACTAAAGGTTATTCATAAGTGTGCATTACGAAAGTGTGATCACTGCTGCATGGGATTCATGCTATATTGACTTCCATATCAGTGTGACTCTACATTTGAACCAAATGGAAGAATTGAAACTGTTGCATAAGTTTATATGACCCGTGGCCGTTTTCCATGTAACCCAATTGGATCCCTAACCTTTGTAGATTTAGCCAAACTCAGCATTGCTATAACTCCTGGCCACTACTATTATTCATTTAGCAAAACTGATAATTGATTTGGCCCCTGTATATGTTATTAGTTCCACTTAAATGATCATTTTTCTGATCCCTGGTAGATATTCATTTATCCAAACTGATCTTTTATATATGACCCCTTGCAGCTCTTTTTCATTTAGCCGAACTTGTGAAGCGCCAACGGGGGAGATTGTGTTAGTCGTGCGCTCTTTGCAATTCAATGATATGACATGCTGAAATCATCTGCTGCAATGACAAAATTTAGACTCACAGCAAACGTCAAAATCCCTGAAAACCAGAAAAGACTTCCGTGGAAACGTTATAAACCTTGAATGCTGTTTACGGGAACAATGCACTGAAGACTGGTTCTACCAGTTTATACTTGGAAAGGACAGTGCCTCAAGTAACACAACACGAGGACGGTGAAATAGTTCCTCGAGGCTGTGATAATTTAATTCGTGCAAAGGCCACTTTACTCACCAAAAGGCCGCGGATGGGCTAGTGGTCAGCGTTCATGACTGCAACGAAGAAATCTCAGGTTTGAACCGAAGCAGGTACGAACACTCGAACCACTAAATATCCGCCGTGCGTTGGATGGGCACGTTAAGCCGTCGGGTCCCGGGTACTGGCCCCCAGTTATAAATAACGGCTTCTTCCTCTCCCTTTCTACTTCACTTCCTTGTCACTTTTTTCTATCAGGCACTCTAGCCCAAATCTCATGGCTTCCTATGTCTAAGGGTAGTTTACGATCTGAGGTCAGACACTCCCTTCCTACAATCCTCTTCATCTGATCTGATCTACTCACTAAAACTTTCTCCTTACAGTTTCTAGCAGACATTTTCATGTTTCAGGGTTTAACGAGTACCGTGTGCCGGTTTTGTGGTTATAAAAAATTGCACATGCATGATTTGGGGTGCCTGGTTCTCAACCAATAAGAGAATCAGCACCCTATATCATTCATGCCTCAATTGGAACTTGATCTCTGGCCTAGAACGGACGACTAGACAGTAACCATAGCATCTCGTCACTCGAGTGACTCTGTCTGTTACCTCAGTTAGAACCTGGGCTCCGCGGTCAAGATTCTGTGGCGGTAGTGAACATTGAACATTACGTAACGTAATCAGAAATGTCTCTCATAGATACCTCGAAAAATGGAAGAATCTTAGGGAAAAGAGTTAACAGGCAAAAAGGGTAATTAATACTTTGAAGAGGATTAGTTGGCTGTATACTGAACTGCAAACATAGATTATTTAGGGTCCGATTCCAAGACCTTTTTTCTTTTCTTTTGTGTATGAAAATTTGGTCAGAATTCTTGGTTTCAAATCGAGCAAATTCCATACACAGCAAACGGAAACCTCTTACAGAATTTCAGAATAATGTTGATGATATCGAGGAACACAAATTTTACTGGCATTTAAAGATTCTGTTATAGAAGTAAGACAGAGAATTTCCAAAGTCCCCGAGCTAATAAATTGTTCCTTATTTTTAAATTCCGACATTTGAGTTTGTAAGCACACTTTTGCTTAGTAGCATAACAACTTATTTTTTTCCGCTGAAATTATTCTCTGTATTTTTCTTGAACAGAACCATATGCTGAGAATTGCATCTCTTTTAAGTACAGAAACAGGCTAAATTCAACAAACTTGATTTAAGTAACATTTAGCCAAATTCGTTGAACTGTTGCTAGCAGGAACGTCTTCGGAAACTTGAAAACACAGAAATATCAATAGTTGTAAACAAATAGAAGCCGTTATGGTAGATAGTCAGAAGTTCATTTGCAAAAGTTAAAAAAAAAATTTGAGACAGAACTTCGCGAGATGACCAAAAGTAGTCTTTTAAAAACTTACGACTTTTGAATTAAGATCAAAAAGACGAAAATTCACGGCTTTTGAACAGGATGACGATAGGCCCACTTCAGTGTAATGATGCATCGCTTGGACTTTTACGGCATTATACAGTAGGAGTTATCAGAAGAACAAAACCTTCTCTGTAAAACGGTCTTCGATATCGTGAGGTGAAACATTTTCATTCCAACTGCTAATCTCCAGGCCACTGGGGCAGGGCGTAACTAGACATTTTGCACCCAACGCAAACCAGAAAATACTGAGCCTCAACATGTCATTTTTTTTTCTTTCGATGTCAGTCGAACACCGTAAGAATCTCTAAAGCTACAAGCATTAGTCTCTCTCTAATTTACGGGGAAGTTCCTTTCTTTGCAGGGAAGGAAGAGAGTACTGTGAGACAATCACGCCACACATGATGCATCCGGTACTGGAAACAAGGGCACATTTGGAAGAAGGGTTAGAAGCACATATCTTTCTATTTCATACTCATATACATTGAGTTAGTTTTACATTAGGAACAACTACCTAATACCACATAGCTATTAGGTATATAGTTGTTTGTAATGTAAAGCTAACTCAATGTCCGTGAAGCCACGGCTCGCAGACGCGTAGCAACATATTCTACAAGGTTTCCAATATAACGATATATTTTCCCTGCAATAGTCCGTTCAGTTCACGCTCATTCAGTGGTGGAAGATGTTCGTTGCAACCGTCCCATCAGTTTAACGACGCACGTTCGCTGCAACATTCCGTTCAGTTCACGCTCATTCAGTAGTCGAAGATGTTTGTTGCAACAGTCCCGTCACTTCTGCGGTATAGGTTCGTTACAACCGTCCCGTCAGTTCTACAATGAAGTGTAAAACTGACGGGAGGTATATGTTCACTGCAACACCGCCGTCAGTTCTGCGACACATGTTCGCTGCAACAGTCCCGTCAGTTCTACGGTACATTACGGTTGCAACCGTCCCGTCAGTTCTACGGTACATTACGGTTGCAACTGTCCTGTCAGTTCTACGAAACATGTTTGCCGCAACAATCCCGTCAATTCTACGACACACGTTTACTGCAACAATCTCTTCAGTTCTACGGCACATTACGTTTGCAACTGTCCTGTCAGTTCTACGAAACATGTTTGCCGCAACAATCCCGTCAATTCTACGACACACGTTTACTGCAACAATCTCGTCAGTTCTACGACACATGTACTCATCAACAATCTCGTCAGTTCTACGACACATGTACTCATCAACAATCTCGTCAGTTCTACGACACATGTATTCTGCAACAGTCCTGTTAGTTCTACGGTACATGTCCGTTTCAAACGTCCCGTCAGTTCTACGACACATGTTCGCTGCAACAGTCCCGTTAGTTCAACGACACATGTTCGCTGCAACAATCCCGTCAAATCTACGACACATGTTCTATGCAACAGCGCCGTCAGATCAACGACACACGTTCGCTGCAACAAACTCGTCAGTTCTACGACACATGTTTGGTGCAACGATTCCGTCAGTTCTACGACAAATGTTCGTTGCAACAGTCCCGTCAGTTCTACGGCACAGGTTCGCTGCGAAATTAACGTCAGTTCTACGACACATGTTCGCTGCAACAATCCCGTCAGTTCTACAACACATACCCGCTGCAACAATATCGTCAGTTCTACGACACACGTTCGCTGCAACAGTCTTGTCAGTTCTAAAGTACATGTTGGCTGCAACCGTCCCGTCTTTTCTACGACACATGTTCGCTACAACAGCCCCGTCAGTTCTACGACACATGTTCGCTGCAACACTCCCTTCAGTTCTACGACACATGCTCTGTGCAACAGTGCCGTAAGTTCTACGACACATGTTTGCTGCAACAGTCCCGTCAGTTCTACGACACATGTTCGCTGCAACAATCTCGTCAGTTCCACGACACATGTTCGCTTCAACAATAACGTCAGTTCTACGACACATGTTTACTGCAACAGCCCCGTAAGTCCTACAACAAATGTTCCCTTAAAGAATCCCGTCAGTTCTACGAAAAATATTCCCTGCAAGAATCCCGTCAGTTCTACGATAAATGTTCCCTGCAAGAATCCCGTCAGTTCTACGACACATGTTCGACATAACAATCCCGTCAGTTCTACGACACATGTTCGCTGCAACCGTCCCGTTAGTGTTACGACATAAGTTCGCTGCAACAATCTCGTCAAATGAACGACACACGTTCCATGCAACAGTGCCGTCAGTTCTACGACACATGTTCGCTGCATGAGTCCCGTCAGCTCTACGACATATGTTAGCTGCAAAAATCTCGTCAGTTCTACGACATATGTTCTATGCAACAGTGCCGTCAGTTTAACGACACATGTTCGCTGCAACAGTCCCGTCAGTTCTACGACACATGTTCGCTGCAACAATCTCGTCAGTTCTACGACATAAGTTCTATGCAACAGTCCCCTCAGTTCTACGACACATGTTCGCTGCAACAGTCCCGTCAGTTCTATGACTCATGTTTGCTGCAAGAGTGCGGTCAGTTACACAACCTATGCTGTATACACAGTTCCGTCAGTTCTACGACACATGTTCGCTGCATTAATCTCGTCAGTTCTACGACACATGTTCGCTGCATTAATCTCGTCAGTTCTACGACACATGTTCGCTGCAACAATCCCGTCAGTTCTACGACACATGTTCGCTGCAACAATCCCCTCAGTTCTACGACACATGTTTTCTGCAACAACCCGTCAGTTATACGACACATGGTTGCTGCAACAATCCCTCCAAATCTACGACGCATGTTCTATGCAATAGTGCCGTCAGTTCTACGGCACATATCCGCTGCAACAATCTCGTCAGTTCTACGGCACATGTTCGCTGCAACAATCCCCTCAGTTCTACGATACATGTTCGTTGCAAGAGTCCCGTCAGTTATACGACACATGTTTGTTGCAACAATCCCGTCAAATCTACGACGCATGTTCTATGCAACAGTGCCGTTAGTTCTACGACACATGTTCGGTACAACGATTCCGTCAGTTCTACGACAAATGTTCGTTGCAACAGTCCCGTCAGTTCTACGGCACAGGTTCGCTGCGAAAGTAACGTCAGTTCTACGACAAATGTTCGCTGGAACAATCCCGTCTGTTCAACGACACATATTCGCTGCAACAATCCCGTCAGTTCTACGACACATACCCGCTGCAACAATACCGTCAGTTCTACGACACACGTTCGCTGCAACAGTCTTGTCAGTTCTAAAGAACATGTTGGCTGCAACCGTTCCGTCTTTTCTACGACACATGTTCGCTACAACAGCCCCGTCAGTTCTACGACACATGTTCGCTGTAACAATCCCTTCAGTTCAACGACACATGCTCTATGCAACAGTGCCGTAAGTTCTACGACACACGTTCGCTGCAACAAACTCGTCAGTTCTACGACACATGTTCGGTAGAACGATTCCGTCAGTTCTACGACAAATGTTCGTTGCAACAGTCCCGTCAGTTCTACGGCACAGGTTCGCTGCGAAAGTAACGTCAGTTCTACGACAAATGTTCGCTGGAACAATCCCGTCAGTTCTACGGCACATACCCGCTGCATTTATACCGTCAGTTCTACGACACACGTTCGCTGCAACAGTCTTGTCAGTTCTAAAGTACATGTTGGCTGCAACCGTCCCGTCTTTTCTAAGACACATGTTCGCTACAACAGCCCCGTCAGTTCTACGACACATGTTCGCTGTAACAATCCCTTCAGTTCAACGACACATGCTCTATGCAACAGTGCCGCCGTAAGTTCTACGACACATGTTTGCTGCAACAGTCCCGTCAGTTCTACGACACATGTTCGCTGCAACAATCTCGTCAGTTCCACGACACATGTTCGCTTCAACAATAACGTCAGTTCTACGACACATGTTTACTGCAACAGCCTCGTAAGTCCTACGACAAATGTTCCCTTAAAGAATCCCGTCAGTTCTACGAAAAATATTCCCTGCAAGAATCCCGTCAGTTCTACGACAAATAGTCCCTGAAAGGATCCCGTCAGTTCTACGAAACATGTTCGACGTAACAATCCCGTCAGTTCTACGACACATGTTCGCTGCAACCGTCCCGTCAGTGTTACGACACATGTTCGCTGCAACAGACCGGTCAGTTCAACGACATACGTTTTCCGCAACAATCTCGTCAAATGAACGACACACGTTTTATGCAACAGTGCCGTCAGTTCTAGGACACATTTGTCCATATCTCTGCTTCAAAGAGTCCGATTTGAAAAATACTTTCCTTGTTGGAGAGCGTTTCCGCGGCGAAATGTTTCTCATATAAATTCAATGTTTTCTTAACGCAGAATTCTGCAACCAGAATACGTAAGTTCACGATTCCGTTTGCAGCAATATTTGCGGGATTAAAAACCCCATTGAAAAACTTCTTTCTTTCGTCAGATACTATTGTTTTCCATACCAGTTCCATTGACTTTGAATAGCTTTGATAAATTTAATTCGCGTCTGAACAGAATCAAATGACGTGCTCATTACACACAAAAATTCGGTGTCATCTTTTTGTTGCTTCCTCCTCTTACGATGCGTTTTATCCTGTCTTACAAAGAACCAACAATAGTGACCCATCCTGTTCGGATCCCATGTGTTCCTTGGTATCTTCGTTCAATTCTGTAAATGTCTTGATGGAATTTCCGTCCTTGTTCGTCACTTACAGCTCCTAGGTTTTCAGAAAAAAACTCCAAATGGGAATCCAGGAAGTGTATTTTGAGTGACATCTGACATCCTAGTCTCGGGTAACTGAGCATAGTCCTTTCACTAACTCTTGATGGTTGTTGCCATTTTTATTGCCCAGAAAACTTTTAACCACTGACGCAAAGGCCTTCCAGGCAACAGGTTTCTGAGAATTTAACTTTTTCTAAAAATTCTGATCTTTCAAAAGTTTCCTGATTTGGAGTCGAACGAATGTTCCATCTTTCACTTTTACATCACTTAAACTTGTGAATTATCTCCTGACATATCTGAAATCTTATCCACTCTTGTTCAAAGCCTTTATGAAGTTTTTCATCATACCCAACTTTATATGTAAAGGGAGAAGCAATATCCTTGTTCGGTCTAACAAAGAGGCATATTTAACATTATGTTGTCCGGAACATAACACTCTCTGTGAAGCCAATCTTTCACATTGTAGTATCTGTCGGTTGACAAGGGTTCCTAATTTAGGTTGAGATACCCGAGCCCACAACGCTATGCGCCTTTTGGCAGGTGAAAGAGAATGTAAGAGAGTTAGAAGCAGATTGCCCTGATAGAATAGTACGAAAGAAAAGTATGGAAATATTAGAGCACAAGAAGTAAACGGTGTCCCGTTAAGTAGTGAAGTTATAAGCTGCCCTACATACTTACCTGTAACAACAAGCCGTTCCCAGCTATATTTCTCTCCGCAGAAAAATGCCTGGTACACCGCTGCCACAGATGAGTACAGGGGAAAAGAAGGGAAGGACAAGGGAAAGAGGAACCTGAAAAAAAACATCACACACAGAATAAGTTTCCCAGAGGAAAATCGACGTTCAACACCGGTTAAGACAAAACTGGCCATTTTATCAGTGTTTCTCTCGGGCCCGCTATTGCTTCGTTACTCGTTAGCCAATGAGAGAAAGGATTTTTCCCCATTGGTTTCCAAAAAAATTTCTCAGGTTTACTTTTTTTTTATTCTTGCCTGACATGTCAAGGTAACCATAGCTGAGCTGGTATGATCACAAGATTACACAGATCTAGGTTTAAGTTACTCATTTTGAGTAAACAACAGAAAAACAAAAAAATAAAAACAGCCACAATCAGGGTTTTTATTCCTTATTTAGGGAGCCGGTAGTATAAGGGCCAATCATTTTTTTCTCTTCGCTACTTGTCTGCTTGTTGCACAATTATGTGCAACAGCGGAAAAAATTAAGTCCTGTTTTATTTATTTATTATTTTCTTTTTTTTAGTCAGAACTAATGCGTAAGAAAAGAAAATTAATATAAAAGGCAAGACCAACAACACTTTGTTAGTTAGGGGAGAGATATTCAGTACAAAAAAGATAAATCTTTTATGCAACATTTTTGCAACATTTTGCTCAGCCCTTAAAAGGGCCTTTTTTTCCCCAAAAACTCCTGATATTCAATTCTTGCTTTCTTCCCATGTGTGAAGAATAACTTCGCTCTACTCTTTCATAGGAAAGGAAGAAACGTTACTTCGAAAATCCACCATAAAGTCGGAGTAGCAAGGGGATAATTTTCAAATCTCCACCTACTTGCCAGCAGCACTTGCTGAATTGGATTGCACTTATCAGCAGCGAAATACTCTTGTAAGTTTCTTTCATGTCCACTGAATGTGGCACTGGTATTGATGATTTAATATTACCATTGTGTAGCAACACTGCGATCTATCAAAAGCCCTCCATTCCTGAGGGATATGATCGAAACTAATTTCAGCCATTAATCCGTCAATATTTGTATATACACACACATGGAAATTTGCATTGAGCCGCACCGGTGGCGCAGTGGTCTAAGCGATGGCCTCTGATCATTCGTCCGAAAAGGGTCCGGGTTCGAATCCCGGTAAGGCATGGATGTTGTGTTTGTCTTACGGCACTGGCTCTCTCCCTTCCCTGGAACCAGTGACCCTGAATTAGGGACGGGCGACTGCTTATAGCCCATTGAGTTGCTCACGGTGGTCGTTAAACCTCCAATCAAAAAAGAAAAAAAATTGCATTGTAAAGTACCCTGAAAATTGTTCATGCATTTTTGGGTAAAACTAAATTCTAGTGCTTGGGGCCAGTAAGTTCCACTGCTGCAGCATAGACCCTGAAAGTTCGGCTTGATGTTTGCAAAGATTAAGTTCTTTGACTAAGTCGTTTAGTTCCTTTTGCTGAATCAAATGCGGTGTCGTACTATTGATCAAAGGTCGTTGATGGTTCAGTTTGTCCTCCTGTTTCTCCTTCTGGAAGGGTTGATTCTTTCAATTACGAAGGTGGCTCAGGATCGGGCAGTTCAGGTCTGTGAGGTATCGGACGTATTGCAGACGGAACAGTATGTATACTACTTTGCATTTTTACAGCCCTGTGCATAGCCAGTCGACTGGCGCCAGATCATCGGAACTGCACAAGGAGTACGCCGTAATTTGTCTCTATTCATCCAATTATTATAATTTGTGTAACATATTACGCAAGATATGTGGAGAACCCATACTTTTCCCTGGTCACCAAAGTGAGAATCAAAATAATAATAATAAGCTTGCTTAACTTTGGTTGTTAAAGACCGTCGCTGTTTTGTCACTGTGAACTGTTCACAGATGTAACAAAAACTGTCCGACGGATTTACACACTTGCGTCGGGTTATGAGAAAACTAAATGCACATACACACTGTGCAACCCATCACAAGCACAGAATCACTTCAGCTGAATCGGGTAAAACACAATTCACCGCAAAACAAAACGCTCTCGGCAACCTGATGGCCTGGTGCTTGCAAACGATAAGTTGATGGAGTAAAAATCCTGAACGTAAACGAAGGCACGTGCGTGCGCATCTGAGTGAAGAATGACTCATAATTCCTTGAAGTTCTAATACAAAAAAATATCATACGGGGGAAATGAACATTGGAAAATGTTGTCGATGCACTAAGAAGCACTTCCAGCGGAGGATTTTGGGTCGATAACCGAGTTATGTAAATCTTTAGATTTTCGGCTCTTGTAACGTTGTTTTTTTTTTCATTTTTTTACAAAACCGTGAGTGATGGCTCATTATTTTGAAGGCCATATTCGTTATGAGTTCATACGAATTGGTTGTAGACACATATTTCCATCCATGTGACAAAAACCTTGTTAACTAGTGTAATCGAACAATTAGATATAATATTTCTCATGAAAAAAATACGGGATTACGCCATATAATACAAATTTTGAAGGTGACAATCCGATTTTTGGCGTAAATGTGACAAGGATGGTAAGTCAGAAAATATCCGAAAACTTGAAAATTTTCATCGTCCTGGAGCGGGACACGAACCCGCGTCTCCCAGAAAACGCCTAGGTATGCTAACCACTACACCACCCAGAACGACCAAGTTTCAAGTTTCCGATCAATTTGAATTTAACCATCACAGGATTCGCTAGTCGAAGCAACCGGCATTCATGTTTAGCGAATCTGGAGGTTAATAATCCTATCCCGTGATTGCCCGGAGAAGCAGATAAATCATGAAAATTTTCATCGTCCCGCTCCAGGACGATGAAAATTTTCAAGTTTTCGGATATTTTCTGACTTACCATCCTTGTCACATTTACGCCAAAAATCGGATTGTCACCTTCAAAATTTGTATAATATTTCTCATTCGAAAAATGTGACCAATAACACAGCAACATGTTTTAGAAACTTAACACTGTAAAGACAACAATGCGTTTTCTTGAATGCAATAATGCATCCTAAAATGCAACAATGGAATAGAACAGTATAAAAAGGTGAAATCCAGAAGTTTCGCTGACATTAATTGCCATTTAGCGGAAACAAAAGCTTAATGCTCCCCTTTGTGCTTTAATTCTTTAAGCGACCTTCGTACCTGGTGCCTAATTTTTTCTGCGCTCCCCGAAGAAGAATATTCACATAGTGGTAGGGTTCTACAGACGATTCCACAAAGCCATTTCTTTTCCCTTTTATCTCAGCAGTACCGACCATAAGCCTGTCATGGATGGTAAGTGCTCGCTTTTAAACCTTTATTCTGTTTTCAATGATTCGAGGCGTGATGAAGGAAGGAAGAGTCCCCCGACACGGACATCATGCCACTGAGTAGAAACAAGCGACTCAAACATCTCTTTCCTGTATTAGGTTCATCGCTGTTTTAGTCGGTAATCAGTCAAAGAGGATTGGTGTCAATCATCTCCCTAATGAGCACTTTGAATGACAAAGCTAACAAAAAAGGGTTCCTGGTCATCCCCCTAAATGAACGCTTAAGCTAGAAACCCTTTCTGTTATGCAGGCTCAGCCATTCCGACCTTTGGCCCACTTCTTAGACAGCGAATATATTTGTTTGAGTTGATTTCAACTTATTTTGCTAACCCCGAGTTAAAACATTCCAGCCGGTTAAATGGTTAAGTAACGCTAAGAAACTGAAGTACACAAAATAGCATATGGACATCCATTTGTACTGTGTTACGTAAATCTTCAGATTTTATAACACAGTACGATTGTTTAAATACGTTTCTTGCTAAATAAATTGCAACTAAATTTCGCAAATGTAAATAATATTTCGCGAAAAAATTTTACTCCGCTTTTAAGAATTTTTTGCATCTCTCTCTCTCTCTCTCTCTCTCTCTCTCTCTCTCTCTGTCTCTCTCTCTGTCCCATAATCAATTATAGTAGAAGTATCGCCCGACCTGCACCCCAATAGCGGAATCGTGGTGACTAGTGACGTACGTCGAAGGTTTTATTTTGGTGCTGCAGACAAAAACTATATCCCCAGACACTTATTAAATTAAATCTTCTCTTGCAGACTTCCAATCGTGGATGTACATATTTCATCTCTCAAAATTTGCAAAAAACGGAAGTTAGACGGAGTGATGATTCCTCCCGAAATCGTAATTTTTCGCTTTCTCGCGATGTTGTACCCGTCCTGCAATGTTGTTAAACATCATTTTATAATTGTACTCATATTTCAGCTTGAAAACAGGAAACAATTTCAGAAAACGGAAGCCTGACGGGTCCGTGTTAACTTAAATTCCTTTTTTCGCGATCTCCCCTTTGCCCCACATTGTTAGGAGATAGCGTTTTATTACATAAATATTTGTGTTTAAGATTGAAATGGATAAAACTTTTCCGAAAATGAAAATTGGGCGGACAGAACGTTTCACCCGTAATTTTTTTTTTCGTTTTCTTTGAACTATATCATTGTTTAAATACCATTTAATTACATCAATGTTTTACTTTAGATCGAAAAAGGAGAAAAATTTTCGAAACAGAAGTAGGACGAAACGATGATTTTTCTGTAGTATTTTTTTTTTTGTCTAAAAATGTTCCCTCTGACTTGTATTTCTATTATGTGCAGTTTTATTCCATACATCCAAACATTTAATAGTGAATAAACTTGATTATTTTATTATATCTCATCATCGCAAGTTTTGTAGTCATAAATTATATATAGCAACAGAATGTTTGTAAGAGTACAAGATGGAATTAGTACCTTCCGGTCAATCAGCCAACTTCAACGGAATCTGTCTAATATAGCAGTCGAAACGGATTATGATGTTGAAGAACTCGATCTGAAGACTACCGTGATCATATACTTTTTACGTAACTGGGTGCAACAATATCTTTGCGAGGAATGAAAGCAGAACAGCTCAAACATGTGTTATAGGTTTTCCTGTAACTTTCTTATAATTGTTGGTGAAAGCTAAGGAACATTTCTGACTCCTGTTGATAGGAAGTGAGTTCCTTGTGAAAAGAAGGAAATTAATGGAGCGAAGCAGTGAAGAGTTGTATGCCGAATTACAATGGAATCCCGTGAAATAGGCAAATTAAAGACTATATGCGTTCTTAGTTCCAGTGCGTCGAGACAATTCAATGCATCAAATTTGAGAATGGACGACTTGTAAAGCACGTTTGGTTGTTTTGATATTTCTACAAAGATAATTTGCATTGGAAATGTCTGTTTTTCATCGCAGTAATAACATTTTACTGTGTTGAAATTTATTCAGTGTTCGTAGAATAACTTTTAGACAAGCCTATCTGTTATAATCGAAATAATGGCAGACAATTATGAAATGATAGGCGTATTAATGAAAAGAATAGTAACCTATAAAACTAATCAAAATGTTCTGAACCGGTTTAAGTTGACGACGAAATTCAATTACGTAAAAATACATATTTGCATTTATGACATAGCATTGCTCTGTCATCTGTAATCCTCACGCCCCTTCATTCTTACTATTTTATTGCAGTGAAAGCCTTGCTTAAAAGAAGAAAAATAGTTCATGACAGGTGTTTCATTAGTAATTCTTCTGCTTAAACTATGCGGAAAGGAAAAGCTAAATAGACAAGTGTTCCCTCACCTATTGGCAGCGAATAAAGCCATTGCTCTGTGTTCAGCTGCATAGTGTTCTTGCTCGTAGTTCATCTGAGGATATTCATATTTCAAAAGAGGATCATCATTGTCCTTTCCTGATTTATTGATTTTTATTGTTTGTCAATAAACAATAAAGAAAGCAGTAATTTTAGCGTAAAAAATGAGAATCTCCCTTAAAGAAACTAAAGAAGGAAACATTATTTCATTTATGCATTAACATTTAATCAATATATTAAATAAATATAACAAATATGTGAACTTGAAACAAAATTCTATGCACAGAAGCAGAAATCTGTGTGAAACGTTTTAAGCAAAGGTTGGAATGCACCAAGCTAAAAATCTTCCAAATTTGCATCTCGAGTAAGAGTAACGCATTAAACATAACACCATTCATTTCACTTTTGTTTCATTCCGTAATATAATGAAATACTCTTATGAAGATAATTACCGGATTCACTGAATCGCTGATAACAAACCTATTTTGAAAACCGCCGTTTTAATACATAAATCCCCGCAATTTTAAAGAAACATCTGAGGTGAGTTGGTTTTCCAGCATTCTTTTTATAAAGAAGAAAGATAGTGTTCTGATTTGACACCTTTTTTTGTTTCGAGTTGAAAAAAATCGGGTAGGCTGTGTAAGAGCACGGCCACAAGGTTTTACGTGAATACGTCTTGTTAACGCAAAGTATCTATTTGGGTCTAGTAAATGAAAGAAAGACAAATTCAGTAGTCAATTACAAGTTTATTAATAGTTGGTCTGTGGTAAGAGAAGTAGGATTCAAATGGCATACAAGATACATCTATGTTTCTAGCGAATGTCAAGTCAGTACAAGTATTGCCGAGTGTGGCGGAGCAGTCGGTACGTAACGTAAACAAAACTCGCGTTGCATGAAATCAATGAGAACTCGATTTCACGTCACATCAACGTTGAAGCCGCCGCCCCGGTGGCGCAGTGGTCTAAGCGATGGCCTCTGATCATTCGTCCGAACGGGGTCCGGGTTCGAATCCCGGTGAGGCATGGATGTTGTGTTTGTCTTACGGCACTGGCTCTCTCCCTTCCCTGGAACCAGTGACCCTAAATTTGGGACGGGCGACTGCTTATAGCCCATTGAGTTGCTCACGGTGGTCGTTAAACCTCCAATAAAAAAAAAAAAAAAACGTTGAAGCCGCTTGATGATGATCGGCGTTTCCGAATCAGTTTCAACTTTAACTCCGCTACGTTCTCGCCAGGAAACGTGTTTTCGAGCAATTCCACATGTTTTGGCTTGAAATCCTTCAGAAACCGCAGTATGTTGCAAACCCCTCACGAATGACAGAACGGATTGCTCACAAACGTGTTCTAGAAACGTTCACTCGCAGATCTCTAATCAGTACTTGTCAAACCGTGCCGATCTCTCGAAATCCACTTTCGTTTCGTTCTTTCCGTGTTCCAGAGCATGGGAAGGGTCGTTTTCGTGCTCCACGTCCATGGGCTCGCGCCGAAATGCTCGCGCGCCGAAATGCTCGCGCGCTGCGCCGTAGCTCCTCATGCACTCTGCCGTGAACATTGCGGTGTTTATCGAAAGCTGACGCATTGCTCTTCCGCGTAGACTATGTATGTTGTATTTCTGTTTGGCTTTTCGACGAGTATATGCCAGCATTGCGAATTTTTTAAAATTTTTCATCTGCGGCCCAAAATTTCTCAATCAACACTGTATTCGATTTCACTTCTAATACATTAAATCGACAGATATCGACGTTAGCTTTCGTTTGAGACCACTTTCGTACGTCTTCGCGGTCCCGAGCTATACTGATTTCAAGTTCGCGCGGAGCATGGGAAAGTCTCCAAAACCACACCCCACACCCCCACTCCACTTATCGCGGTCACTAACAAGTTTTTGTTCCCCTAACTATCGAATGTCACCAAGTTGGTGTGCCTCGCGTTGATAATATAGAAATTATTAGACCGAACTCGATGTCCATTTTTTCGTAACGCTCAACTTTCCGTACTGGCCACCTAGTACTGGTCTGATTTTGAAGACATATTCACGTCAAAACAAACGACAGAAACGGGCTTTCGACAAGGGAAAAAAATATATTTAAAAACGTTCGCTTAAATCATCCATTTGAAAAAGTGGATCATTAACTAACTGATTTGTTCAAATTGCAAAAGTACACTTACTGCACTTACAAGGAAACAGACATGTGGTTGTCGCTGATTGCAAAACCAAAGTATGTTGTTTAAATAGAGGAACATAATATACACCTATACTGTATAAGTTGACTGATCAAGCACCATTTTACAAAAAAGACTGCACTTTGTGAGGAGAGCACCAAACACGCCATACATCATGCCCACACCCATTGTCAATGTTTAGGAAGGGGAGCCACCTGAAACCTATAACCCCAACAAAATAGCGACCTTTTTTTTTTTGTATTGGAGATTTAACGACCACCGTGAGCAACTCAATGGGCTATAAGCAGTCGTCCGTCCCTGATATCGGGTCACTGGTTCCAAGGAAGGGAGAAAACCAGTGCCGTAAGACAAACACAACACCCCTGCCTCACCGGGATTCGAACCCGGACCCCTTTCGGATGAATGATCATAGGCCATTGCGTAGACCACTGCGCCACCGGGGCGGCAAAATGGCGACCATGGAATTTACATTACCTGATTATTTTAATTTATGGATGTTAGGTGTCTAATTATATGTTTTTAGGGATGCTAAATTTAACAAAATGGCTCTAAAACGTTGTTGGAAGTCCATAGGATGAGATATCCAACATGGCTACCAAAATGGCCGTCGTGTAATAAATATAATATGATAGTGCTTTTTTTATTCTATTTCGCTGACGTATTTTACTTAAAATATTCAATCCCTTTTTTTTTCTTTTTGTAAGTTTCAAGTAGTTTGAAGGAAAGATTTGGCTTTTAATGAGGGGTTGTAGTAAATGAAAAGGTGCCATTTTTAAAGAAATGCTACAAAAATTTTGAAACCACTTTTATTTGAAATAGCATTACTGTACAGTTAATACATGCAATGAAGTCATGAGCCTGGCCTACTGCAATAGCAGAAAAAGGATGTCATGACTTCCGTATAACAAATTTTCCTCCTTTACTTCACATGAACGGCTGGTGAGCGCAATGGAAGCTTCTTCAAGTCCTTTACATGAAATGTCAGCCATCTCGCATAGTGAACATGGTCTAGCAGAAAAAAACACAGTAACATTGACATGATACAATCCTTGAAGAGGTCGTATTTTCCTTCACTTATAGAACGAACAAAACCTCAGAAAAAGGTTCTGTAAATTCAAAACAAGAAGCCAAAACTGGAATGCTGGACTCTGTTTTGAAAGCCATTTCACCCCCAGTTCCATTAATTCTTCAGGAGTATCAGAATCATACGCTTCTTTCAAAGTAATGTACAGAGTGGCAGCAGTGACTTGGTGAAACATTCTGGCTTTTGTAACATGAGTCACTTTCAGAACACTGTCAGCGGTTGTCTCTGTTAAAATTCCAGATTTAGCCACGAGAGCAGTCCACCCACAGCGCTCAAGAAGCTTTCCTAAGACTTTCAGAAACCCTTGCTTCACACGGAATGGTGCAAACAAACAAATTTGTTCTCTACATAAACGTCTGGCCAATTCCACTGAATCATTTTGCACAATGTGAAGAGCGGTTGATCGACAGTTATCAAAGGAGTCTGGCCTGGGTTCGAGAATGATGTAATCCTGCGAATGATATCCATGCCATGACGGATCATTGATTTTGGTGATGATGACTCGTAAAATAGAGGTAACAGTGCCTGTATTCCTGGAATCACTGAAGTCATAACACCAGAAGCATGAAGGGCACCCCATGAGATATCGAAGTTCTTCTCATTGATGTTCATGCTCCAACCAATCCTTCTCTTTTACGTAATCAAGACTAATGGACAAAGATGGAATAAGGATGTCTATATGGTCTTGTGTGCATTTCGGCTGAACAGGTGTTCTGGTTGGTAGAAACCTCGCCTTCACGATGCCATATCTCTCAGAGAGATCAGGAACTCTCGTACTCTTCAAATCTATATCACATAAATTAGAAACAAACTCCCTTCTTTCTCCCTGTTAAGTAGGTGTAAGCACTTGAAAAATGGACAGGCTAGTGCCATGTAAAGATTGTTATGATGTGAAGCCAGAGGGATTGTGGTCTATAGAATCTTATGCTCCCATAGTGAAAAATCCTTTTCGCAGGTTCCTCGAACAGAAAACACTTTCCTCTTTAGCTTGCAGTACCTGAACTTGTCAAAGAGAAGATGTGACCTTATCCACTCTATCTGATGACAATGAAACTCCTAATTTGTGCATCTCATCGATCTTTTCCCTGCTACGAGACTTGGAGTATGCAGAAAGAGCCATATACATAGCGAGAGAAGGTTCATGTTCTCGACTGTGTCGTTCAAAACGTGATTTAGATTTTGGGGCACTGTTTCTCATATGTAATACAATGAGTTGGTTTACTGTAACAGCTGCCTATGTTCATGGAGTCTCACTACCCTGTAAGCAGCCATATAGAAGAAGGTTGGTCACCGCAACTAAACCTGGGGGCACAGAAGCCTTCTGGCAACCATCCTAAAACAATTCAGTAAAGGTACAAGAAATATCGGAAATTTTCCTCAGCAAACTTCTTACGAATTTAAAGAATGCTGCACATCGGCATCTGACACATCTTCAGAACAAACATTTTGGAAAACATTCGCCCCGTTCCGCACAAGTAAGTACTCTCTTCATGACTTCTGTCCTCGTAGTTCAGGAAAATGTAATAAAATTCGCTCGCAAAAACGTATTGTGTGAATACTGGGCATTTCGCCAGCATGTTAGCCTAGCAAATCTATAAATCGGTCCTTGTATGCATTAGTAAGATCTGCCATTTTGAAAATGTATTCGTTATCATTACTTTTGAGTTTATCCCTAATGAGCTTAGTAATATGTTGAAAAGCCTTAGTGGAACACAAACTCAAGCTTTTATTCCCATGACATTGTCTTTCCATTAATATTACATTAACTTTAGTCCTGTATTGGTTGTATAGCCGTGTGTGGCACACCTTGGGATATTTAGCTTCTTGGGCAATTTGATCACCTTTTGATATTATGTCTGCCTACCTCGAATGCCCATTTCTTCAAACTCTCCGACACGTCAATATTGACAATGTGCTAAACAGGTGAAAATACTGGCGTCATTGCAGATGAAATAAACATCTTCTTTTAAACCATTTGGTGTCGTTGACAACGACCGGGTTTGTGTAGATGACATGGGTAAATCATCATCTAGTATAGGAACACTGCAAGCAGATTGTTCACCTATTTTTGCATTTTTGGCCTTTTCTAGTTTTGTGTTGTTGTCTTTAAGTCTACAGGTCTTATGTCATTTTCCTTGACGTGAATTGAATGTGTCTTCAATCCCCGTGCGCACATCAAATAGAGAGATATCGAAAGATACAGGAAGAGAATCGATCTCCTTGAGTCCAAAGAGATTATCTGAAAGTGATTTGTAGCTAGTAGTCACCTTTGATTGATCCTTATTCCTGTTCAACTTGGGTTTAACCATTTCTTTTCATGTGTGGCCCAATGCAAGGCCACAGATATCCAGTTCTGTCGTTTCTTATTGGGACAGAATGAATATTAAGTTGATGCCCTAATCTGCATATACACTGGCGTGCAAAAATTAAGGACGAGACGGTTTTTCGAATGTAACGTCGTGCAGAACTGCTCCACATCGACTCAGATCATACCATAAGATCCCCAAGATGTACGAATATGGGACAAGTGAGCAAAACCGTCCAAACAAGGAATCCAAAGGATACAAAGGCACTTTATTGAAAAGGTAGCTTCGAGCACAACTGGACAGAAGACAGAAACGTCCATGTGACAGGCGCCTGCCAAGAAAAATCCAATCTTTAGTAGGGGATATGATCACCCCTCACTGCGTTGTAGGATTTACAACGTCTGTCCATGCTGAGGACGAGGTTGTCAAGGAGCTGTTGAGGCATCGCGGCCCATTCCTCTTGTAGCGCCAATCGCAGCTGCGGAATCGTTGCTGACGGCTGGTGACGTGCTGCCAAGCGTCTCCCGAGAAGGTCCCACACGTATTCGATTGGATTTAGGTCCGGGGACCTTGCGGGCCAATCCATGCGTTGAATATCTTCACTCTCCAACAGCTTTGCGACAGCCACTGTAAGATGAGGTGTAGCGTTGTCGTCCATGGAGAGGAACTCAGGACCCACAGCACCTCTAAACAGACGCACGTGAGGCAGGAGAACCTCGGTACCATAGCGGACACCAGTGACGGAACCTTCTTGGAAGATGTGGAGGTCAGAACGGCTTCCAAGCATGATACCGCCCCAAACGAGAACTCCTCTACCTCGAAACCGGTCACTTTCGATGATGTTGGAGGTGTGATTGCGTGTTCCCTGCTCTCTCCAGATGTGTATACGTCCAGAATCGCTCGTCAGACTAAATCGGCTCTCATCCGTAAAGGGAACTCGACCCCATTGCTGATGTGTTCAGTTCTTGTGTTCCTGGTACCACAGACACCGTCGTTTCCGATGATCAGGCGTTAATGGCACACACCGTACTGGTCGTCGTGCAAATAGACCACGTTTGTGCAGCCTCTTGGCCACGGTAAAACGCGATAGCGGACGTCCAGTTGTCTGTTGCACGTGCCTTGCAATATCTCCCGTTGTCTGCCGTCTGTCTCTTCTCGCCTGTTGGAAAAATTACCGGTCGTCCGCCGCCGTGGTTGCTCGTGGACAACCACTACTAAACACTCGTACAGCTGTTCTTGTCGTTTGAAATGCTCTCCAACCTCGTGGAACGATGCTGTAAGCGATCGCGAACTCCTCGGCCACACTAGTCACACTTTGACTTTCTTTCAACTTCCCAATGACGCGACCTCGGGTAAAGTCATCCAGGTGTCATCTACTGGATTGCCTGTTAGCCATATCATAAGGTGGCAGCAACTCGACGTCGTTTAAACCGATGTACACCGTGCAATAGCTTTCACCGAATTGCTGAGCGTACACCGACCGTGTGCTTTATACCCTTCCGACACTACCCCCTTTCCTACGTCATGCTGCATATATCCGTATGCCGTACCGAACCGGACCCTAGTCTATCTCCTGAGTGGTCTTTCGGTCGGTTCTGCCTGCTCGTTCCGCTGTTATGCTAACTTCTCCTTTGCGCCCTTAATTTTTGCACATCAGTGTAGTCCAGAGTTTTCACTATATGAACTCCAGTAGTTTCCCATTTTAAAAGACATTACGGGGACGGAAACTTGAGGCTGATCAATAACTTATTAGAGCTGTACAGGGGTGCTTCAACAGCATTTCAGAAGAAGAATTCTTGAAGACATTCAGAAAGTGGGAGGAACGTTGGGACACCTGAATTCCATTCAATGGAGATTACTTAACTCACCTTCGTTTTGCTGATGACGTAGTCATCTTTGCAACTACCCCTTTAGAGTTGCAGAGTATGATCCAAGAACTTTCTGACAAGAGTAAAGAAGTGCGATTAAAAATGAACTTTCAGAAGACAAAAGTGATGTACAATGCTTTTACAAGAAGCGAAGATTTATCGATTGATAGAGAAAAGCTTGAGACAACCGATATCAACATTTATCTTGGGCAGCAGATATCGAGTGAGGGTCACATTGATGAAGAAATTAATCGGCGTATAAAACTTGGATGGAGAGCTTTTGGAAGAAACAGTACAATTTTTAAGAGCAGTATGCCATTATGTCTCAAAGGAAAAGTGTTTAATCAATGCATCCTGCCAGTGCTTACGTATGGAGCCGAGACATGGACCTTAACTAAACAAGTTTGTAAAATCATGCAATGCATTGATTATAATACGCTTTCCAACATACCAGAAATCATTACTCAAGTTATGAGAATAATGGTTGTGGAATAAATCTCGGTCCTGTGCCCTGACCCTTGATTCCATATCGATGATATTCAACAGAACCGGTTCGGTATATCTCCGAAATAAAATGATAAAGTATTGTCGCAATCGAAGCATTTTTACTTAAGTAATGATGCATAAGGACTATGGAATAGATGCTACTCCTGTGTCTTTACCTTTGACCCCATTTCGCCCATTTTCAATAGGATTCGTCCCCAGGCAGGTCCCTATAACATTCTAACATTTCATCCAAATCGAAGCATTTTTACGTAAGTTATGACGCATAATGGCGATGGAAGTGATTCCGCTCCTATGTCCTGACCTTTGACCCCATTTCGCTCATTTTCAACAGGGTTTGTGGCGAGTTGGTCCCCTACTACATACTACAATTTCATCGAAATCGAACCTTTTTTACGTTAGTCATGACGCATAATAGCAGTGGAATGGATCCCGCTCCTATGTGCTGACCTTTCATCCCATTTCGTTCACTTTAAATAAGGTTCCTTCCCTGGTGATACCCTACCAGATACAAAAATTTCATCGAACGATTGTTACTCGAGTTATCGTGCGGACGGACATACGCACACAACGCGTGACCTAATGAAGCAGATGGGAATCGCGACCATCTGCTCGCAAGAGTATGACGTTATAAAACTTTAATAGAATAAACACACAACGCGTGACGTAATGACACAGATGGCGTGACCGTGCGCCAACTATCTCAAACGCGAGATTGTGACGTCATAAGATTTCTAAGCATTGAAAACATTTATTAAACGACGCCATGACACTAAAAACGTTATAATTCGGGGTGGTTATTTAAATCACTAAACGAATTATCCTAAAGTCGAGTTCAAGCTAAATTGATTTCTAGTACCAGAAAACGGTAGGTTAACGACTTTCATCAAAATTCTTAGAGCCGTTTTCAAAATAAAATGTACATACATACATACAAGAATTGCTACTTTAAGATGGACGTCAAGTAATTTTGCTTCCTATACTTCCAATGGAAAAACTTCTGTACACATTTTCTTCACAATTAATGCGTTCCCTAGAATGAAAATTTGAACATCGATTAAAATAGCTTCATTTCATAACGTGGAATACTTAATATTTTCTAAACCATAACCGTAATTATACAATCCAACATTTATTTGTCCACTGACGTCATCAAAGTACAGTTCGCGCCATTTTTTTTCTGGTTTCAACACCACCAAAGGAAACGTTATTGTTTTTTAATATATTATGCTTATGTTTTAGAAAAGGTTAAGTATTCCAAGTTATAGTATGAAGTTATTTTAATTGATGTTCAAATTTCCATCCTTGGGAACACACTAATTGTGAAGGAAATGTGTACAAAAGTTTTTCATTGGAAATATAGGAAGCAAAATTACTTGACGTCCACCTTAGTAGTGTGGGACAAGGGCGATGGAATGGATCCCGATCCTGTGTCCTGACCTTTGACTCCATTCGTCCCATTTTCAATAGGGTTCCTCTCCATGTGGTTTCTTACCACATACTAAAATTCATCAAAATCGAACCATTTTTACGCACCTTATGACGCATAAGGGCAATGGAATGCATCCCGCTCCTATGTCCTGACCTTTGACTCCACTTCACCTATTTTCAATAGGGTTCGTCGGCAGGTAGTCCCCTACCACATACTAAAATTTCATCGAAATCGAACCATTTTTACGTGAGTTATCGTGCCGACAGGCGGACGGACGGAAAAAGCTGAAGCATATACCCTTCTTCACCCTACGGTTGGAAAGCGTAAAAAAGACATACAAAGACTGCAGACAACTCAAAGAGCATGGAGAGGTGCATGCTTGGTGTAACCAGGAAAGAGATAAGAAGAGATAAGGAAAATGACAGGAGTGGACGACATCATGACCAGAGTGAAATCACTGAAATGGCAATGGGCTGGACATGTTGCCAGAAGAACGGACCACCGATGGACAACCAAAATTTTAGACTGGATTCCGTGGGACAGGAAAAGACCTGAAAGAAGGCCCCATGGGAGATGGAAGGATGAAATTCGAAAGCATGCTGGAGTGACGTAGAGGAGACAGGCGCATGACAGACAATTGCGGAAGAAATTCGGGGAGACCTTTATCCAGCAGTGGATTATAAATGGTTGATTATGATGATGATGATGATGTCAAATAGTAGCTATTTAGGAATGCCATTAATCAGTCAATGTGTGAATATGATCCCTGACAAATGGCGTCCCCGCTGCACCACACATTCTTCTAAGCGGCGTTGGAAGGAGTCCATTACTCGTCGTAACATATCCTCAGGGATATTGCTGATGGCAACTCTAATACAGCCCTTCAATTGCTATATGGTGGAACAATGTCTTTGGAAGACTTCTTGCTTCAGGTATCCTCATAAGAAGAAAATCAGCACATGTTAGATCGGGGGACCGGGGCGGCCAAGGGATGTCACCATAAGGAGACATTAATCTCTGTGGAAAGGTCTGTCGTAAAATCTCCATGCATATGCAGGCCGTGTGCGCTGTCGCCCCGTCGTGTTCAAACCATAAATGGTCTATATCCACGCTCAGCATCCGTTATTGAGGCAGCAAGATGTCTTGCAGCATCCTTGGATAACGTTCACTGGTGACACTTACCGCGACACCCTCATCGTCTTCGACAAAATACGGCCCGATAATTCCAAAGGAAGCAACTCCACCCCAGACAGTGACACGGGCGCTGTGCAAGGGCTTGATGTGCAGTTGACCCGGGCTTACATCACTCTAATAGCGCACATTTTATTTATTCACCGAACCACATAACTCAAAGCGTGCTTCGTCTGGCATAATCAAGGTTTGTAACATCTGTGAATTTTCACGAATGAGATCACCCATGGTGTTGCAAAACTATTCGCGTGGCATTAAATCTTGAGGTTTAATTTCTTGTACAATTTGGAGCTTATAAGGGGGGAAAATAGAGATCCTCATGCAATATTCGCCTGTATGAACGATCTGAAGTGTGTAAAGCTGTAGAGTGTCGCCGAGCAAATCTTTTTAGTGCTACACACGATTGCAGCACGAACATTTTTAATCATTTCCGGCGTCCGCACAGTCCTTTCGCTACTTCCTGGTTTACACCAGCTTCGAGCACGTCGGGACTTCTTTGGCGAATCTTTGGACGTAAAACGTTTTGCAGAAACCTTCTGTAGTATTCCACTACACTAACCCCACAAACTTGACACAATGAATTTTGGTAGGGGATTTTCCTCGCAAAGTTTTTATTTTAATGTAGAATCGCTCGTCACTACGCAAGATCTGACCTGACTCACTTTCTTCCTCTTATTCTAGGCATGCGTTTTCGGACCAAGAACAAATTAGTCAGCAAACGTAGACACGAATTTGTATTCTGAGTCACAACTGGCGCAACGATTAGGAGCGATTGCATCACTCATACTAAGTAGTTTATTTAACCGGTTACTAAACAAAATATCAACCGGAGTTCTACGCAGTCGGTAAAACATCCACCAATACACTCATGCACGAAAATTAAGTTAAAAATAGGTTTTTCATCGTAGTAAGAAAAGGAATGAAACACATGGTCTGGGACTTTTACAGGGCGTATAACAGACTGTGGCTTGCATATAAAGCAAGGTATGAGCGGTGTTTTTCAGTCGCTGAGCTGGGAAAACAAGGGGATAAAGATTAATGGAGATTATCTAACCCACCTTCGTTTTGCTGATGACGTAGTCATTTTTGCAACTACCCCATCAGAGCTGCAGAGTATGATCCAGGAACTTGCTGACAAGAGTAAAGAAGTGGGATTAAAAATGAACTTTCAGAAGACAAAAGTGATGTTCAATGCTTTTACAAGAAATGAAGATTTATCGATTGATGGAGAAAAGCTGGAGTTAACAGACACGTACGTTTATCTTGGACAGCAGATATCAAGTGAGGGTCACATTGATGAAGAAATTAATCGGCGTACAAAACTTGCCTGGAGAGCTTTTGGAAGAAACAGCATAATTTTCAAGAGCAATATGCCATTATGTCTTAAAAGAAAAGTGTTTGATCAATGCATCCTTCCAGTGCTTACGTATGGTGCAGAGACGTGGACCTTAACTAAAAGAGACATACAAAGGCTGCAGACAACTCAAAGAAGCATGGAGAGGTGCATGCTTGGTGTAACCAGGAGAGATAAGAAGAGGAACTCGTGGATCCGAAAAATGACAAGAGTGGAAGACATCATGATCAGAGTTAAATCCCTGAAATGGCAATGGGCTGGACATACTGCCAGAAGGACAGATCATCGATGGACAGCCGAAATTTTAGATTGGATTCCAAGGGACAGGAAAAGACCCAGAAGAAGACCAAATAGGAGATGGGTGGATGAAATTCGAAAGTATGCAGGGGTGACATGGAGGAGACTGGCACAAGACAGACCGTTGTGGAGGAAACTTGGGGAGACCTTCGTCCAGCAGTGGATTGATAATGGTTGACAATGATGATGATGATGATGAGCGCATAATGACACGCGCATGACTTTCCTGTGAGCGTTGGACATAGGCTCGAGGAGCTAATAATCCAGAACGGCGGAAGCTAATGCTTCATTCCATACATCGGACAGGAACAAGGATATAAAATGATCTTCGCTGTTGTCAAATCGCACGTAAAAGACATGTTGCCTTGTAAATATCCCACAGATACTGCGTAAGCGATGATATGCGATGGCGGGCCATTGCCGCCGCTGTTTGGAGGCCGGGCAATCCCTAACAGCGGTGGCAAGTTGGCTTCATGTGTCTCGAATGGTTATCAACAAGCTCTGTAGATTCTTCCAAAGTACAGAAAGTGTTCGCAGACGACCTAGAACAAGTCGTCCTAGGTCAACTTTCATCTCCGATGACCTCTTTCCTGCCTACCCCACAAGACGCATCGGAAGCATTACATATTGTCGGTTGGCTTCAGACTTGACAGCAGCAACTGGAAGATCAGTATCCCGCTGTACAGTGAGCAGATGGCTTCAGGAAAGTTGACTTTAGGCCAGAAGACCTGTGGCATGCGTGCTGCTAACACCTTCCTAGTAGAGAAAATGATTACGTTGCGCTCGTGAACATCTGCACTAGACACGTGAACAGTGATCTAATGCTCTGTTCACAGATGAGTCGAGTTTCTCATTGCAAACGGATTCCGGAAGTAAATTCATCTGCAGAGAACGTGGCATGCGTTACCATCCACGAAACACCCTAGAAAGAGATAGATATGGAAGGGGTGGTTGTATGGTGCGGGCAGGCATAATGCGTAACTGACGAACCGACCTACAGTTATTTTCCTGTTGTTCCATCAATGCTATCCGCCATCGAGATGAGATCGTCGTACCTTATGCTTGCTTGTTCGCAGCTGCTGTCGGACCAGAATTTGTTCCAATACAGGATAGTGCCCGAATTCATATCTCTCGACTAGTGTTGTAATACAGACGTTAAGTTGAAAGTTTTGCAATATTTTAATGCTTTTATGCCTTCATACGAACTTGGCTGATCGTCGAGGTTTCTGTCACCTGAGCAAAATTTCTTGAACCATCTGGTTGCGGTGCTGTGGTCCACGGAACCTTCCCCTTTTGCATGACAAATGTTTCGTGTTGCTTGAGCAGCGTTATGGCCGAGTTCAAACTCGTAAAGCGAAAGTTCCTAATTATACGTTTGTGGCGGTTCATTTTTTAGGCATTCCAACCACAATGAGAACGACGACATGCAATGTTGTTCACAGCAACGACTACCACTTTATATCCCTTTCGACTGACTGTAGTGCGCGACTTGAGCACACGCACGTGGCCTACCAGCCGCGTCACATGCGTTTAATTAATATATTGCAAAACTTTCGACTCACTCTCTGTACCTAGAAAGTGAAGATGTTGCGGTCATGGAGAGGCCAGCAAGGTCTCCGGACCTTAATCCTATAGAACACCTGTGGGGCGTTTTTAGGTGTCGAGTGGATGCTTTGAGACACCTTTTAAGAAAGGTATAGGAGCTGTAAAGTGCTTTTACCCAGCAATATGACGGACTGCCCTCACAGCTCGTTGACTCTCTTTTGGACAGCCTGCCGCAACGCTGTAATTCATGCGTCACCATAAGAGGCTGTGATTAGGGCAGTAATTCTGTCGAGGAGCGAATTTTGGGGTTTTTTTCTGTAACTTCACGAATATCAAATATATCTGCGAATTTCAGATTTTTTACCTATTTTTGCTTAATTTCAATTATAATTTTGTGATTACTATATTTTTCATAATTAAATAATTAATACTGCCTTCGTTAGAATTTACGCGATGTGCTTTAAAATCTTAGATGGCTACATTCGCCGTGTGTTCTGACTGCTAAAATATTTTTCTGGGGGTGGGGGCCTAAAGGGTGGAGTCAAAGAAAAGTCTGGCAGGCTGAAGCTCAGTCTAGCCGACCCGTAGCGTCGCGTCAGAGCATAAAAAAAAAAAGCACCACTTACCGGTTTCGAAGAAATGTGAGGCAACATTGCATTTATTATACAAAGAATCTTTCGTGTTATCTTGAGTGATCGTTTTTGATATTTGTGATCTACGCCAATATGTTGTTACTATTTTGTGTCATTTTGGCCTGTGCATCAAATTGAAATTTTACCTCTGTATGACGGTAAAGGAATGACTTCCTCCGACTACCAAAGAGTCACGGTAAGTTTTGTGGAGCAATAATGCTAACACATCTACAAGGGTTCTCCCAAAACAACTAAGAATGTTTTTATAAAATATATATATACATATATTGTATATATATATATATATATGCACCGCTGGCCACCCAAAATGCAACACCAAGAAGGACACGAGATAGCAAAGCCAGATTTACTGGGCACATAACAACAGATACAAAGATGAAACGATTGAGCTTACAGGCCAGTGCGACTTGCGGAACACGTAGACATCAATAGTTCGTGTGGCCCCCAAGGCTGGCAATAACGTCCCCTACACGCCGCGGCGTCGAACGAAAGAGGCTTTGGATGTGGGCTTGGGGTATGTCGGTCCAAGCTGCTTCCACACGTAGCCACAGTTCATCAGGCGTAGCCGCGGGTGGTGCTTGCCGGGCCACTCGGTTGCCTATCAGCGACCAGACGTGTTCGATGGGCGACATATCGGGAGAACAGGCGGGCCAGGGCAGTAGTGACACCTGGTGGGCCGTGAAGAATTGTTGCACGATGCGTGCCACGTGCGGGCGCGCATTGTCCTGTCGAAACGTGGCCGCTGGCAGATCCTGCAGGTAAGGGAGGACTACAGGCTCCAAAACGCCGGAGATGTAGCAGTGGCTGTTGAGTGTACCGGCGATGCGTACCAGAGGGGTGCGCGTGTCATATCCAATTGCTCCCCAAACCATAACGCCAGGCGACGGACCGGTATGGCGATGCATAATGCAGGCGTCATAAAGTCTCTCGCTGCGCTGCCGCCACACGCGGATCCGACCGTCGTGGTGTGGCAGGTAGAAGCGTGATTCCCCGGAGAAGAAAATGTCGTGTCACTCCGTAGTCCAGGTGCATCGTTTAACGGCCCACTGCCACGGCACTCACCGGTGGTGTAACGTCAATGGTAATCGGAGCAACGTGCGACAAGTTCCCGCTCCTGCAGACGACGTCGAACGGTAGTGCTGTCACAGGTTGTTGTGCAACACATCCTAATTCCTGCGCTAACATTCGTGATGTGGCGGTACGACATGTCAATCCCCGCCGCACAACATGCCGGTCCTCTCGTTCGGTGGTGTGCGGCGACTGCGGCAATTGCTCACATCGGCCCGTCCGTCCCTTGTGCACCCAATGAATCCATATTTGCCTCACTGTGGCTGGATGACATCCCACACGGGTGCCGATGTCTCGGTACTTAAAATCGCTGTCGCGATAAGCCACTATTCGTCGTCTGCCGAAATCCGAAACGTAATGGAATGACTGCCGTATTCTGCGACGAGGCATCAGGAAACTTCCCACGCACAGGTCCGGCAGCACAACACACTTCCACTACTTACACCCCGCTTTCTGTGCACCCTTCTTATAGTGCTTCTCGGTGGCGTACCGAGCGCACATGATTTGCACGTGCCCTGCAATGCTAATCGTTTGCATGTCCTCTCGCGGGCAACGCATGCTGGGAATTTCAGGCCAATCGGTTGCTTCCTTCTTGGTGTTGCATTTTGGGTGGCCAGCAGTGTATTATATATACACTGTTTTGACAAAAGTCACCGGACACCTAGAAGAGGCCGCGCCGGTGGCGCAGTGGTCTAAGCGATGGCCTCTGATCATTCGTCAAAAAGGGGTCCTGGTTCGAATCCCGGTGAGCCATGGATGTTGTGTTTGTCTTACAGCACTGGCTCTCTCCCTTCCCTGGAACCAGTGACCCAAAATTAGAGACGGTCGACTTCTCATAGCCTATTATATACGGTGGTGATTAAACCTCTAATAAAGAAAACGCCTCGAAGAGAAACACAACATAGCCTCTATAGGCCCATATTAGACGGTGTCGGTCCACCTTTGGCCTTAATGCATGCACTGACCCTTCTAGACATGCTTTCGACAAGGTTTTGGAACACAGCGATAGGTTTGCGTTTCTGTTCAGTACATAATGCTGCCGCTAACTGTTGCTTGGTGGTAAGCCTTGGTTCCAAATTTCTTATGTGGAGCTGTAATTCATCCCATAGGTGCTGTATGGGATTAAGATCAGGGCTCTGTGCTCGCCAGTTCACACACAGTACGGAATTATCGTCAAACTACGCCGTAACAGTCCTTGCTTTATGGGACGTGAATCGTGTCTGTTTGAGGTCTGTGTTTAGCCGTCTAAAGGGTGTGTTTTGTGTGCTCTGCCGCTATAATTTTGTGCGTGCCTTCAAGACGAAGGTTGTATCTTTCATTTAAGACATCTCCCTAGTCGGTGATTACTTCTTTCAGTTAGATATCAGCATTTTATTTTCTCAACCAGTTGGGCTTTTTTACTAAGTTAGGCCTCGCCATCGGCGATGGCGACTGCTGATAAGAGAGGCGTTCCCGTTCTCGTCACAGCTTCTCCTACTACGTCGAAACTTATCTCTGACGGAGCAAACCAATCAGCGTCCATCCTGAATGATGAGGAATATCGTCCTCCTCCTGATGCCTATTGCTCTTCTCCTTCTACTCTTCGACTCTCTGACTCCACCCATCCTGGTGGGGATGCTACGCCGTTCGCTTCTGGTGCTGCCGATGACGTTATGGCTATCTCTGAGGGCGTTGCTTCTCTGCCCTCGGGAGCCTTGCCCAGCGTTGTGTCAGCTCCTTCATCCAGCGCTGCATCTCTGCCTTCCAGTGGAGGATTGTCATTCCGCTCTTATTCTAGCATTACCTCAGGTGCGTCTCTACCGACGCAAGCGACTCGTCTTCCCCTTGCGGATACCCAAGTCCAGATACATGGTGACTAACTTCAATTGGATGTTCCGCACTCCTCACCGACTGCGCAGGAGCTTCACTCCACCCGCGAGTTGGGAGTGTGCCTAGATGCTCTTCCGAATACACCGTTGAAGGTCTATTGTGATACGCTCCTTGCTTTTCTTCCCGCCAGAGCCATTACTCACCTCACCAGCTGGCCGCGGATGGTGATTGTTTATTTCACATCCAAAGAGCATGCAGATACCCTTCTAAACTTTGGTGTTGACCTGGGAGATCACCACCTTAAAGTTGAACCGATCGCCAGGCGCCTTGTTCAGGTCTCCTTGCATCCGGTGCCCCCGAAATCTCGGATGCGATCATATGTACTGCACTTAGTAAGTGTGGTAAGATGGTTGGTCCTCTTATCACACATTCAGCTGCGCTTAAGGATCCTGCAAATAAGAATGTTCGTAGTTTTCGCCGGAGTGTTTAACTCATCTTTCCATCAGAGGAGCATCTCCGTAAGTTCCCACGGATCCTAACCGTCCGATGTGGGCAGCTCTCCTACAGGATTGACATGCTGACATCAGAACACTGTGCTAATTGCAAAGAACTTGGGCATCAGCGTGCTTGCTGCCCCAACAACGAGTATCCAGCTTCCACGACTTCTAGAGCGACTACCGGCTCTAAGCAGCCTCCTGCTACATCTCGCTCTCGACCTGCACCGTCTTCTAGTGTACCAACTGCCCCTAGGCCGAGTTACACAAAAAGTATATCTAAAGCCTCTCGTCAACGAGCGTCTTTTGATACTGACCTCACCTCCCACCTTCACTTTCCAATGCTCGCCTCACCTATTACTCCTCATCACCTGGCAACATCGGGAGACCTCGCCGCTGGTTTCCCACCAGTCTTCACTGCTGGTGTCTCCGAGTGTGACGGCGGCTCCGATCCCTCGTCTGACTTTGCGTCTGCTTCCCGAGCATTGTTGCTCCCTGGAAAACGCATTTCTGACACTCGTACAGGTACCCGACGTAAGAAGAAGAAGAAGAAATATCCCCATGCGGATGGGCGACCGTTCCATGCTACCCAGTCTTCAGGAGATCTTTCTCCCTCTCCTCCGCCAACAGAAATTGAAAGGGACACTGATGATGATGGGTCTCCGCCTACGTTTGAGTTCTCCTCTAGTGTGCTCTCCAAATGTGGTGCTCCATCAGAGCCTCTCAATCTTGGAGATTACAATTAGTTTTGCACACACACCACGAACCTGGAGTCGACGTATGACCACCTCCGAGAGCGCGAAGATATTCTTCCCGCGCTGCTAATGCAAGAGGGATGCATTGCTAAGTACCTTCGTGGGTTTGTACATGACCCCCTGCACCACTCATGGACCCTTGGCTGCGTAAACCGATTACAACAACTCCTGAAAGTTGCTCTGCGACTCCTCCAATTAACGACTGATCAGTACATTCAAGGTCACGAACCTTATCTCCAGAGTTTTCGCTAGCTCCCTAGCGAATGTTCTTGTAATGGAAGACATCTCGCTCCTCGGGGCCGATCTTTCGCCATTGCATGTAACAAACTGCTATTCCTCCACTTTGTTTATTCGCTGGCATTCTAGCGATTATGTGTTCCATCATTCATTTCTCTATTCATCTCATGGTGGGCTTGCTATCGGAATATATCAGCAGTTCCGATTCACATTCACTGCACTTTCAGTGCGGAACTTGTGGCGGGATTTACTCCAGTAAGTCTCCTTCACAGTTGGCGGAGCTCGATTTCACATCTTTAACGTGTATATTCCGTGCACCTCTATTCATTTAACCATCTTGTTCACCAAACTCCGTCAAGCTCTCTCCAAAGTCTCGACTTCAAATCGTGTGCTCTTGGGCGGAGACTTCAATTGCACCCTTCACCCGGCACTGTATCGCTCTCCTTCGTCACGAGAGTGTCGTACGGATCTCGTCGCACTACTCCATGACCTTGTTGCTGATTTCTTCCTTACCGATGCTTATAGGCGCCTACATCCACAAGAGACCTCACACACGTGGCGCTCGTCTGGGAGTCAGCTTCCATCGACTGCACACCTAGATCGGGTCTACGTTTGCACACCGCTTCTTGCGTCTATTACCGAGTTGCGACATCAGCCTACTGCTTCCTCAGACCACTGCGTTGTCACCCTCACAGTGTTTGCTGCAGCGTCAATCCCTCGGACTGTTCGTCCGTGGACGTTTGATTCCAATCTCTTCACCGATCCTGAATTTTGTGCCTCTGTCCGTTATTTCCTTGCTGCTCGTCGCGCAGGGTTGCATTCCGTACCCCGTACCTTGACGTATTGGCTTCATGTCAAGCATCAGCTCCTCTTACATATCAAGCAACTTTCCTTTACCATGACGACTTCCAGTCAGATGCGCCTCGATCACTTCAGACAGATGCTCGCACTGATTGGGTTGTCAGATCCGCTGTTACCAGCATACCAGGCGGAGCTCCAGGCTTTGCTTAAACCTCTAGCGCAGCAAGCACTTTTACGTTTGCGTATTAAACATCTCAATCCCGAGGAATACACCTATGATTTTCTAACATCAATGGAATCTGCACGCAAGTCTTCTACCTCGCTTCGTCATCTTCGCCTCCCCTCTGGCGAAATCACATCCGACTCGGCAGCCATTGGCTCTCACGTTCGTCAGTTCTATACCACCAAGTTCAGTGAAATTCCTCCCTCTTCTCCCTCTGCTTTCTCCCATCTTCTCAATAACCTGCCTCAAGTTCTGTCTCATCTTGCTCACACCCTGTCTCTCTCACCCACATCCACGGAGGTGTCCGACACTTTCTCTTCCCTTAACCCCCATGCCGCTCCGGGTGCGGACGGCCTTTTTTTTCTTTATATCGTGCGTTCTTGCCTCTTCTTTTGCCTTTTCTTCTCTCTGCTTTTCTGCTGCATTTAACTAATATCCCCCCCCGAGGAGTTTCACGGACGCACATGTAGTCCTATTTCCCAAGAAGAGTGACCCTCCTGACTTGGGAAATTGGCGCCCCATTTCTCTTGTCAATCAAGATTATAGACTCTTTACTAAGCTTCTTTCCCGTCGACTAAACTCTTTCCTTCCTCACATCCTTGCTGACTCTCAATCCTATGCTGTTCCTGGCCGATATCTTTCCTCGAATGTTCAACTTCTTCGCGATCTCATTCATCTTGCCAAGACTCATTCTGAACCTCTTGCTCTCCTTTCCTTAGACCTCCGTTCCGCTTTTGATAATATCTCACCCACCTATTTAACACAAACCCTGCTGCACTTTGGCTTTGCTCCACATTTTGTCTCTGTTCTTCTCTCCCTCTACCGAGACGCCGTTTTCTATGTCAAGACGGTGTCTTTTCTCACAGCACCTGTTTCCTTCAAGCGGGGAGTTCGTCAGGGCTGCCAGCTTTCTGGTCACTTGTTTGCGATTGCTGTCGAACCCTTTCTACGCTCTCTGCAAACATCTCTCCTGACACAACTTCCACCAATAGGTGCCAGCACAAGGCATCACTCAGTCATTTACTCTGCCTATGCAGATGACATTACCGTCTGCATTCGTAGCGACACACGGTTCCAAATGCTTCGTCGTTTGTTCTCCGCATATGCTTCATGTTCTGCAGTTGAACTGAATACGTCTTAAAGCACCGGTTTGTGGTGCGGGTCGTGGTCCAATCGCAAAGATGCTCCATGGGGGCCACATGGTTATCCACTACCCAACACTTCCTGGGTGTGCACTTAGGCGCACCACAAGCTACATCCAGTGTAATTCGCACGGAACTCCATCCTCGCCTCCTCCGCACAGCTGCGTACTAGTGTCGTGCGCAGTTCTATACGTCCTACTACCAGCGTTCAAATCTCACCAGGACATACATTCTGTCTATCTGCAAGCATTCTTGGATTGCATCTACGACCCCGCTTTTCTGTCTCCAGGAGGTTACACGCTGCCTTACTCGAGTAATGTAGGCGTGTCATCACTGAATTAACGTCAACAAGCTCTGTGCTCCTCCCTCCAATGGCGGTGCTGGCCTACCTGATGTCCCGCTGTGCTACAAAGCAAGCCGAGTGATCAACTTCATTCATGTTTTCACGGCTCCAGTGGCTTCCGCAGTTCAGGTACGTGACGTTCTTGCCTCCTTGAGTAACCCACATTTTTCCTTTCTTACTTTGGTTCTCATAAATTGCTGTCTCCCCCCCCCTCCAAACTCCCACCTGCATATTCTGAAGCCCTCACTCACCTTCGCCCTCTCCTCCTCATTCGCTACCCTCCCTATTCAACTCTAGAGCTTCTTTCTGAACTCTCTTCTTCAACTCTGTTCTTCATCCCCCAACTCCCTTGCTTTTCATTCTCCTCCTGGCTTCGAGCAGGTGTAGTAACTGTACAAGACCTCACTAACTCGAATCTATCCTGGCGCCCTTTCTCTGGACTTGCGGGATTAAAAACCCGATTGAAAAACTTCTTTCTTTCGTCAGATACTACTGTTTTCCATACCAGTTCCATTGACTTTGAACAGCTTTGATAAATTTAATTCGCGTCAGAACAGAATCAAAAGACGTGCTCATTACACACAAAAAAATCGGTGTCATCTTTTTGTTGCTTCCTCCTCTTACGATTCATTTTATCCTGTCTTACAAGGAACCAGCAATAGTCACCCATCCTGTTCGGATCCCATGTGTTCCTTGGTATCTTCGTTGAATTCTGTAAATATCTTGATGGACTTTACGTCCTTGTTCGTCACTTACAGCTCCTAAGTTTTCAGAAAAAAACTCCAAATGGGAATCCAGAAAGTGTATTTTGAGTGACATCTGACATTTTAGTCTCTGGTAACTGAGCATGAGTCCTTTCACTAACTCTTGATGGTTGTTGCCATTTTTATTGTCCAGAAAACGTTTAACCACTGACGCAAAGGCCTTCCAAGCAACAAGTTTCTGAGAATTTAACTTTTTCTAAAAATTCTGATCTTTCAAAAGTTTCCTGATTTGGGGTCGAACGAATGTTCCATCTTTCACTTTTGCATCACTTAAACTTGTGAATTATCTCCTGACATATCTGAAATCTTATCCACTCTTGTTCAAAACCTTCATGAAGTTTTTCATCAAACCCAAATTTATATGTAAACGGTGAAGCAATATCCTTGTTCGGTCTAACAAAGAGGCATATTTAACATTATGTTGTCCGGAACATAACACTCTCTGTGAAGCCAATCTTTCACAGTGTAGTATCTGTCGGTTGACAAGGGTTCCTAATTTAGATTGAGATACCCGAGCCCACAGTGCTATGTGCCTTTTGGCAGGTGAAAGAGAATGTAAGAGAGTTACGAGCAGATTGCCATGATAGAACAGTACGAAAGAAAAGTATGGAAATATTAGAGCACAAGAAGTAAACGGTGTCCCGTGTGACGTACCTGCCAGCAGGACGCACACGACATAAAGGCAGATAGGAGTCAGAATGAACGTCTGCGTAGCTCAGTTGGTAGAGCGACTTGTTCCGGAATAAGTGGACTCGGGTTCGAATCCCGGCGTAGACCAAAAATGACGGAGAAATTTACTTCGTTATACCCGTTAAGTAGTGAAGTTATAAGCTGACCCTACATACTTACTTGTAACAACAAGCCGTTCCCAGCGATATTTCTCTCCGAAGAAAATGTCCGGTACACCGCTGCCACAGATGAGTACAGGGGGAAAAGAAGGGAAGAGAAAGGGGAACCTGAAAACAAAACATCACACACAGAATAAGTTTCCCAGAGGAAAATTGACGTTCAACACCGGATAAGACAAAACTGGCCATTTTCTCAGTGTTTCTCTCAGGCCCGCTATTGCTTCGTTACTCGTTAGCCAATAAGAGAAAGGATTTTTCCCCATTGGTTTTAAAAAAAAATTCTCTGGTTTACTTTTGTTGATTCTTGCCTGACATATCAAAGTAACCATAGCTGAGGTGGTGTGATCACAAGATTACACCGATCGAGGTTTAAGTTACTCATTTTGAGTAAACAACAGAAAAACAAAAAAATAAAAATAGCCACAATCAGGGTTTTTATTCCTTATTTAGGGAACCGGTAGTATAAGGGCCAATCATTTTTATTTTTTTTCTTCGCTACTTGTCTGCTTGTTGCACAATTATGTGCAACAGCGGAAAAAATTAAGTCCTGTTTTACTTATTTATTATTTTCTTTTTTTTTAGTCAGAACTAATGCGTAAGAAAAAAAAATTAATATAAAAGGCAAGACCAACAACACCTTGTTAGTTAGGGGAGAGATATTCAGTACAAAAAAGATAAATCTGTTATGCAACACTTTTGCAACATTTTGCTCGGCCCTTAAAAGGGCCTTCCCCCCACACACACACACCCCCTGCCAAAAAAACTCCTGATATTCAATTCTTGCTTTCTTCCCATGTGTGAAGAATAACTTCGCTCTACTCTTTCATAGAAAAGGAAAAAACGTTATTTCGAAAATCCACCATAAAGTCGGAGTAGCAAGGCGTTAATTTTCAAATCTCCACCTACTTGCCAGCAGCACTTGCTGTATTGGATTGCACTTATCAGCAGCGAAATACTCTTGTAAGTTTCTTTTATGTCCACTGAATGTGGCACTGGTATTGATGATTTAATATTACCATTGTGTAGCAACACTGCGATCTATCAAAAGCCCTCCATTCCTGAAAGATATGATCGAAACTAATTTCAGCCATTAATCCGTCAATATTTGTACACACACACACATGGAAATTTGCATTGAGCCGCCCCGGTGGCGCAGTGCGTCTAAGCGATGGCCTCTGATCATTCGTCCGAAAGGGGTCCGGGTTCGAATCCCGGTAAGGCATGGATGTTATGTTTGTCTTACGGCACTGGCTCTCTCCCTTCCCTGGAACCAGTTACCCTAAATTAGGGACGGGCGACTGCTTATAGCCCATTGAGTTGCTCACGGTGGTCGTTAAACCTCCAATCAAAAAAGAAAAACAAATTGCATTGTAAAGTACCATGAAAATTGGGTTCATGCCTTTTTGGGTAAAACTAAATTCTAGTGCTTGGGGCCAGTAAGTTCCACTGCTGCAGCATAGACCCTGAAAGTTCGGCTTGATGTTTGCAAAGATTAAGTTCTTTGACTAAGTCGTTTAGTTCCTTTTGCTGAATCAAATGCGGTGTCGTACTATTGATCAAAGGTCGTTGATGGTTTAGTTTGTCCTCCTGTTTCTCCTTCTGGAAGGGTTGATTCTTTCAATTACGAAGGTGGCTCAGGATCGGGCAGTTCAGGTCTGTGAGGTATCGGACGTATTGCAGACGGAACAGTATGTATACTACTTTACATTTTTACAGCCCTGTGCATAGCCAGTCGACTGGCGCCAGATCATCGGAACTGCACAAGGAGTACGCCGTAATTTGTCTCTATTCATCCAATTAATATAATTTGTGTAACATATTACGCAAGATATGTGGAGAACCCATACTTTGCCCTGGTCACCAAAGTGAGACTCAAAATAATAATAATAAGCTTGTTTAACCTTGGTTGTTAAAGACCGTCGATGTTTTGTCACTGTGAACTGTTCACAGATGTAACAAAAACTGTCCGACGGATTTACACACTTGCGTCGGGTTATGAGAAAACTAAATGCACATACACACTGTGCAACCCATCACAAGCACAGAATCACTTCAGCTGGATCGGGTAGAACACAATTCACCGCAAAACAAAACGCTCTCGGCAAACCTGATGGCCTGGTGCTTGCAAACGATAAGTTGATGGAGTAAAAATCCTGAACGTAAACGAAGGCACGTGCGTTCGCATCTGAGTGAAGAATGACTCATAATTCCTTGAAGTTCTACCACAAAAAAATATCATACGGGGGAAATGAACATTGGAAAATGTTGTCGATGCACTTCCAGCGGAGGATTTTGGGTCGATAACCGAGTTATGTAAATCTTTAGATTTTCGGCTCTTGTAACGTTTTTTTTTTTTTTTCGTTTTTTTACAAAACGGTGAGTGATAGCTCATTATTTTGAAGGCCATATTCGTTATGAGTTCATACGAATTGGCTGTAGACACATATTTCCATCCATGTGACAAATCCCTTGTTAACTAGTGTAATCGAACAATTAGATATAATATTTCTCATTCGAAAAATGTGACCAATAACACAGCAACATTTTTTAGAAACTTAACACTGTAAAGACAACAATGCGTTTTCTTGAATGCAATAATGCATCCTAAAATGCAACAATGGAATAGAACAGTATAAAAAGGTGAAATCCAGAAGTTTCGCTGACATTAATTGTCATTTAGCGGAAACAAAAGCTTAGTGCTCACCTTTGTGCTTTAATTCTTTAAGCGGCCTTCGTACCTGGTGCCTAATTTTTTCTGCGCTCCCCGAAGACGAATATTCACATAGTGATAGGGTTCTACAGACGATTGAACAAAGCAATTTATTTCCCCTTTTATCTCAGCAGTACCGACCATAAGCCTGTCATGGATGGTAAGTGCTCGCTTTTAAACCTTTATTCTATTTTCAATGATTCGAAGCGTGATGAAGGAAGGAAGAGTCCCCCGACACGGACATCATGCCACTGAGTAGACACAAGCGACTCAAACATCTCTTTCCTGTATTAGGTTCATCGCTGTTTTAGTCGGTAATCAGTCAAAGAGGATTGGTGTCAATCATCTCCCTAATGAGCACTTTGAATGACAAAGCTAACAAAAAGTATTCCTGGTCATCCCCCTAAATGACCGCTTAAGCTAGAAACCCTTTCTGTTATGCAGGCTCTGCCATTCCGACCTTTGGCCCACTTCTTAGACAGCGAATATATTTGTTTGAGTTGATTTCAACTTATTTTGCTAACCACGAGTTAATACATTCCAGCCGGTTAAATGGTTAAGTAACTCTAAGAAACTGAAGTACACAAAATAGCATATGGGCATCCATTTGTACTGTGTTACGTAAATCTTCAGATTTTATAAAACAGTACGATTGTTTAAATACGTTTCTTGCTAAATCAATTGCAACTAAATTTCGCAAATGTAAATAATGTTTCGCGAAAAATTTTTACTCCGCTTTTAAGAATTTTTTGCATCTCTCTCTCTCTCTCTCTCTCATAATTAATTATAGTAGAAGTATCGCCCGACCTGCACCACTACATCCCCAGACCCTTATTAAATTAAGTCTTCTTTTGCAGACTTCCGATCGTGGATGTACATATTTCATCTCTCAAAATTTGCAGAAAACGGAAGTTAGACGGAGTGATGATTCCTCCCGAAATCGTAATTTTTCGCTTTCTCGTGATGTTGCACCCGTCCTGCGATGTTGTTAAATATCATTTAATGATTATACTCATATTTCAGCTTGAAAGTAGGAAACAATTTCAGAAAATGCAGTCTGACGGATTCGTGTTAACTTAAATTCCTTTTTTCGCGATCTCCCCTTTGCCCCACATTGTTAGGAGATAGCGTTTTATTACATTAATATTTGTGTTTAAGATTGAAATGGATAAAACTTTTCCGAAAATGAAAATTGGGCGGACAGAACGTTTCTCCCGTAATTTTTTTTTCGTTTTCTTTGAACTATATCATTGTTTAAATACCATTTAATTACATCAATGTTTTACTTTAGATCAAAAAAGGAGAAACATTTTCGAAACAGAAGTAGGACGAAACGATGATTTTTCTGTAGTATTTTTTTTTCTAAAAATGTTCCCTCTGACTTGTATTTCTATTATGTGCAGTTTTATTCCATACATCCAAACATTTAATAGTGAATAAACTTGATTATTTTATTATATCTCATCATCGCAAGTTTTGTAGTCATAAATTATATATAGCACCAGAATGTTTGTAAGAGTACAAGATGGAATTAGTACCTTCCGGTCAATCAGCCAACTTCAACGGAATCTGTCTAATATAGCAGTCGAAACGGATTATGATGTTGAAGAACTCGATCTGAAGACTACCGTGATCATATACTTTTTACGTAACTGGGTGCAACAATATCTTTGCGAGGAATGAAAGCAGAACAGCTCAAACATGTGTTATGGGTTTTCCTGTAACTTTCTTATAATTGTTGGTGAAAGCTAAGGAACATTTCTGACTCCTGTTGATAGGAAGTGAGTTCCTTGTGAAAAGAAGGAAATTAATGGAGCGAAGCAGTGAAGAGTTGTATGCCGAATTACAATGGAATCCCGTGAAATAGGCAAATTAAAGACTATATGCGTTCTTAGTTCCAGTGCGTCGAGGCAATTCAATGCATCAAATTTGAGAAGGGGCGGCTTGTAAAGCACGTTTGGTTGTTTTGATATTTCTACAAAGATAATTTGCATTGGAAATGTCTGTTTTTCATCGCAGTAATAACATTTTACTGTGTTGAAATTTAGTCAGTGTATGTAGAATAACTTTTAGACAAGCCTATCTGTTATAATCGAAATAATGGCAGACAATTATGAAATGATAGGCGTATTAATGAAAAGAATAGTAACCTATAAAACTAATCAAAATGTTCTGAAACGGTTCAAGTTGACGACGAAATTCAATTATGTAAAAATACATATTTGCATTTACTGACATAGCATTGCTCTCTCATCTGTAATCCTCACGCCCCTTCATTCTTACTATTTTATTGCAGTGAACGCCTTACTTAAAAGAAGAAAAATAGTTCGTGACAGGTGTTTCATTAGTAATTCTTCTGCTTAAACTATGCGGAAATTAAAAGCTAAATAGACAAGTGTTCCCTCACCTATTGGCAGCGAATAAAGCCATTGCTCTGTGTTCAGCTACATAGTGTGCATTTATTTGTTTCCCCAATGAAAACGCTTCTGGAAGTCCGTTAACTAAGAAATGCACTAATGAAAAACGTTCAATATAAATACGAATTTGAATTTTAAACTTCTTTGTTTCATAATGGGAAATTTTTCTGAGTGACATGACATTTACTCTTGATTGCAAGTTTCTTGTCCAATGTAAACACAGAAATGTTTGAACGACTATGAGACAAGTAATTTATTTAATTCAGGTCGAAATGTTATATGGGAATAACTAAATCCAAATATACACTATATTTTTAACATATACAAAGAGTTTTATTTTTTTCAAATTAAAATAACTACATCAAAACAGCCACTTCTTTCAATACAAGGAGTTTCAAACTAAATAACTATGGAGAAGGCATGATTTAATTTTACATTTTACACTTAAATATTTGTTTTACCTTGCTCGTAGTTCATCTGAAGATATTCTATTTCAAAAGAGGATTATCATTGCCCTTCCCTGATTTTTTTTTCCTCATTGTCACGTATAAAATTGCATCAACTCAGGTAATTTAACAATGATCAAACGGGTGCCCATATTTGCAAACAGCGTAGATAGAATAGGAGCCAAAACTAGAAAGCAATTGCAGGTAAGTCAGATGAGTAGTCTATCGTGCACCACCAAAATGCTGGCTCCACATGATTTGGTTGAACTCTCTCGTCGCATCTCCCTTGTGGTACACGCTGTGGTGCAATCCTGATCAAGGGACCACAGATTCGGACACACCGACCTGGGGGGATCGTACTCGATGGACTGTGTGCCCATTGAGTGACCTCTCTGGAAATTTGCTTGCCACGCAAACCATCTTTTTTTTCATGGGCCGCCTCCTTTAATCTGTTAAGCACAGAAACTAATACACAAGATACACAGACAACCTTAGATCAAAATCACAGTAAATTTGCAAGACAGAAACACAGACAAACGCAATACGCGTTTCGAAATTCACGGGGGAACTCAGTCCCGTCTTTCAGCAACAGTCGCTTGCAGTTCAGCCGTAGTCTATTCGGGTGCGGAGTCTTTTTCTTCCTCGTCTCAGACTCGGTCATGCTGGGTCTAGACTGGAGTGAATCTTTGTGGAGCTTCAGTCGGAATTTTTCATTGGCGTTTCAGCAGTTCGGGCAGTTTGCGTTTGCCTTGCAGGCCCAGGTACTTCGTTTTATGGTGCCCGAAGCCTTTGCACCGGAAGCAACGAGTTTCGCGCAAGTATTCCTTACAGGCCAAAATCCTCCATTCGACGTTCACTTGGCCTTTTTTACCGAAGGTGTCGAAGTCCACTGAGGCCAATTCAAACACCCAGTGGAACTCTCCCCCTTCCCTTCTCCTTGATAGAGAAGAGAACCCTGCATTGATCCGGTTCTTTCATCACATTTTGCCCAGTGATCTTTACTAGGGCATTCTCAGGATCCGGGTCATCGTCCCCATAGACAATTAGCCTGGGGAATTTCCTGACTGGGATTTTTTAGTACGATACCCATCATTTAAGAATTTGTGCGTTTCAAAGCAGTCAACGAACTACTGGACCCTTTCCGCCGTTGCACACTCAATGAGAGCTCCTCACTTGCTAACTTTTTCACTCCTTTAATTCCGACACTAAGGCCTGCTGGTTGGAACATTGCTTTCACATCCTCTTTCACGTCTGCCGCTGGTCTGGTGGGGTCCAGCGGATACACAATCACAGCGTGATTAGAGTAAGGTTTTTACGCCTGCGGGATTTTGGCTTTGCACCGGCTACTTCGGCGTAGGAACGTTACTTCACCCCACTTTCTGAGCTGTGCCTTCTTTCTTCTAGTTGTCCCGTCAGGTTTTCGATCTGCATCGTTTGTTTTGTATGCACTGCCAACACCCGATCCAGGAGAGGTCTTATTTGTGCCGGCACATTGTGGGACACCCTGGTGTTCGTACTGCCAAGGAGGGGTATTAAGCTCCTGGAACAGTCCGAGGTACTCCTCTGCGTTTCCACTCACTAAATCTTCTGTGCGTAGAAAATAAAGAAGGAAAAGAAAGTACAGCGTTAAACTCCACTTTATAAAGTATGTTTGTATAATGTTTGTAGTCAAAGTTCTGCAACCCATGAAACAGTACTTGCGATTTCGTAGATGCCGTTTTCAGCTCCCGTTTAGTTCGTGTGTGCGCGAGAACTTTGAAGCTAAATAAAACAGCATAGCATGCTAACCAGCTCACATGAATACTATACCTGAGAAAATCGGATAATATAGCAATTTGTTTTATGAAACAGCGACACGCCCTTACCACTATGTTACCGAAAAGTCTATTATAGAGACTATACATCCTATTTCATATGACGAACAGCACGCGAGGAAAGTTTTCCCAGATGTTTCAGAAAGGTGCCGGTCACGGCTATAATAGAAATGGCAAATCTGTGGTGTACCGTAGGAAATAAGAGTAAACGGCCGTTGATAAACGTGCTGAAGAACGTGCTGGATTAGAAACATTTAAGAGAAATGCTTGAAATTCGAAGATTTCGATCTCCCAATAATGATTCAATTTTAGCCTGTGATACTCGCCATACTCGCCGGTGATGTATGTTAAGTTGCCCCATCTTGTTGAAAATATCCAGTGGTCAGCTCTTCAGGGTGCATTTGGTTAAGCAATGCCTGAATATTTCCTATATACACTGCCAGAAAGTGATAAAAAAACACCAAGAAGGAGACGTCTGATACCAACGAAATTTATACAGCATAATAAAGGAATACAGAGGATAACGTGATCAAAACATTATAGAAAAATACAGCTGTATTTGCTGGTAAACTGAAAAATAACATTTCCATGTAACACGGTTAGTACGAGGTTGAACCGCCATGAACTGCGTCACACTGTGCAATTCTGGCATGGAGTCTGTCGTACAGATGTTGGATGTAAGTTTGGGGTATTGAGTTCCAAGCATTCTCAACCTGGACGCGTAAATCGAGGATGGTCGTGGCTGGCCGTGGAGACCGGATAAGTCGTTGTCCCATAAAATCCCACACGTGCTCAATGGGGGATAAATCCGGTGAACGTGCAGTCCATGGAAGTTGTCTCACACCCTGAAGTGCATGTTGCGTTGCACGTGCCGTGTGTGGGCGTGCGTTATCTTGCTGGAAAACACCACGATGGATCGACCTTACAAATGGCACAACAACGGGCTGAATTATGTTGTTGATGTAGTGTGCTGTTTAACGTACCCGGTACAAATACTAGTTGTGTACGGGAGTGATAGCTGATAGCTCCCCACACCAGGAGACCAGGTGTAGGCCTGTGTGTCACTGGCGGATGCAACATGGCTACCCTCTTGGAAAAGCTCTCTGGTCGAAGTGAAAGAAGTGATACTCGTTCTCTGGACAGAGATAGTGTCCGCACCCCATATCCATCGACAGTTCGTCGAAGCGTACGAAAACGTTCAGATGTCAAGGCAATCGGTTCACATATGATGCCGTGCGTTTGAATCAATCAGGGATAATGTGACGAACGGTAATCTGCATTGAGGTGGCATACCTCACTCCTTCATGACAATGGTCAGCACTACACGAGTGGAGGAACTCATTTGTAAAAATCCGGTTAACATTTTTTCTAACCGGTCCCATTGACTATGATGGATAAATTTTAAAGATTTCATTCGCGTAGGAAAGGATTCGAATGACGTGCTAATTACAGCCGAAAATTCGGTGTCATCTTTCTTGTTTGGCACTGTGTGAGCCGAATGAACACAAAGCATGTGAAGGAAAGTAGTAGCAGTAATTTCAGTTCCTTTTGCGTTCTTACATCTATCTATGCTTCTGTCATAAGGTGGTCGTATGAGCGGGTTAGGTTGAACGGAAAGCTTGTGTTCAACAAGAGAAGACATGCTAAGAGAACAACAAGAGAACAAGACATAAGTATGTAAAAGACTTATACACATGTGCATGCTTCAGTCATTGTATAAGAAGACATAAGTATGTAAAAGAAGTATATGCTTCAGTCATTGTAGAAGAAGACATGCTTCAGTCATATGTCTTCTTCTTAAGAGAAGAAGAGAAGAAGACATGCTTCAGCCATATGTCTTCTTCTGTTACTTCTATCTATACTTCAGTCATAAGGTGGTCGTATGAGCGGGTTAGGTTGAACGGAAAGCTTGTGTTCAACAAGAGAAAAAGACATAAGAGAAGAAAAGATATGCTTCAGTCATATGTCTTCATCTCTTACTTCTATCTATGCTTCAGTGATAGGGTGATCGTATGAGCGGGTTAGATTGAACGGAAAGCTTTCATAATATGTAGAGCGGTCTTAACACCGGATGCTCACAAATCAAACTGTTATAAACCGAGGTCTACTGTGTGTGTGTATGTGTTTCAACATAAAATCCGTTAATATAGTGGAACGCACTTCAATTGCTCTGTTGGTATTTCATTCTTTTTTTTTATCCTGAAGCAACCAAGTCAGGAATGTGCCCATCCGATAGATTCCGTTGTGCGAATGGTAGATGCATCAGTTTGGCATTCGTTTGTGGAGGATCTAATTCCTGTGGTGACAATTCAGATGAAGCTAACTGCGGTAAGTACATCACAAATACTTTCTTTTTAAATCTAAATCTATCTTGTGTTCTTACTTACAGTGCTACACATTTTAGCTAGTTTTAAATACACTTTGAATTCAGTTATGACCTACGCAAAACATATTCAAAACAGTGTGACATGCCTGCCCCGCAAGACGCACACGACATAAAGGCAGATAGCAGCGAGAACGAACGTCTGCATAGAGCAGTTGGTAGAGCGACTTGTTCCGGAATAAGAGAACTCGGTTTCAATCACCGGCGTGGACAAAATTGACGGAGAAATGTACTTCGTTATAATGGCGCTCGAACTTCCCTGATGACCCAGCCGTTAAAGATCTCGCAATGGTGTGATGTTCTTTCCACACCGCGAGACAGGAAAAATAAGAGAATCCCTTCTTCAGCGCTTCGACAAATAAATGTGTGTGATGTTGCATTCCACACACCAGATTGACTGGGAGTTCTCAAGTGCACGTTCTTCAGCGGATGACTGCCTACGGCGATTCGTGGTCACGGCTGACCCGTGGGCCATGCCCCCGGCCCTCTTTCGGGGTGGGGGGTGACTTGCCTGCCCCGCAGGATGCACACGACATAAAGGCAGGTAGTAGCGAGAACGAACGTCTGCGTAGCTCAGTTGGTAGAGCGACTTGTTCCGGAATAATAGGACTCGGGTTTGATCCCAGGCGTGGACAAAAATGACGGAGAAATTAACTTCGTTATAACGGCGGAATTACCTGGGATTACCACAATAACTGGCGATCCGTTTGCAGCTAAAAAAATCAATGATGCAAGAAAGCCACACGCACTCACCTCGTTCTGCAAAGTACAGACCGTTGTTTCCTATAGTAAGAGCTTGAAAAATGCGGTTGTCTGCTGATCTGTGAAAAGTTTTAGTTGGCGTGTAAAAAATTTAGTAGAGCAGTTTTAATTCAGTCAGCAAATATTTATACGTTAATATGCCTATTTTTGGATACTTAAAAATATCAGTTTCTTAATAAAGCTTGTTTTAATTCGCAGAAGCCATGCGCGATAGTGCGCCAGCAAGGGAAATCGGTTTCTCCGCGAAAGAAATCGGACAGCGAATATCGTGAGCCAAAACATACAGGCACGGCGCGCTTAACAAGGAACACTAGGCAAGAAGCCACAAGTCCGGTAAAATGATTTCCCCATACGCTCTATAAAAAGATAGGCAGTGTAAGATTCATATGCGCCTCGCGAGCTGCCGTTTAGCCAATTGCTGTCATAGATCAAAAGCGCAAACATGGTAATCCGTGTTTCTGCGGAGCTGTTAGCTGTTAGGAAAGTTCTAAAACATTGAAAGATTTTTGCATCACCTGTTCTAGATGTAGAAAACTCAGTATTTGTCATTTTCTTGTAGGACTTCCGTCCACAGTGAGTAGAGTTTAGGTCCCAGCCACCTACAGCGAGATCGCCTTTTGGGCAGGACATAGAAACGGAAGGAATGAGAGCAAGTCTAGCGACTTTGACAGAACAGTTTGTAGTGAGATTAGAGTACAGTAGATGGCGCCACCGTACAAGTACGATGTTGCACATAGAGGGGTGAGAGAATTTCAGGGGAGGCATAGGAAAGGATACCCATTCAACCAGTGGGTCCAGCATGGGGGCCGTCACTTAACGTGCTCGTCCGATGCACGGCGGATATTCAGCGATTGTTAGTAAATCACACCATCTCTGAAAGATCAGCCCAGGTTCGAACCTGGGGATCTTGCGTCGACAGTCTGATTCGCTAACCACTAAGCCATCCGCGGCTCAGATGTAAAACACTGGATTTTGGGTCTCTTTTATATGGCTCACCCTGTATAATTGTATTTCCAATGGCAAACTTCCGTAGCCATTTTCTTCACAATTAATGTGTTCCCAAGGATGAGAATTTGAACATCGATAAAATAACTTCATGCTATAGCCTAGTGTACTTCTTATTTTCTAAAATTTAACCGTTATTAAGCAATCCAATATTTGTTTGTCTACTGACGTCATCAATGTAGAAGTCGCACCATCTATTTTCTCGTCTCAACGCCACCAATGGAAAAGTTATTGATTTTTAATATAATTATGGTTAAGTTTTAGAAAATATTAAGTATACTAAGCTATAATATGAAGTTACTTTTATCGATGTTCAAATTTTCATCCATGGGAACGCATTAACTGCAAAGAAAATGGCTACAGATTTTCCCATTGGAATCACAAGGCAAAAATTTTAGGTGGATCCACCTTAACAAATGGTAAAATCCTTGTTTTCCTTGAACAGTGTCAAAAAAAAATCTTGCTGAGATTGTTTGTCTTGATAACCATTTAAATTTGAATTTATGCGCAACAATAATGAATCTGTTTACATGTTTCAGGTTTTCCCTTGGGGCTGATTATATTTATAGTCATCGTAGCAAACATCGCAATCATGCTTGTTTGCATAATAACTTTCAGTTTGAAGGGGAAAAAAACTGTAATTCAAGGATCCGTCATCGAAGAAAGTTCTTCCGATCCTACAAGTGCTGTGTCATCTAGCCCACCAGCTCAAGAATTGTGTTCACCAGTAGAAATAAATAATCCGTCCGCTGAAAGTCGTAATGTTTCATTTGGAAATGAGAATGATGAGGACGAAAGTCATAATGTTTCATTTGGAAACGAGAATGATGACGATAAAACTCCTCTGCATCCAACAGTTCCATGAGATATCTTCTTTACGTGATATGATATAAATGCGTTGTCTTTTTATATTGTTTCAGACTAAGAAATAAGTTTTCACGAAGACTTTCCAATTCCTATTTCACAATGGCCCAATTTCGTGCTCACTGTATGAACCTTATTGCAAATTTTCATTAAATATAATTTAGGCTGTTGAATCATCATCACCGTCTTACACTTGGTTATGATGTTTTATTGTTGTTGCAGTACTTTCAGTTCCAATAATGATTTCTGACGTCCCTGCGCCGCAGGACGCACATGAGATAAAGGCAGATAGCAATGAGAGCACATGTCCGCGTAGCTCAGTTTGGAGAGCTACTTAATCCGGAGTGAAAGGACCCGGATGCTTCGGAAAAAATAAATCGGTGTGATGTTACGTTCCACTCACCAAATTGTCTGGGATTTCTCAAATGCACGGTCTTCATGGGATGACTGCCTACAGTGACACATGTTCCCGGCCTTCTTTCGGGGGAGGGGGAGATGTGACGTGCATGCGCCGCAGGACGCACATGAGATAAAGACAGATAGCAATGAGAGCACATGTCCGCATATCTCAGTTGGGAGAGCGAAGTACTCCGGAATAAGGGGACTTTCATTTCTTTTTATTACCGTTGCATCATTAATTAGAGTAGCATTTTTCACAAATCCCGAGTTCGATGCCCGGTGTGGACAAAACTGTGTTTTTTTCAGATTACTCTACTTACAATATTAAGAGTTATTGAACATTCTAAAAAAAATTTTATACCACCACGGTACATGAGCCTTCATAATCCACAGACTTAAGAAATAATGATACTGTTCCATTTGATTCATTTTTTTGAGATATTTATTCTCCAATATTCATACGTTGACAGAAAATATGGAAAATTATGTTTTTAAGAGCAACGAAACATGACTAAATGTTTTGATCTATCTTCGAGAATCCTAAAGTGATCATATATATGAACTTAGAACGGCAAGCTTTTGGCTTAAGACGAAAGTTCTTAACTACACTGGTGTGCAAAAATTAAGGACGAAGAGGAGAAATTAGCATAACAGCGGAGCGAGGGAGCAGAACTGACTGAAAGACCACTCAGGAGATAGACTAGGGTCCGGTACGGTAGGGCATGCGATGCGCATACATGCAGCATGACGGGGGGAGGGGTGTACGCTCGGAAATTCGGTGAAAGTAATTGCACGGTGTACATCGGTTTGAACGACGTCGAGTTGTTGCCACCGTGTGATATGGCCAACAGGCAATCCAGTAGACGACATCTGGATGACTTAACCTGAGGTCGCGTCATTGGGAAGTTGGAAGAAGGTCGAAGTGTGACTAGTGTGGCTGAGGAGTTCGGGATCGCTCACAGCATCGTTTCACAAGCTTGGAGAGCGTTTCAAACGACAGGAACAGCTGTCCGAGAGTTTAGCCGTGGTCGTCCACGAGCAACCACGGCGGTGGACGACCTGTATATTGTCCTACAGGCGAGAAGAGAGAGAAGTCAGACAGCAGGAGAAATCGCAAGGCACATGCAACAGACAACTGGACGTCCGTTATCGCGTTTTACCGTGGCCAGGAGGCTGCACAAAGGTGGTCTATTTGCACGACGACCAGTATGGTGTGTGCCATTAACGCCTGCTTGTCGGAGACGGCAGTTTCTGTGGTGCCAGGAACGCAAGAACTGGACACATCAGCAATGGGGTCGAGTTCTCTTTACAGATGAGAGCCGATTTAGTCTGACGAGCTATTCTGGACGCATACACATCTGGAGAGAGCTGGGAACACGCATGCACACCTCCAACATCATCGAAAAGGACCGGTTTGGAGGTGGAGGAGTTCTCGTTTCGGCTGGTGTCGTGCTTGGTAGCCGACTGACCTCCACATCTTCCAAGGAGGTTCAGTCACTGGTGTCCGCTATTGTACCGACGTTCTCCTGCCTCACGTGCGTCTGTTTAGAGGTGCTGTGGGTCCTGAGTTTTTCTTCATGGATGAAAACGCTACACCTCGTCGTACAGTGGCTGTCGCAGAGCTGTTGGAGAGTGAAGATATTCAACGCATGGATTGGCTCGGAAGGTCTTCGGACCAAAATCCAATCGAACACGTGTGGGACCTTCTCGGGAGACGCTTGGCAGCGCGTCACGAGCCACCAGCAGCGATTCCGCAGCTGCGATTGGCGCTACAAGATTAATGGGCCGCGATGCCTCAACAGCTCCTGGACAACCTCGTCCTCAGGATGGACAGACGTTGTAAATCCTGCAACGCAGTCAGGGGTGATCATATCCCCTACTAAAGACTGGATTTTTCTTGGCAGCCGCCTGCCACATGGACGTGTCTTGTGCTGGAAGCTACCTTTTAAATAAAGTGCGTTTGTATCCTTTGGATTCCTTGTTTGGGCGTTTTAGCTCACTTGTCCCATATTCTTACATCTTGGGGATCTTATGGTATGTTCAAATATATCCTATTTTATACGCTTTGAATCCCTCTTTCGTGAACTTGACGGGGAGAAAGCATAGAAACCTTAAGCGCTGAAATGACGTTTTTGTCGACGTCGCACTTCCCAACTTCCGCAGTTGAGTGACGGTCACAGCTCAGTAGTGAGGTGCCACTGTTCAAGTAGGAAGACCATGTGCCAACGCAGACGGATTGGAGAAAATTAAATTACTGTCGGTAGGAAAGACAAAGTTAGCGCGATGATTAAAAAATGTTCGCACATTTCCATGTGATTGCACTGCACAACGTCGAGCAAGGATGACTGGTGAACAGTTTGTTTTATGGGCCAAACAGCTCGATGTGATGTTTCGTCGCAAGAATCGAAAAAATTTTCTTCTCATTGATAACTGCCCAGCGCATCCAAAATATATCGAATTGACTAATGTAAAAACCATTTTCATACCTCCAAACGCCACAAGGCCGCCCCGGTGGCGCAGTGGTCTAAGGCGCTGACCTCTGATCGTTCGTCCGTAAGGGGTCCGGGTTCGAATCCCGGTCAGGCATGGATGTTGTGTTTGTCTTACGGCACTGGTTCTCTCCCTTCCCTGGTACCAGTGATCCTAAATTAGGGACGGGCGACTGCTTATAGCCCATTGAGTTGCTCACGGTGGTCGTTAAACCTCCAATCAAAAAAAAAAACGCCACAAGTACGCTGCAGCCTATGGACCAGGGGATAATAAAAGAGGTGAAACATCATTATCGCAAGAGACTGGTCCACAGGTACTTATGTGTCATGGAACAAGCTGATCCTTCACTTTCTGTCAACGTTTTCGACGCAATTCATAACGTCTCTGCCGCGAGGTATTTAAAAATTGTTTCATTAAAGCAGGCGTCGAATGGCCACGGGATGAACCGGTACTGCAACCTGATCACGAAGTCGAAGAAAATCCAATTTCCGTGAATTTCCCCGGATACGTGTCTGTCGACGATGATATCACACTTGTGAGATTCGAACAGTACAAGAAATTGCAGAAGATAATGCTGCGAGTTTTACTACAAACGAGGAGAGTGAAGGAGAGGAAGAACAGCCTGTGTCACCACCGACGCCAGCCGCAGCATTAAATTCACTCGCTGAAGTAAGGCGTTTTGTTTCCAGCATGATTGGGATTTCTGACGACACCATTAGTAAAATTCACCATCATCATTGTCAACCATTATCAATCCACTGCTGGACGAAGGTCTCCCCAAGTTTCCTCCACAACGGTCTGTCTTGTGCCAGTCTCCTCCATGTCACTCCCGCATACTTTCGAATTTCATCCACCTATCTCCCACGTGGTCTTCTTCTGGGTCTTTTCCTGTCCCTTGGAATCCAATCTAAAATTTCGGCTGTCCATCGATGGTATGTCCTTCTGGCAGTATGTCCAGCCCATTGCCATTTCTTGGATTTAACTCTGATCATGATGTCTTCCACTCTTGTCATTTTTCGGATCCACGAGTTCCTCTTCTTATCTCTCCTGGTTACACCAAGCATGCACCTGTCCATGCTTCTTTGAGTTGTCTGCAGCCTTTGTATGTCTCTTTTAGTTATGGTCCACGTCTCTGCACCATACGTAAGCACTGGAAGGATACATTGATCAAACATTTTTTTTTAAGACATAATGGCATATTGCTCTTAAAAATTATGCTGTTTCTTCCAAAAGCTCTCCAGGCAAGTTTTGTACGCCGATTAATTTCTTCATCAATGTGACCCTCACACCATAATTCTGCATTCCGATTTTTAAAAAATGAAACAAAATAAGATTGAGAATTATTTTAAGAAACTATCAGAAAAGTGAATTGCGGTTTATAAATACTGTACAAGAACAAAATAATTTTCATAATCTACGTGTTTTTATGAGTGATCGTTGAAAAAATTTCTCGATCAGTGAAATGTCTAGACAAAAGTACCTTACAAAGGGAAACCAGAGTTGCAAAATTTGTTGGCACTGTGGACTATATACCTGAAGTCACTACAATACTAAAGAACATATGCAAAAAACACCACATTGCCTTTGGAGAAAGTACGAAAAGTATTCGAGCCATCGGGCAAAACGACCGTGACCAAGTTGCTACACTCAACAGACATGGGGTTTACAAAATACCCTTAATTCCTGTTGACCCAGAAGATCCAGCAATAGCATATATAGGATCCATTGCACGCCCGTTGCGCACAAGACTATATGAGCACAAGTACTCAATTACTAATAACTCTGATGCTGCCTCTCTTGCACGATTAGTTAATAGAGGTACCTACCGACCAGACTGGACCAATGCCAGTGTGCTGAGCTCAAATCGTACAAAGCGATCCTTCCGATTCGCTGAAAGTTTGTGTATTTTATCGCACAGTTCCGACTGCTGTAATGAAGAAACTCCACGTTTTGTTCCAGTGCCTGGGGCCATGTTAATGCAGCCAGAAAAGCATGTTCCTCTCCAACAACACTGAACTCGTAATTTTTCACTTACAGTTTGACGATTAATGTCAACTTATTAATTATCTTCTGTGTATATATTTCTTCGCATATGTAATAGCAATTCATAGTATTATTTGTTGAATCCTTTTAGCGCATGACCAAACTTCCACTATATTTATTGTAAACTTCGTTATTGTTATCACGTGCTCGCGTAATTTGAGAATGCTTCTTCCTTTTATCCGTTGTTTTGTTTATGTATATTGAAATACCTGACGATGGAGCTCTTGGTGCTTTGAAAGATCTTGTAAGTTGATGTACCTTAAAAATCTTTATTTTAAGTACAGATAGTATTAATAAATACCTTATCGTGCTGAAAAGGCTTTTCTAATTAAAATAATGCTAGAGATGGATATAAAAAATCTAGAATATTCTGTTGTAGCTGAAGATGATGACAAAGAATCTAAGAGAAGTTTTATTGTAGCTAGAATTTTTATGATGCCATGCATCTTTTCCGACAGTATAGTAAAATAAATCCAAAAAAAAAAAAAAAACTTTGGATATAACGGAAATGGAAAGCAAGTAATCAAAACCATTGTTGAAATCTGATTTTTTGAACTCTGTCCCTGCCGCCCCGGTGGCGCAGTGGTCTAAGCGATGGCCTCTGATCATTCGTCCGAAAGGGGTCCGGGTTCGAATCCCGGTGGGGCATGGATGTTGTGTTTGTCTTACGGTCCTGGCTCTCTCCCTTCCCTGGAACCAGTGACCCTAAATTAGGAACGGGCGACTGCTTATATCCCATTGAGTTGCTCACGGTGGTCGTTAAACCTCCAATCAAAAAAAAAAAAAAACAAGAACTCTGTCCCACGAAGTGACGCAAGAATAGTTAATTTCATTGTTACTCAATAATATATTTTACTTAACTATCGCCGAATATTATTTACATAAACGTAACAATAACACATTGCAATCTGCCTAAATTACGACAACTTCATTCTAAATGTCATAAAAAGCCATTACAAAAATGCATTTTTGATGCTATAAAACGGTGCGTCGTATCGAAATTTGGCTTCCTCTCGAGGCGGCGTTTCGTGTTATCGACGAGAGCTTTAAAATGATGCATAACACCTGTAGATATCGCGTAGACCAAAAGCTATCAAATCACCCTCACTAACACATTCGCGATTGAACTTTTTCTATCTTGTGGTCACATTTTAGGTTGCGCATGCGCAGATGAACATTCGTAGCTACATCACATTTCATCGGTGTCATGATCGTTTCTTACCTTCGTCTAAATCTGAATAATATATAATAATAACAATAAAAATAAATATTGTTTTTGAAAAACTAAACAGTCAAAATATTTACTATTGCCACCGCCATAGTTTAGTAAACATTTACTTTTATGACTCACATATCATCTTTTAGGTTTTACGATTATAACATTCATTAATCCATCTCATTGGTAAACCTTTTGTTTGTTGTTATGATGTAATTCCACTTAATATGTACCCATGGCCGGCTTCATGGGTGTGCGATGTGTGCAGTTGCACAGGGCTTCGCTCCCGTGTTTGTATGATGTTTTTGAAATTTTCATAATTTTTTTTCTTGTATAAAAAATAAATGACACTTAACGATGTAAAACTGGCATTTTTTAAATGTTTATATCATTACACTTTATTGCCTTAGTGACTTGCCGCAATCACACACAGTTTTTCGCGTGCGTGGGCGGCGAATCTCTGGCAGATGGTTTATTAATAAAAAAACTGAAAAACGTATCTTTGCGAATGTTTTATGAAACTGGCTGAAATTTTAATTATAACACTATAACTGACAGATCGATTGTACCTGACGACGTCGAGTGACGGCGAATTGATAAATTACAACATAGGCCACTGCCACTGGTTCCCAGAGACTCTTACAATCAAGCCACGGACCAGTAAAATTTCACAAATTGCTTCGCTGACCGACTGACACGAAGTTGCCTTTATGTACAAGGACATTTGTGCAGACCTGTTTCTACTGGTCAAATTCGGAAATCTCTACCATTTCTCAAGTTTCCTTCCGTTTCCGCGGACCCGCAGAAACCTCGTGACGGACCGGTGGTGTTTGGGAAACACGGCACTAGACTGCTATCGCACTCACCTCATTTGAGCTACAAAGCTGAAAGCTCCCAGTACCCACTAAAACAAATTACAATGAACTGTAGAACGTGGCCAGCAAAAGAATCTTTCTTCCTAAAAGTAGAGATAGAGTGAAAAGGTAAGAGCTTTCTGAAAATTGCGTACGGACGGTAGAACCTCAATATTTCAACCATGAATAATTGAAAATGACATTTCCTATGATTCTATCTTATTTGTTTGAACGATAGCTCTTTTGTTTTAATAATGGATAAATTACATTAATTTTTGCCTTGAGCACGCATTTCGACGAGGTGCGGGAATTATATTTTCTCACTTCAATTCAATCAACTTCAATTTGATCTGATAATGTTAATTAATATAGCGTAATTTTAAATTTTATTTTTAGTGAGTAATAATAACAGCTTGTTATAAATAATATTCCTTAGTACCACCATGCTTTATTAAGCTTCATGAGAAAATGAAAAAATGTGGTTTCTCTACCTGACCCCGCCTTTTTTTCAAAAACGTTCCAACAGCCAAGCCCATTTAGTAGATGAAGAACTCACTGGGAAAAGGGCCCCGCATTTTATTTTTGCACTGGGCCCCGCAAATTATGCAGCCGGCACTATATGATATGTAACGGATTATTATGTTTTGGTGGGGTCCTGAATGACGCGAATCAATGCAATGTGTTGTACGTAAAGAAATGTATACCATCGAATCACACCCACAAAGATGTTGGCGTGCGAAAGATGCATAGCATAAATTATCTACAAAAGAGTACTAGGATACTCTATCGATTTCTTTGGGGGGGGGGGGGGGTTAACGACTACAGTGAGTAACTCGATGGGCCGTAAGCAGTCGCCCATCCCTAATGTAGAGCCACTGGTTCCAGGGAAGAGAAAGAGTCATGGCTGTAAGAGAGAGACAAACACAACATCCATGCCTCACAGGTATTCGAACACGGGCCCGTCTCGGGCGAACAGTCAAAAGTCAACACTTAGACCACTGCCCCATGCACCAGGGTGGGGTGGCTGGAGATGGATGTACAAAAAGCCTAGAAGAATACCGTTGTAACTGGAGAAAAAAATCTATAAGAATTCTATGGTAACTGGAGAGTGATGTAGAAATATCTAGAAGAATTCTGCTGTACAGGATTATTAACTTCGCCATCAGATATGCTTAAATTGCTAGTCTTTACTGTTCGGCACGTAATTTTCAAGTTATTTGATGTGACTGAATTTACGTGTAGAACAGTAAAAACTAGCAATCCAAACATACCTTATTGCTGAGTTAATAATCCAGACGTTGTTCCACGTACTAAGAGAAGAATATTTCTTCTACAGAGTTCATAAAATCCTAATGTAGCTGCAGAATGATGTACAAAAAGCCTAGAAGAATTGTATTACAGCTGGAGCGGGCGATGTAAAAACATCTAAAAGAATTCAACTGTAGCTTGAGAATGATGTACAGAAATATCCGGAAGAATTATATTGTAGCTAAAGAAGGATTTACAACAAAAAATGTGCTCCGTATGTTCACGTAAACTGCAATTATCATAAAATGCAGGCATTTACTAATTTCTACTAATATAGGAAGAGTATTAATTTGTTCAATTCACTTTAAATTGCAAAATTCAATTTAGCCAACGAGTTGTACTTGTATCCGTAAAAATGAAAAATAGTAATTTGCTATAACTTTTGATCAGAATGGCCACATTGCTGTAAAAAAATACTAGTTTAAATACAGGTTCGATACTGATAAAATGATTCAGTATCTCGCAAAGATCTGACTTAAACTGCGAAGTCCTTTTAAGAATTCCAAGTTCCATTTAAAATAAAAACATATTTTTTTTTATTGGTGGTTTAACGACCACCGTGAGCAACTCAGTGGGCTTTAAGCAGTCGCCCGTCCCTAAATTAGGGTTACTAGTTCCATGGAAGGGAAAGAGCCAGTGCCGTAAGACAAACACAACATCCATGCCTCACGGGATTCGAACCAGGACCTATCTCGGACGAGTCATCGGAAGCCATCACTTAGACCACTGCGCCACCAGCCCATCCTAATTTAGGGCAACTGGTTTCAGGGAAGGAGAGAGCCAGTGCCGTAAGACAAACACAACATCTATGTCTCACCAGGATTCGAACCAGGATCCATCTCGGACGATTGATCGAAAACCAGCAATTAGACCATTGAGCGGTCTGGCGGCTGAAATAGAGATAAGTTAGCTACGAAGCGCCAGAACTGTGTAGGACAAGAATTTGCTGTAGAAAAATTCGAGTTTACACGATTAGCAGCACTGTGTTGCAACACAATTTGGAACCCAAGATTGGTTTTCGCTGTTTTTGAAGACAAAAATCACGCTTTGGTGGACGAGAGGTCAGAGGTGCGGTCTTCTCATTAATCATCAGAATGATTCAATTGGTGTGCTTGTCTTACATGCTCGTTCTGTATCTTCCTGGGACCTTGAAACCAATGGCCCAAATTCATATACGACCGACTGCATATACATTGATGAGCCATTACATTATGACCAACCCCAGCCTAGAGAAATGAGCTTGCCTGGATACCGAACGGTGCCGCAGGTGAAGTTCACAGAGCAGTATATAAACAACCCGAGGACCGGCTTTCGGTTAGTAGAGTGTTCGGAGTCAGAATGGGAAAAGCTGCTGATTTATCGGAGTTTGTTAAAGGACAAATTGTGATGGCACGGCGCCTTGGGACTACGATCTTGGAAACGGCGCGGCTTGTGGGCTGTTCACGTGCTGCTGTAGTGAGTACGTATCAAAAGTGGTGCACAGATGGCTAAACGACGAGATGTGTCGTCCGCAGCTACAAAAGTGGTGATTAGAGCAATCTGTCACAGCACACAGTTAATTGCAGCCTTCTGCGAATGGGCCTGCGTAGCGGAAAACCCAGCCTGGTCCCCGTGCTCATTGCTCGTCATCGCCAACAATGCATGAAACGGGCCAGAGATCGGACCGTGGATGATTGGAAGAAAGTGTCCTGGTCTGACGTAGCAAGATTTCTGGTGCATAACGTGGACGGCCGAGCGCGGATACGCCAATTACCAACAACGGCGGTGTTATGCTGTGGGCGATGTTCCCTTGGGACACTTTAGGCCCCATGATCCCAATAGCACAATCCCTGACAACTGTCAGGTATCGGAACATCGTTGCGGACCAAGTACACCCATTCATAGCAACTCTGTTCCCTGCAGGTGATGGCCATTCCCAAAAGGATAATGTTACATGCCACACTGCCATAATCGTCAAGGAGTGGTTCGAGAAACATGGTGGTGACTTTCTGTTAATGCCCTGGCCTCCAAATTAACCTGACATGAACCCAATCGAACATTTGTGGTTCAACTTGGAAAACCGAGTTCACGCTAAATCACCACCACCCCGAAATGTACGGGAACTGGAGGACCTGCTTTTGGCATTATGGTACTAGATATCCCAGAATACCTACCGCTACCTCATCGCATCGATGCCTCACCGAGTGGCCGCTGTTTTGCGGGCTAAAAGCGGTTCTGCATCTTATTAGGTAGGTGGTCATAACGTAATGGATCATCGGTGTATAACCTTACATCTTAACGAGGTTCGTTAAACACGGAAGAAAAGGAAAAAAGACCAAACCGAAAACTATTGAAATACGGAACCACTAATTCAACACGGGGAAAATTTAAGCAATTTTGCCTAGAGTTATGTAAAATGTAGGTCCTACTCCCAGCCCAGAAAAAGTTCACCTGGCTACCCAGTGGCAAAGTTGTTCGAGACACTAGCTTCTGACAGGGCTTTAAAAGAGAGAAGGGCTGGTTCATTGCTTTGAGAAACCCAATGCCGACACGGTCCTCGGGGAAGAGGTTGGGGGACCATTTGTGACGTCACCGTGCTGCTTGGAGTTCTCCCTCCCGTGCTGCTGGGCTGTAGTGGCGAGCAGTTTCTAGCATGTTATGTTTCATCGTACTAGATTGTTTTATCGTTTGCATTATACGAGTATTTATTTGTGTATATACTATAATACATATATATAGAGAGATACAAATAGATCACGCGAATGTTTAAGAGTGTATGTATCTATTGTATGCTTGTACATAAATAGTTTACCTAGTCAATCAGATTGGATTAAATTACTGTCTTCAGGTGGACTTACCGTAATAGTTTACCTATTCAATCCGATTGGATTAAATTACTGTCTTCAGGTGGACTTACCGTAATAGTTTACCTATTCAATCTGATTGGATTAAATACTGTCTTCAGGTGGACTTACCCTACCGTCCTGCTCATAAATGAATACGGTACAAAAATTTGAAAAACATTTTTACTCATTTCACGGCATCACTTTTCGAAAAGGTAAAGGTGTAATCTGCGAACTTGTCAGCGAACTGGAAAACCATTACCCTCAAGTAAACAAAGATGCAATTCGCTTATTTTGTAGATTACGAACGTTTATCAGAATTCGATCTTGAAACCGAAATGCAGTAGTAGTATCACATAGAAAGGCCCAGCAGAAAATACAGAAATGAATACGTTCAAATACTGGGAAGAAAACCTATACCTGATTTTTAGCGAACAAATGATGCTTCCCAAATCAAGCTGCAAATTTAAGTAAAAGTTTTTCACTTTTAGTTCAGAAAAAATTTACATGTAAAATATTTACGATTTGTAAAATGGCACAATGTGTCCCGATCTGCATAATTAACCCTCAAGTAAACAAAGATATTCAAAATATTGTAAACAAAATTTCGGAGGTATTGGGTTTAATTACGAGAATTTCAAATAATTTAACAATTAAAACATTAAAAATGTTGTACTACAGTCCGATTTATCCATGTTTGACTTATTGTTTATTAGTATGGGGGCAAACTACTAAGACTAATTTATATAAATTACAATCATTACAAAATAGGATGGTCAGAATTTTAAATAATTTTAGGGGAATTAACTTGAATATGGGGGGTACGGATAAATTCTTATGGATTTTTAGATATTGAAAAATTATCGAAATTTAGATTAGGATTCATGTATAAAAGAACAAAAGAGAATAGGTATCAACATTTAATTCAACTGAACATTGTAGGTCACGACTATTAAACAAGAGATAGAAATGTCTCTTTGTTACCAATGCCTAACACTTTAACCCAAAAAAGATTTATTGATTACCAGGGATCGATGTTATGGAGAAACCTACCTTGTCAATTAACACATATTAATAATGATAATTATTTTCGAAAGCAAATAAAAAATATTTGTTAACAAATTAAAGTATTTGATTCTATGGTAAAATTTATTAATCAGACCAGATATAAGTAAATTTTATATGTGCAGGACGTTTGACTTGACTACGTACTTTAGGGGAATTGCGATTCACTCAGGCTATATATATAGCCGTTTACTCAATTTCCTGTTCTGTGTGGTTACCCTGCGCATAAGTATTAACATTATATATGTTGTTTTTCTTAATACTATATGTTATAAAATTAATTTTGAAATGTAACATAGTCAAATGTAACCCCATAACGAAATAAATGAAATGAAATGCAAGCTGATTTTTGTTAGTTGGAAGCTCCTAAAATATAAACTTACTTAATTCAAAAATTGTGGTCTTAGAACGAAAAAATATATATATTAGAGAATACAATTAGAAACGTTTTTGGAGAAATGAGTTATATCTTCTACAATGTGATTACAGAATTGTAGAAAACAGAAAACTTAAGTTTTATGATCAGCGCTTTAAAATGGCATAAATTTTCCCTAGATATATATGTATTTAATAGGTGACACACAGAAAACAAGGCACAAGAGGAAAACAAGTATTATCATTTGTACCACTGCATTTTGATTTTTGTTACCGGCAAAACACAGTGTTCGGAAATTTTTTCCAATGCTGTGTTTTATAAATAATCAACTGTCAATTAGTCGCTGAGCCTTTTGCGTAATACACAATGATGTGTTTATATAGCCAATACTGTAATGTTAAAAACATATGTTTAAAGTTTAAATAATGTTTTTGTTTTGTTTTTAACTACAGTGATGATAGTTTAGTTCATTTTCATTCCCTTTACTGTAGTGCTTTACAGTTATGTAGCTTTTCCTTGACTTTTAAACTGATTATTTCGGATTTCCCGTGGAGCAGTGGCTTCTGAGAACCCCACTACCAACCCGCTGCTGCAGCATGCCTACGTCATCATCTCCAGCTCGCGTCTTCAGGGGAGCCGGCTCTAAGGACCAGCCCTTCTCTCTACAGCCCTGAGCTTCTGAGCATTCGTTCTAGATGAGCCAGTACTCGAATCACGGGTGAGGTAAGGGTGATGTTTTGTGTTTGTCTGATGGCGGTGGACTTCACCTTTCCCTGGAACCAGTGGCCATAAATTAGAATGGGTGACTGCTCATAGATCTTCACGTTGCTCACGGTGGTGAGCTGGGCAGGTAGTCGTTGGAAAAAGTAAATGGTGGATTTTAAAGGAAAAGAAAGTGCTACTTATTAAAAAAAGTAATTCCTAAAATAATGATACTTTGGTTCCTGAGGCATGTTTCGGTAGCTTACAGTTTACGAGAAAACAAAACAAGAAGATAGTGATCTATTATTGATACCAGTTCTCCTCCCGATCCTATAAAACTGTGTAATCTAGCTCACCTGCTGAAGAATTATGTTCACCAGTAGCAACAGCGAGTCAGTCCACTAAAAGGGAAACAAAAGATCGATTCGGCGCCGTAGCATACGCACTGTTTTAACGACTTACGTACCATGGGAAGAGTAAAAAGAAAAAAGCGCCGACGGTATTCTCGAGATATGGTTTAGTAACTATAAACCCGCTTTCGACTGCGGAGAATATTCGATTCATCCACGGTAGAAACGATCGCTTCTAGACAGTAAAAAAAGGTAAGGCAAAGAACAAGAGATATTTAAAAGCATTTTACCGGCTCCCGAGGAGAGATATACTTCTAAATAAACAAGTGGCTTCGCGGTGCAACGAAAACAACCAAGAGAGAAGACTCAAAAATGAAATCAAATCAATTTGGAATCTGATTTATTGTTTCTGTTATTTATTATTTTTTTTTATTGATTTTTATTAAAATTGCTTAATTCGATCAGTAGCAAATAAAAGAATGCTACTTGAGAGTCACATGCTGAGCATTTTATGTCTTTTTTTTAAATATCTTGATAGCCGAGTGGTCTGAAACGCTGGCTTTTGGGTTCAAGGCCCGATTAGGCATAGGTGGTGAATTTATCTGATGCCAGAGCCCCCCCCCTCCCCCGTGGGCTGACAGAGCGGAAAATCATTAAGTCGAAGTTTGAAACAAAAAGTCACGATAAGCGATCTACATGTACTTCTTAGTCATGTACTGTATAATTATAACATACAATAATTACAAGGGAGTAGTTCTGTTAAATAAATTTAGAAAGATCTAACCAGGAAAAAAATTCATCTACTGCTTCTTCTAACCATTTAACTTTACTGTACTGCAACATTACTAGTACTTGGATAAGAATAGATGTACAAAAGTCAATCTCTTCCTTAATTGTTATAACACCTGACTATTTTTCCCGGTAAATTTAGGGGGGGGGGATCACCCCCACCTTAGGAAAATTCTCTGTGCCGCAGCACGCCCCCGGCCCCTTCGGGAGAAATCTAGAGGCGCTATACTGTCTGATGGCACTGGCTCTGCACATTCCCTGGAACAGGCCTTTCAACCAATATATCTAAATGAAAGACATGAGCCTCTTTCTAGTGTTAGATGCTATTATGAGATTCGTTAAAATAAAAAAAATGCATTAAGAAATAATGAGAACATAAGGAGCATGCTTCAACTGTCGTTTATTCTTCATTAAATTTAATTGGGAAATTCATTACTGGTAGAGCAGATTTGGTTAGAAAATCCAAACGAAAAAACATTCCAAACTCTCACACCCATGTACTTCGTTAAACAGCATTCAGTCTGTTTTATTATATCGATATTAGTTGTAAAACTGCCGCAAAGCTTCAGAGAAAGGTTATTACGGGTATAAAAGTTCAAAAAGTTATTTAGCCTAAGCTGCAGTGTCATACCTAAAACCGAAAAACTCTGCCCCCCCCCCGCATAAAAATATCTTCGAGGCGAAAATGCACTTGCTTTCAATTACAGAATTTTTTAATTCCGTACTACACTAGGTTTTACGGGCGTTCTGTGATTCAGATTCTTTGGAAACTATAGGTGTTTTTTATAAAAACAAAATTGTTACACTTTATTGCGTGTAACATAAATGCATACGTTCTAAGTTCTAATTAAAATTATTACCATAGTTTCATACCAATACAAAGTATTACAAAACCCTTACGCCAAAGTTATATCATACAATTTTTTTTTAAACTAACTCTTTTAAATACCTCACGATCACACACGTAAAACACGTAAAGGCCGTGCGAGAATGTCTAATGACCTTTTCCGATTTATGCGAAAATACAGAACATAAGTAAGCAAATTAAAAAGTAACAATTAAAAATTGTGCCACAAAATGAGTAAAATTGCCGAAATTATTTACTCTTGATTATAAAAAAAAAAATATTTAACATTACGTTACAATGCTTTGCACAGAGTAAAAGTAATTTCTGTTGACTGTTATAAAAAAATTACATAGGTTTTGTTTTTCGTTCCTGCGAAGAACATCTTTTAGCTCATTATATTCTGAAGAATGCGTAGTTATGTGCAAACAAGTGTAATACGAGTATATACCGCCTTATCCTCATTGATGTAAAAAATTCATTTATTCAACTGATATTTCAATCACGTTCTCTTTCTAATATATATATATCTGTAGGAACTATTGCTATGGCAATGAAAAGGGGTCTCAAGTCCTCTGGAACAGCGACTTTCTCGTCACCCAGTTTTTACAATGTCGTGCCACATTATTGTGATCACCAGCTAATATCCAGAGTAACCGCCGTGTGCAGCGCGGACAGCAACTAGACGGGCTGGGAGTGACTCACTAAGGTGCTGGAAGATGTTCAGAGGTATGTGAAACTATGCTGACTGCAGTGCATCCGACAGCTGCTGCAGGGTGCGTGGTGGATGATCCATAGAACCAACAATGCGATCGAGGTGATCACACAGATGCTTAATTGGGCTTAAGTCTGCGAAAATACGGGGTCACGGACGTACTTTTGAAATCTTCATCGTGCTCTTCCAACCATCGGACATTTCTAGCTGTGTGACACGTCGCATTGTCGGGCTGGAAGATCCCATCCGCCCCAGGGAAGACAATCGGCATGTATGGGTGTACGTGGTCTGCAAGGATGACGAATTCGGTCCATAGTGCCTTCCACAGGTATGAGTGGACCCAGGAAAGAACACGAAAGCATTCCCTTGACTAAAACGCTTTCCCCAGCAGCTTGTGTTCTTCCAGCAATGGTTGAAGAGTGTTTGTTCTCCGATATTATTCGCCTTATACGCCAACGTCCATCCGTTCGATGAAGCAGAAAACGTGACTCATCGGAGAAGGCAATCCTTTTGCCAGTCAACGGAGGTTCAATTGCGATACTTCCGTGCAAATGTAAGCCTTTTCTGCCGATGCACCTTCGTTAGCATAGGTGCAATGACCATCCGTCTGCATCGGAGCACTATACGCGCATTAGGGTTCGCTGGAACTGCTGTTTTAGGCACACTTTTTCTTTCATTCGGCCAGTGAGTTGCTCCATTGTAGTGTGTCGATCGGCCCTCACGCACCTTCGCAGCCCACGTTCACCTCTCACATCAATATCACGTGGTACTCTGCAGTTTTCACGTCGCTTATTCGCACTGGTGCCATTTCTCCAGTCACGATACACTTTAATCTCAGCAGCATGCGAACAGTTCACAAACTGCGCTGTTTCAGAAATACTACCAATCTTGGCCCGAAAGCCGATAGCCTTTTGTAAATCTGATAAATCGCTTCTTTTTTCCTCGACAGCAACGAGTTTCAGATCAGATCATATGTAGAGGATTTTAGGAAGGGAGTGTCTGACCCCAGACACTCCCTTCCAAAGAAATACGAAGCTAGGAGATTTGTGCTAGAGTGCCCGATAGGAAAGTGACACAGAAGCAAAGTAGAAAGGGGGAGGAAAACGCCTTTATTTATTACGGGGGGCAGTACCCAGGGTCCGACGGCTTAACGTGCCCATCCGACGCACGGCGGGTATTTAGTGGATCGAGCGTTCGTACCTGCCTGGGATCGAACCTGAGGTGTTTTCCGTGGCAGTCACGAACGTTGCCCACTAGGCCACCCGCGGCCCACGAATTTCAGAATGCCTACAGCACACCTTATATATTCTAAAAGCCAGCTCTCGACAAGCGCCTTCTTTCATTGGCTGCGCGCTGTTGACGTCAAAAGTAGGAAGTGGTCACACTAAGGTGACTCGACTGTGTATGAATTAAAGCGAAAAGGATTTGTTGAAGATTTTACTTATTTACTGAAAAAAAAAGTACCAAAAATTGCTTTTCTTTTTTAATACTGCATTCAAAGCTGCCGTCAAGAATTCCAGGCTATTTCTTTAGCCAGTTTCATATGAAGTTATCCGCAAACATTTTGAAAAATCTTTCTGATGAGGCTAGACGACCTTTTATCTATGAGGTCCCGCCGCACTGCGACGATCATCAGTACGCCCATGCTAAGGTGAGAGAAAAAAGGGGGTCAGGTATCCGCCAACCAGGATTTCAATAGGTGAACAGCCCTCTGACGGCAGGGGATGCAGACGGAAAGCATAAGTCAAATTTTACGATACGCTTCCTCTGTGGTGGAATGATACGAAATGTTGACTTCAAACAGAGACGTGTATAGAATTTTCTTCGGGGGAGGGAAGAAAATGGAAGTTTTTGAAGCCCACCAGAACAAAATAAGTTAAGGAAAAAAAGAAGAAAAAATTAAACCATTTTTTTCTAATGTAAGTTGATGCATTTTTATTAAATTATGGCATTTTTTTTTCTAAGGTAAGTCGGATTTTAGCCAAATAAATAAATAAATAAATAAATAAATAAATAAATAACATTTTCGGGTAGGGCAAAGCTCTCTTCTCCCCTTCCACTAAATGGGCACCTGACTTCAAATCTTTCGTCAGAGAAGAGTCTAGATTCGAGTTTCACGTGAGAACCTGTAGCATGTAAGAATAAAGTCCAGAAAAAAAACGTCATAAATGTCAATGTGGTGCCATCTAGTTGTGAAGAAATAAATGTATCGCTGCCATTTCTATGCATTGTACACTTCTTTCCATTTCTCATTTTGTCACTCCTTTTTAACTTTTTCCTTTTAATTATCTGTTGTTGACAGGGAGGCATTTAGATGGGGAAGCTAAAGGGGCTTTAGCTCCCTCAAAACTGTTTAATTTTTTTAGGCTAGTTATTTAAGATGTGTAATAGAATCAAATCCATGTACACATTCTATCAAATTTTCATATATACACTATCTACCAACAAGTAATTGGACACCCCTGCAATCGACGATATCTGCAGTCCTGATACACGTCACGGACGCCGCCGTTAAATATCGTGTGGGAAACAACAACACAACCAGTCGCATGCAAGATGCCACATAGTTCGGAGCTCTCTGATTTCGAGAAAGGTGTAATCGTCGGGTATCACAGAAATGGCCGATCCATACGTGACATATCCAGCGAGTTGAAATACCCAAAATCGACAGTGGCCTACGTGATTAGTAAGTGGAAGATGAGAGGTAACTGTATGGATATGCCTCGACCCGGCAGACCCACAAAACTGGGAGTTAGAGACCGACGGGTGCTGGCCAGAGAAATTCGGATGAACCGCACCAAATCGATGGGCCACATCCACGTGGAGTTTCAACAGGCATCCGGGAGTGTTCTTTCAATGAATACCATCCGTAAGGAAGCCCATCTGCTCGGTTATCATGGACGTGCTGCCGTCCACAAGCCTTTGATCACCAAGTCCAATAACGCTGCTCGGCTAACGTGGTGCAAAGAACGTCGACCGTGGCCCGTTGAACAGTGGAAACAGATTCTCTGGAGCGACGAATCAACTACCGTTCGGATGGCAATGTCTGGGTTTGGCATCTCCCTGGAAAACGGCCCCTGCCGGAATGTATTGTGCCAACTGTGAAGTTCGGCGGCGGTGGAATTATGCTATGGGGTGTTTCTCTTGGTATGGCATGGGACCCTTGGTCGCAATTCCTGGTAGACTCAACGCCGAGACCTACTGCACCATTTTGGATGACCATGTGCTTCCTACGTTGTGGCAGTTTTACGGGGTTGACCCATGTTACTTTCAGGATGACAATGCCACCTGTCATGTTGCGAGGTCCACCATGGCTTGGTATGGTGACAATGGGGTTAATCGAATGGACTGGCATGCGCAGAGCCCGGACCTTAACCCTATCGAGCACCTCTCGGACGTGTTGGAGCGTCGACTTAAGGTGTGCCCCCACCGTTCGAAATCAGTGAAGGAACTGACCTGTATTTTCCAAGCCGAGTGGAAGAAAATACCGCTAGCCGTCGTACAACGCCTGGTTGAGAGTATGCCCCGGAGGGTCACAGCTGTAACCGCCGCTCGTGGAGGCTCCACCAACTATTGAAGGTGAATAAACTTCGTTTTCCTTTGCTATCACAGGTGTCCAATTACTTGTTGGTAGATAGTGTATTTTTATATGTTAAATCAATATGTGCGTTACGAAAAATTATTTTTCTAATGAAAATTTGAATCCCCCTCCGCCGCACTGACTCTATAAAAGGTCTTTCTGAAAGGGGACAATGAACAGAAAAAGAAGGGTGGGCTTAAATCTGTAGACAGGAAGAGATCTGTAGATTTTCTTAAAACGAACCCCTAATTGAAGAAATGTAGTGTTACAGAAACTCGCTGCCGTCCGGCCACGTGTCGTGAAGCTTTATACCCTGTCTGCCAGCCAGGGCCGGCGTAAGGCATGTGCGAAGTGTGCCACCACACAGGGCGGCGCTCTGAAAGGGGCGGCAAAATTACCTTTTTTTCTAGCAGCGGAGAAACGTAAAGAGGAGAAAGCAACCTATCCTATTTGTAAAGGACTTCTTTCATCCAATATGAAAAACATGCAGAAAGAAAAGATTTGGATTGTTTATCTTTTTAGGGTTGCTTACATGAAAAGAAGCAATAGGATCATGTGTTTGTCCACAGCGTACGCAGGTGTGTTCTGTTCGCACCCTGGCGGGCGTGATGAGGGGACGGGAGCAAGCAGTTCACTTATGAAGAAGATGGTGAGCCTATTGAAGATCTAACGATACGTCATAAAGTTGAATTTTGCTTCCACCTTTTAGACATTATAATTACATCTTTGAAAGAAAGATTCATACAATTGAAATCTCACTGTGATACCTCTGATTTTCTTTATAATGTAAGCAAGCTCCAGGACATGGCCATTGATCTGCTCAGTGAAAAATGTTCTAACCTTCCCAATGTTTTACAGGACAAAGATTCGAAAGACATAAATTCTGATGAGTTAAAAGATGAACTGAAGTCCTCTCGACTTTAGTGGATCCTGGTATCAGTCCTACAGAAACTTAAAAATTCATTAACCAACACAATTTTGCCCCAAATATAAGTGTGGCACTTCGTATCCTACTTACTCTAACTGTAGGTAGTGGGGAGAGAATTTCCTTCAAACGTAAGCGTATAGAGACATACTTGCGGTCAACTATGTTACAGAGCCGTTTGAGTGAACTGGCAGTGATTTCAATTGAACATCAATTGGCTAAAAAATTAGACTACGCAGAAACAGTCAAAGAATTTGCAAGATCTAAAGCCAGAGTAGTTATTTGTATTTCAACTATCTTTACATTATTTTCTTCTTTTCCTGTTTAAACAAAATTATCAATTATTTTGGCGTAATTTATTGATTACAAAATTCTGTGATGTAATGAAAATGTAGTTTGTTTTTTTCATTATATCACAGAATTTAATTGGCACGTTTAATTTTTAATGTATTAAAATTTCAATAAATCCGTATGCCAACCAGTGGGCTCATAAATTTCTATTTTATTCCAACTTTTGTCAAGTACTAAGTTTCTCATGTAGAATACTAAGTATTCGACAGCAAGTAGGCTTTTTGCAGCTAAAGGAATAAATATGGAAATAAAAAAGTTTAATTGACTTCCTTATTAATCCAAGAGTAGCTTTACATCGATGAGCCATTACCTTATGACCAACCACAGCCTAGAGAAATGAGCGCGCGTGGAGACCGAACGGTGGCGCAGGTGAAGTTCACAGAGCAGTTTAATTTTTTTCTTCTATTTCGCATTAATTTTTAGTTTGTTCAGATGAATTTAAAAAATTTTCATTTCATGATCTCCCCCTCCCCCGAAGAAAAAAGTCTATATACACGACCGTACGATATTACCTGGTTTTTCATAAAATTTTATTAGAACAGTGGTTTTTCTTGATTGCAAATTTTTAAATATGTAGATGTACTCTATGTTTTTGCCGCTGTTTGCTTTCGGTGTACCTCCTGACGTGCTAGTTACTTATAATTCTGTTTGAATGGGGATTTTATGCATTCCAGCTTTTTTCAAGAAATTTACTTTTTGTAGATTAAGATGACCAGACGTCTTCATTTTCTGAGGACAGTCCTCAATTTCAATGCTTCGTCCTAAATTCCTAAAAATTGATTGAGGACATCATATGTCCTAAGCTTCTTATATTTTGCCCTCAGTTTTTGAAATTTCCACCAAAAATTGAAATAGAGGAAATTTCAAAAAATATCAAACTTTCATGATACTCAGAGAAGTCGAACCATCATCATCACCAATCATCACACGAAATATTCATGGGAGACATGACGAAGCATCGCACAAAGCCATTTCAATAATCGTGGTGCTAATTCTTTTCTTTTTTAAATGAGTTTAACTAAAACATTTATAGGATGGAGAATAAATCTCATCTTTTTTAGCCTCCACTTTCTTTCAATTAAATAAATAATTAATGCTAAATTTGGTTGCATTTAGTTGATTCCACTGAGAGTTTTACAATTTTTGTTCAGTACATTTTTTTCATTGAACTGTTTCTTCAAGTGAAGTTATAGGACATGAAATACTTCTTCTCAAGAGATACCATACAGGTATCCCATGATTTATGTCTGCTCAGTGTGCAATGATTTCTGGCTTCAGATATTTTTTCTTGTACAGAATCACAATGATCGGTACAAAATCAGGATGTAGATTTGATTGCATGTGCTGCCACCTATGAGTAATATTTTTAATTTATGAGAAGTAATATTCAGCATGATAGTATTTTATTGCTATTTTATACTTATTTCACATGAATATCATCCTCCAGATTCATCGTGTGTTTTCCCATGAAACTGGACAATTATGGTACTGTTCATAATATCCTTTGCTAATCTTCGACTTGGCCATGAGGTTTCAGATGTTGTCCTCACTCATATCTTTGAAATTTTCCTCAAATTTGTTTGGCAATTGAGTAAAACGTGTCATTATGTCCTCAATTTCGTTCTCAAAAATCTGGTCACCTTAGGCTAGATATTCACTATCAGTTTTTCTATGTTAACTATTTGACCAAAAGGTACTTCTACTCGTATTTCGCAACTTTTTCCCCTGGGCGTTTTACCATTTAAAGGGATAAATAATGTCTAAAAAGGATAAAAGGGATGAATGATATTAATAATATATACTAATGGGATAAAAAAATATTTTATTTATAAGCTGAAAAGATTCGTGATGTTTTAAATTAGCTTCGGTTTATGTCTTTTAAAAATATCTGCAAGCTTTTCCATAAATCAATTTTGTCATAACCTCTGCATCACGTGATTTTGCTGTTTCTCTCATCCATTTTAATTCAGCTTCCCGATTTCCCATTTAAAGCGATAAAATGAAAGTAAAAATTATCCGGTAGTGATTTAGTCGGTGAATGTCTAGTAAATAAGTTTGTCGTTGAATCTCGATTCATGAAGGTATTTTCAGCAGATAATTAAAAAAATTGTATTCAATCACTTAAAAAATATTTTATGGTCTTCACTTTTCCCCCAGTTCTTTTTTCTTTTTACGTTCAGTAATTAGGAAAACTGATATAAACTCCTGTTATCAGATCACAGTGATTTCCATCCTATGTTATGGAGTTTATCCAATGTCCATGGCCGTAACCAGTGGAGGGCTTTTTAGGGTCCAACCCCCCCCCCGAAATTGTTTAGGGCAAAAGTTTTTGGCTTGCTTATCGTAAGTTAGTAAATCAACAGAAGTCGCCATCATCTTCCTTTCATTCTTTTTTTTTACAAATTGTTTCTGTTATTTACTTTGATAAACCTTGCTTCAGAAGGAATTTTTTTCTCACTATATCCACTGGTCAGTAGTAGCAAATAGAAGTACAGGAAACTCTGTACCTGGCACTTTATTAATCGAAATTGTTTTATTATCAGGTATTTTTGAGATCGCTTATTTATTTATTTATTTATTTATCGTGTTAAGAGAGACGAAAACAAGTGGCAGTTGGAATCGTAGTTTATTGGGTTTTTTTATAACATCAAGATGCCAGACTGGGATGGGTTGTGTTTAGAAATGTGAGAGCGCATTGAGGGATCTCGAATTTGAAACACCACAGACCACAGAGTCCAAAGCAGCGCCAGGAGAGCCGGAGATCGAGTGTTCAGGTAAATACTGCTGTGGTTTTTGCTTTCAGTCTAAATAGCCGTAGTGGGAAAGGGGAGGAAGTGGCGTCTATAAAAGATTGATTACAATTACATCCGACATCCCAATATGCGGTAGCCTCTTGCCTGTTGACATGCGTGAGAAGTGAGATTTGGGAACTTTGATATGTGTGCTATCATTTGAGAAGGAAATGGAAGTGCGACTTGCGAAGTGAAAACATAAAGCACATGTTTAGATTGAGAACGTTTTCACTTATTTCCTCGTACTTGGTGGAGGTTAGTTTGCTTCTTGCGACCTGCGTAGGGATGGAGGGAGGGAGAAAATGAAATTAACTGCCACTTCCATGGGCGCCTGCAGGAAATTTTTCAAGGGGAGTCAAGTGCAATTAATTAAGGTTTGGCTAATATGTAGAAAACAGTAATTCGTGAAAATGAAAAATTAATACTATTACTACTACTTACTACTACTACTACTACTATTTTTACTAATTACTATTAATTGATGCTACTCTTGAAGAAAGTGTATGTTAGTAATAGTCATGTATTATCATGTACATTGGTAACTGTTTTCAAAATAATGAACAGTGTCGAGCAGAGCCACGCCAAGCCTTTTAAGTTCAGCACACACCACTCTGAGCGGAGCTTGTTTGAGCGTACTACCTTACGGTTTGCTAGGTTTTCCGCTTTCACGTTATCGTTCTCCAATTCCATATTTCCAATAAAATTGGGAAATTAAATTAAACGCCCCAAACTCAACCTTTCTTTGTGGTCAAGTTCTGTGAGTGTAAAAAAAAAAAAGTTAGGAGTTTTTAAAATCCACTTCCTGACGGAGATTTCAAACTTTTTTTATAATTTTCCTTTGTAAACTATTTTTAATAGATAGTTTCTATCTATCTAGCTAGCTAGCTATCTTATAAAAAAGATTTAAAAAATGAAAATTGAAAAAAGTTTTAACTCTCCGTTTGAAAGTGGATTTTAAGCGACTTTGACGTTGAATCGCCCGTCTAATAGTTGCTATGGGTGGATTTTAAAAATTCCGATAACGTGTTATCTAAATTTTTAAAATCCACTTCCTGACGGGGATTTCAAAGTTTTTTTTATAATTTTCATTTTTCAGACTGTACTTGCTTTCATCCTGTCTCCTACGTAATCTTGTTGTTTTCACGTGATCTCTGTCTCCTTGTTCAGTTTGTTTTCCTGTTAATACGGAGTAAGTTCATGTGTCGTTACTCGCTATTACTAATATACTAAGAACAAAAGAGTTTATTTATTTATTGTTAAGTGATTAGATAGATAGATTGTTTGCTGCAGAATAGGTTTTTTAAACCCTGAAATAAAAGTCTAGTTTCGGCCCTGATAGATAGATAGATTACATTTTTGCTGTGGAATATTTTACCTTCACCCCGAAACTAAAGTATAATTACGGCCCTGCCAATATTCATCACCATGAGACGCTGTAACGGCTATAAGAAGTTCCTCGTTCTTAATTTCGGAACACTGGTTTCAAGAAAAAAACAGATCCAGCGCCACCAGACGAACACAACGCACATGCCATACTCTGGGCTTTTGCGACTATCAGGAATCTACGACTCTCACCACTCGACCACAGGGGCGGTGGAATTGCGGAGTAGGCGAAAAATAGATCAGATCAGATCAGATACAGAGGATTTTAGGAAGGGAGTATTAGAGGTCTGCACGGGCCCGGGCCGGATCGGGTCGTTTCTCATTTTTAAGTTGGGAAAACGGGCCGGACCTTCAATATTTAATGTAAAACAGACACGGGCAGAGCAGATTTTTTTAATGAGTAAAAACAATCCCCTCATGCTTCAGGGGAGGCTATTAACTGCAGAATTTCTAAACCGAGCCACCCGCTCGCAGACGATCTTTTTTATTGTTCTGGTCGGCGGCACTTTGTTCTCTAGATGTGTGAAAAGCTTTTAAGTTGTCTTAAATGGCACGGGACAAATGGGCTGGGAGAAACTTACTTCTGTGTATAAATCTGTGCCGTATGTTCCCCATTTGTACTATCAGACAGCCGTTTTCAAAACTTCTGTGACACTGATTAGCTGGGCAGTCTGTCGTTGTTTTCCCTTAGCATACGCTTAATTCAGTGTTGCTGATAAATACTCTTCCATACTTATTATGGAGTTTAAGAAAGCGAAAGATTTTCGCGAAAATATCGCTTCCGGAGAATATGTGCTTATAGACAATGTAAAGGGGAAAAGCGATATTTTGAAATATTTTAAATTACTGTCTCGTTCTGTAACTAGTCGGCCGGAAAACGTTGTGCAGTGCGCTAAATGCAGAAAACTTTTTGAGTTATGATAGCACAAAATCTGGAACATCGCATCTTAAGCTACACAAATGCCCCCCCCCCCTCACACACACACACACACGAGAGACATATTGGGTTCTAGCGATATGATTTGTCATGCAGTAGAGATAGGTGCAGTTTATAATTTATAAAGCCATAAAATCTTCTCCCGTAGAACGATCGGACTTTTAATTCTGGATATTTTGATATTTCGAATTAACCCCCCCCCCCCCCTCCTTATCCCCAAGGATATTTCCGGGTCCGGCGGTGGGGAATGATAATTTGAAAGCCCAAAAAATTTGAAAGGCATGGAAATTGTCTTTTTCATGCAATATTTTTTAGTATACAATCCCTCCCTCCCCCTCCTCCTTGGACGTCACGTGACTTATACAGAGTCTCAGAAATATTCTGAATTAACGTTTATTGTAATAGAATACGTGTAGCAATTAAGAAAACGAAAACTATTCAGGAGTCGAATGACCGAGCGCACCAGGTGTCAAATTCGTGTTTTGGTAAATATTGAAATTTTACGGGCCGGCCCGGACCTTGAAAACAGGAGAAATATACGAACCGGACCTTGGACGTGCGGGCTTGAGCCGGGCTGGGCTTTCCAAATTAAGGCCCGTGCAGACCTCTAGGGAGTGTCTAACCCCAGGGCTTAAGCAACCCTTAGAAATAGAAGCTAGGAGATTTGGGCTAGAGTGCCCGATAGGAAAGTGGTACACAAGCGAAGAATAAAGACGGAGGAACACGCCCGTATTTATTACCGGGGAGCCAGTACCCGGTGTCCGACGGCTTAACGTGCCCATGCGAAGCACGGCGGATATTTAGTGGTTCCAGCATTCGTACCTGCCCAGGATCGAACCTGAGGTTCCTCCGTGTCAGACACGAGCGTTGACCACTACGCCGTCCGCAGCACGATTCCACAAATATACGTTTATTCCATTTTTATTTTTTTATTTTTTGTCTCAGTGAGATATATGGCGAGTGGAAAACGTTGAGTGATTGTGTGATCTGTGCTCTAGGGTCAGGCTACAGTTCTAACGCCTGACAACGTAGGAACGCAGAACATTCACAATTTTGCCTTAGAAGCTCTCAGTGGAACGGAAAACTGAATCAAACTGAGACAAAGACATAGGAGATAGCAAAGCACCACTGCTATGCGAATCCTACAGAAAAAAAAATATAAGCTCTTGAGAGTTTTTTAACCCTATGTTGGTTGAGCCCCTTCTTTTGACATCAAAGTTGTGTATAAAACATTAAATTTGCTGCGCCTGCCCCTTCCCCTTCCATCCTGAACGAAAATGTGGTTTGTACATGACTGAATAGTTTGTGGCGTGTGTTTTTAAACATCGCATATCTTTATATTTTTCTAGTTGTTCTTAATAATACTTAACTCATCTTTGCAAACAGCTCTTGGCCTGCAAAGTGGTTAGAATTAAGCTGCTTAACTTCATCAAGAAATTCATTAATTGTCGGCTACTCGAAGGTTCCGTTAATTCCTTAATTTAAGCCCCGTAATGTTTTGTTAGAAGTCGTATGCAGCACTCTTCTGAATTCCTAAAAATATCGTATTTCAAAAGGAACGCTTTATTTTTTGAGAACTCTTTAACGCTCAACTTTTTTGCAAGCCATTAATTAGTTAATTGATGCAAAGCCGCTTTACAGTCTAATCTGTCTGTTTTTTCTTAAAGGCGGTTTTGAATAACAGCCGTTTAGTTTAAGGTGACCAGAGTCCTCATTTTCTGGGGACAATCCTCAATTTCGACGATTCGTCCTCAATGCTGTAAAACCTGATTGAGGACGACAAATGCCCTCAATTTCTTAATTTTTCTCCTCAATTTTTGAAATCCCCCCCCCCCACCCACAAATTGAAATAGTAAGAATTAAAATAAAAAATAAAACTTCCGGGATTCTCTGAGAAGTCGGAACATTATGATCACCAGCAACGAACAAAATCTGTGGTCATCTCTCGATAATTGTCGTATCATTTCGTTTCTGTTTTAACTGGATGTAACCAAAGCTTTGATTTAACTAAAATATTTAAAGAACGGGGAATAAAGCTCATCTTTTTCAGTATCCACTTTCTTGCAAATAAAATGAGAAATTGATGCTAAATTTAGTACATTCCATTGAGAGTTCTACAACTGTGGTTCAGTACATTTTTTCATTAAACTGTTTCTTCAAGTGTAGTTATTGAACTTGGAATATTCCTTCTCATAGTGATAACCCATAAGTATCCCATGATTTCTGTCCGCTCAACGTATAATAACTTTCTCGCTTCAGATATTTTCTCTTGTATAGAATCAAAATGGAATTTCAGTACAAATCAAAGTGTAGCTTTGTTTTCATATGCTGTCCCTATGAGTAACATTAAAAATTTATCAGAAGTAATATTCTGCATAACAGCATTTTATTGCTATTTCATATTTACTTCACAAGAAAATCATCCTTCAGATTCATTATACGTTTTCCTATGCAACTACACAATTTTGCTACAGGTCATAATATTCTTTGCTAATCTTCCGCTTTACCATAATGTGTCAGATATTTTCCTCAAATATGCCCTCATTTTGAAACGAATTTGCCCTCAGTTTTACATTGAAATTGAGGACAACATGTCATTTTGTCCTCATCTTCGTTCTCAAAAATCTGGTCAGTTTAGTTTCGTTAAATATACTTGCCAACCCTTTTCTTTCAGAATTCTGTGTTCCTGCTTTGTGATATTTGAAAAAGGACGTTGTGTTCAATCGTTTATGATCTGAATTTTGTAAAACTTATTTATTGTGTTCAATCGTTTATGATCTGAATTTTGTAAAACGGTTTTATTGTTTATGATCTGAATTTTGTAAACCATGGTGTTCAATCGTTTATGACCTGAATTTTGTAAAATTTGTTTTAACTAAATTTACTTTTTCCATCTAGATTTCGTTTTGTGCAGGTATCGCTGAAAAACAATAGATAAATAAATTGGTTTACAAATGAAATTGGCTCCTATCTCTGTGCGTTTTCTATTTCAACGCCGAAACAAGAGAAAAATGTACAAAATGTATAGAATTTTTTACTGCCATCAAATTTTCTTAACTGTTTAGATTTAATAGTTTCTACATACCACTAAATTTCAGGTGCTTTTATGTAAATAAAAAAGTTAATTTAAAGACTTTTTTTGTTTGTAGGTTTAACGACCACCGTGAGCAACTCATTGTGCTACTGTATAAGCAGTCCCCGTCCCTAATTTAGGACTCCTGGTTCCAGAGAAGGAAGACAACCAGTGCCGTAAGACAAACACAACATCCATGCCTCGCCGAGATTCGAAACCGGACCCATCACGGACGAATGGTCATAAGCCAGCGTTTAGACCATTGCGCCACAGGGCAGCGTAAAGGCGCAAGCAATGGAATTATATATAACAACATTAACAGAAATGCAGTAAAACAGCGTCGCTTATTGTAGTCTCCTGTAAAGCACATGAACAATACCCCAAATGCAATCCAGCGATTAGAAAGCTACTTTACATAAGTAGTTAGCTACTACATGCTACAAATAACATTTTCGAAAAATTAGCTTAACTACAACTACTTTTTCTAAAAAGTAGCTACTGTCGATATTTCTTTTTTAGGTTTAAATTAAAATTTCAAATTCTGAAGATGGACTTTGTACTCGTATCTTTATTCTTACTACTGTAATTTAATTCGCCCAATAAGAATACCGTTTGAGGATATCTATTCTTACTATGGCAGAGTTAATACAAAGGTAAATTACACAAATAATATTTAACTTCGCATTTCCCTCAGCTCTGATCAATGATGTATGTTAAACGCTCTAACATATCCGATGGGCCACCCCGGTAGCGCATGACCATTCGTCCGAGGTGGATCCGGGTTCGAATCCCGTTACAGCACAGGCGTTGTGATTGTCTTACGGTACTGGCTCTGTTCTTTCACTGGAATCAGTGGCCCCAAATTAGGGATGGGCGACGTAGTTGCTGACGGTAGTCGTTAAACCTGCAACAACAACAAAAAATATATCCGATGAAGTATATCCAGGCTAGGTATACTAAATGAGAAGCCCTGGGAATTCCGACAAAAAATATACACACTGAAGAGCAATTGAATTAGAGACGCCGCCCCGGTGGCGCAGTGGTCTAAGCGATGGCCTCTGATCATTCGTCCGAACGGGGTCCGGGTTCGAATCCCGGTGAGGCATGGATGTTGTGTTTGTCTTACGGCACTGGCTCTCTCCCTTCCCTGGAACCAGTGACCCTAAATTAGGGACAGGCGACTGCTTATAGCCCATTGAGTTGCTCACGGTGGTCGTTAAACCTCCAATTAAAAAAAAAAAAAAAAAAAAGGAATTAGAGACAGCTGGATTTATGGGCGACCCTGTAAACGGAAACGACATAACGTATGCAGCGATCAGACAATATAAGGAGTGATGCGACGGGAATCAGTAAGAGTCGGACGCAGTATGGGTAAGACGAAGGATCTAAGCGCATTTGATCTTGGGCAAATTGTCGTGGCCCGACGAATGGGCACTCCATCTCGGAAGTCGTGCAAGCACTGGGATTTTCACGAGCCACTGTGTCACGGGTGCACCTTGAGTACATCGAATCCGGTAAAACTATCCCTGCAAGTGCCAACTGCCGTGGACAATAGCGTGTGGATGAGCGGGGTCATCGTCGGCTAGCTCGCATTGTAACAGCGGATAGACAGGCAAAATCACTCGGCAATTTAACGCTGGTGTACAAAAACTGTAAGCAACCACACCATCCAGAAGCATCTCCTCGCTATGGGGCACAGAAGACATCGTCCCACTAGGGTACCGCTGCTGACAGCACATCACAGGGTGCAAAGATTACCATGGGCGCGGGAACATCGTTCCTGGACCCTAGACATATGGGAAAATGTTGCCTGGACTGATGAGTCGAGATTCACGTTGGTACATGCGGATGGCAGGATACGAGTACGGCGCAAACCACATGAAACGATGGATCCTTCTTGACAGCAGTGTACTCTTGAAGCTGGAGGGGTGGCATTCTCGTCTGGGGACTGTTTACGTGGACTGAAATGGGACTTCTGGTACGTGTGACATCGTCCCTCACAAGTCAACGTTACCGGGATATCCTGGACGACCATTTGCTCCCGTTTGTGCGTCTTAACATCCCACTGGGTGCCTCATCCTGCAACAAGACAATGCACCATGCCATCGCTCCCGATGTATCCGAATGGTTGGATGAACACTCCACCGACGTGAAATCGGTTCCTTGGCCAGCTAGGTTACCTGACCTCATCCCATCGAGCACATCTGGGATGCCATCGCGAGAGATGTTCGAGGCTCTGACCCCCCTCCATCAAATCTTCGTAAACTGTGGGAGCTTGTTCATGGGTCGTGGATTCGTATAGCTTCCCAACGCTTCCGGTGTCTTGTCGAGTCCATGCCGAGACGAATCGCCACCTTTATCAGGGCTAAAGGTGGTGCTACACGTTACTAGACAGGTATCTCTAATTCAATTGCTCTTCAGTGTATATATTATTTTTATTAGAGGTTTAACGACCACCGTGAGCAACTCAATGAGCTATAAGCATAGCTCTCCCTAGTTTAGGGCCACTGGTTCCGTGGAAAGGAGAGAGCCAGTGCCGTAAGACAAATACAACATCCATGCCTCACCGAAATTCGAACCCGGACTCCTTTCGGACGAATGATCGGACACCATCGCTTAGGCCACTGCCTCACCGGGACAGCCAGAAAATTTATCAAGAGATACTTCCAAACTCATTCCCTTTGACTAAGAGGATCGAATCTCGTTAGCCGCCCAAGTGGCGCAGTGGCCTAAGCGATGACGTCCGATCATTCGTCCGAAAGGGGTCCGCGTTCGAATCCCGTGAGGCATGGATGTTGTGTTTGACCTACGGCACTGGCTCTCTCCCTTCCCTTGAACCAGTGACCCTAAGTTAGGGACGGACAACTGCCTATACCCCATTGACTTGCTCACGGTGGTCGTTAAACCTTCTGTAAAAAAAAAAAGTGTCGTTAATCGACCTCAATAAAACCGCTAGCGGGATCGTTTCGTACCAGTTGTCTTCGCAGGCTGTCTGAGATTTTTTTGATTGGAAGTTTAACGGTTCCGGGAAAGGGAGTGAGCCAGTGCCGTAAGACAAACACAACATCCATGCCTCACGGGATTCGAACCCGTACTCCTTTCAGGCGAATGATCAGAGGCTATCGCTTAGACCACTGCGTCACCGGGGCGGCGAGAAGATTTCCCAGACAGTTTGGCCAGCTTTCGCAATATGAGACAAATTTAGGCACGCATGGGCGGCCAAACCTAATAATTTCTTTTTTTTTGTTTGGAAGTTTAACGACCACCGTGAGCAACTCAATGGGCTATAAGCAGTCGCCCGTCCCTAATTTAGGGTCACTGGTTCCAGGGAAGGGAGAGAGCCAGTGCTGTAAGACAAACACAACATCCATGCCTCACCGGGATTCGAACCCGGACCCCTTTCGGACAAATGATCAGAGGCCATCGCTTAGACCACTGCGCCACCGGGGCGGCCCTAATAATTTCAGGCAGGGTCAGGGGTCCAACTTCCCGGAGAGCTAAAATAATAATTCTTTTTTTCTTAAATGAAAAATAAAAAGTGTGAGAGAACCGTAGTATGCCGCCCCGGTGGCGCAGTGGTCTAAGGCGTTGGCCTCTGATCATTCGTCCGTAAGGGGCCCGGGTTCGAATCCCGGGCAGGCATGGATGTTGTGTTTGTCTTACGGCACTGGCTCTCTCCCTTCCCTGGAACCAGTGACCCTAAATTAGGGACGGGCGACTGCTTACAGCCCGTTGAGTTGCTCACAGCGGTCGTTAAACCTCCAATCAAAAAAAAAAAAAGAAAAAAGAACCGTAGTATATCTCATATTGGTCCGATCATCATCATCACCATACATTATCAATCCACTGCTGGATGAAGGCCTCCCTAAATCTCTTCCTCAACTTTCTGTCTTGAGCCTATTTTTTTTCCAAAATTCCTCCAGGTTGTTTTTGCATTTCATCCACCCATCACTCACGCGGTCTTCTTCTGGGTATATTACTACCTCTTGGTATCCAATCAAATACTTCAGTTGTTCAACAGTAGTCAGCCAGTTCATATAGCAATATGGTCAGCCCATTACCACTTGGCCGCCCCGGTGGCGCAGTGGTCTAAGGCGCTGGCCTCTGATCATTCGTCCGTAAGGGGTCCGGGTTCGAATCCCGGTCAGGCATGGATGTTGTGTTTGTCTTACGGCACTGGCTCTCTCCCTTCCCTGGAACCAGTGACCCTAAATTAGGGACGGGCGACTGCTTATAGCCCATTGAGTTGCTCACGGTGGTCGTTAAACCTCCAATCAAAAAAAAAATTACCACTTGAGGGTCTTCACTTTGATCATGATGTCATCAACTGTTGTCATTCCTCTAATCCATATGCTCCTCTTCCTACCTTTCCTGATTACACTAAGCATGCTTCTTTGTGTTGTCTGCATCCCTTTGTGTACCGTTTTGCGTTACTGTTTATGTCGCTGATCCATAAGTAAGAACTGAAAGTAAGCATTTATTAAACACTTTTCTTCTAAACCATAATGGTAAATTGCCCTTCAAAGTTGTACTTGTTCTTCCAAATCCCCTTCAACCGAGTTTTATACTCCTATTTATTTCTTCTTCTACGTAGCCCTCGCTTCATATCTGCTGCTCAAGGTAAACATAGGCATCGGATACTTCTATATTTGTCCCATGAACTTCCAAATCTTCAGTTTTTGTAAAAGCATTTTTCCTCAATTTTGTCTTCTGTAAGTTCATTTTTAAACCCACTTCTTTGCCTTCGTCAGCAAGTTTCTTGATCATGAACTCTAGCTCTGAGGAGGTACTAGTAAAAATGACTGTCACCAGCAAAATTAAAATGGTTAAATAATTTTCATTAATCTTTATCGCTTTGTCTTTCTAATTCAGTGACTGAAAGATATTCTGCAATGTGGTATTGAAAAGTTTGAAAGATACGATGTTACCTTGTCTCACTTCCTTTAAAATTTTGGTACGTGTTGTGTCTTCTAACAGTCGAATCTTTGCTCTTGCATTTTCATAGATGTTATTGCTAACATTAATGTACGCATCTTCAGTACTACAGGATTTCAAAGACAACTAAACCTGCAGATGGTTTCACGGAATGAAAAGCCTTTCCATAATCAATAAAAGCCATACGTAATGGGAGTTCATATTCATTCGTTATGACAGTTAATTCTTTCAGTACATGAATATGATGTATAATGATGTAGCACTCCTGAAGCCATCTTGTATTCTTGATTAAGCCAAGTCCAGTGTTTACTTCAATTGATGTGACAGCACCTTACTCAAGATTTCGAAAACAACTTATAGAACGTTGATGGTAGTTCCTGAGGTCCCAAACGTCCCCTTTCTTATGTAGCAAGATCACAGTAGCGTTTCACTTATCCGGCATCTTCTCTTCACTGAGGCATCAAGTGAACATTTTGTTGGTTGTAGTTTCTGTTTCTCTAGTGGCTCCTTGTGCAATGTCCGTAGTAATTACATATTTTCTTGGAGTTATTCCCGCTTCATGTTCTTAACTGCATGGGCAACCTCTACCAAGAGTACTGAAGGGACTTCCGGCAAAACTTGTCAATGCGACTTAGAGCATGAAACGAGGAAAAGTTCATACATGTATATAAATATATACTGTATATCTGTGCGTGCTGACCAAATGTGTACATATATGTGTACCAAGAGTAGTGAAAATAAATAAAAATTTAGCATTTTCCCCAGAAAATTAGGGAAAAGCAGTTTCGTTAATTTTTATCAGAAAATTTAAGAAACAGTCTAGAGAGCTTCCAAAATTGTAATAAGTTGAAAACAATAAGTTGAACCTTAAATTCAGTATTTTAATAAAATCTGATATATGTTTGCATATTATATGTTGATTTCCTTTACACCGTTAAAACGATTTCTGCATTTATTTAAGAAAAGATCACCAACACAAAAACATTCCTTAGTGGCAAAAGGTTTCATTATTCGCAATAAAAATTTTAGTACAGAAATAGTAATTGAATTAACGTAAAAACAATTACGGAGCTCCAAAAATATTTTGACAGTGAAAATCTACATGACAGTGCTATATAAGACAAAATGAAGACGCATACTGCTGTACTTATTGGCGTGTAAAAGTAAAATTAAATTTAAGGTTCAAATTTATTAACCAAAATGCATACGTCAGTATCGGTGTCGACAGCACAATGTTATACAATATTGAAAGGTTTTTTTCTCAATTCGTGCATTTTGGCTAGAATGAACACACCTGTAAAAGCAGTTCATTTAGCTTTTATACCGTTTAGTTTTTGTTTCATTCTCCGTCTATCAACATTTCATTTCAGTCTTTATACGTAGGTAAATCAAAAGTTAAAGGGTATTTGAAAATTACGCGGTAACCGAAGCGGATAGAAGCTGACACAACATAGCACGTTTGCAATGGCTTATGGGTAGTTCGAACACGCGCCTTTTGTGTAGTTCAAGCCAAGGTCAAATAAACATAGGCGCTCTGCTACTGTATTGCACCATTGTTGAGCAACGCACAGGAGCGATGTTTCTTTGGCCAGCAGGAGTGAAAGCTGCTGAAATTTACCGCAGCATATTGGCTCAGTAAGGAAGTGAAAACCGCATGACTCAACGAAAAGTCTATGAATGGGTAGAAAGGTTTAAAGCGGGAGGAACAAAAGTTTAACCTACGTAGCTAGATCAGGTCGGCCTGGCCTCTGATCATTCGTCCGTAAGGGGTCCGGGTTCGAATCCCGGTCAGGCATGGATGTTGTGTTTGTCTTACGGCACTGGCTCTCTCCCTTCCCTGGAACCAGTGACCCTAAATTAGGGACGGGCGACTGCTTATAGCCCATTGAGTTGCTCACGGTGGTCGTTAAACCTCCAATCAAAAAAAAAAAAAGATCAGGTCGGCCATCAACATTGCGTACACAAGCCCAAATAGACAGTGCGAATGGTTTGATCAGAGAAGACCGACGGATTACGTTGTCCGCTGGTGCTGTATATTTGGATATCAGCTATGGATCCGCCCATGCCATAGTGTATGATAACTTTGGGTACCGTGAAGTTTGTACAAGATGGGTGCGCAAACAGCTTACTGATTTGTACAAGGAACAGGGTATGGAAGTTACGACCCAATTTGTGAAATATTACGAAGATCGGAGTATTTTGGAGAGGATTGTCACCGGCGACGAGACATGAGTTCATCACTTTGTACCGGAAAGCAAGGGACGAAGCATGCAATGGAAACACCTGCCTTCTCCAGTAAAGAAAAAAATTCAAACGGCAGCCCTTCGCGAAGAAAATCATACTGTTCTTTTGGGACATGATGTCCTATTCTGCCGCATTTTCCGAAACACGGACAAACAGTGACCAGGACAACGTACTGTGGTGCTATGCTTAGAGAGAAACTGAGACCTGCAATCCGCAGCAAAATAGGAATGCTGTCAGAAACAGTCTTACTGCGCCATGGCAATCCACGTCCCCATGTAGATGCAGCAACGGTGGATGCAACTAGGATCTGAGCGTCTTCCACATCTCCCTAACAACCCTGATCTGGCGCCATGAGATTTTCATGTCTTCGGTCTACTTAAAGAGGCTACGCAGTTGCATGTTCGTCTCTGTTGATGAGGTTGAGGAAGCGGTATAGACCTAGATTCGGGAACAACCGAAAAGCTTCTTCTCCCAAGGAATGAAGAAAATGGAACGATACAAAAAGTGAAATCAGCTTCAAGGGGACTGTGGAGAAGTGAGATAACCGTTATGTTCATTTGCTCAGAGTTACCGGTATTAAAGGTTACTGTGCCTTCACGTTTTGATACTCCCTCGTATTTTTGGTGTCATAAACAAAATTATTTAAAAATATGTTTTAAAGAAAAATAACCTTCATATGTACCAGATTTCTTTTAACTTTTTTTAGTTCATTTTATCCATTATTTTTTTAGAATCACGAATTCAATTTAAATGAATGCTTTAGTCTAAAAAATACTCTAACGCTTTTGTTTTAAATGAGTGAAAAATACACTCAAAGACGTGGAAATGCAAATTAAGCCCATGAATTCATATCCGTTTCGGTTCATCCCAAGTGAATGCTTTGGGCCAAAACTTCGACCAACTGTTCATTTTAAAATAATGAAAAAATACAAAATCTGAACAGTCAAAACTGAAAATTAAGCCCATATAGCCCATTTTTTTTTATTTGAGGTTTAACGACCGCCGTGAGCAACTCAATGGGCTATAAGCAGTCGCTCGTCCCTAATTTAGGGTCACTGGTTCCAGGGAAGGGAGAGAGCCAGTGCCGTAAGACAAACACAACATCCATGCCTCACCGGGATTCGAACCCAGACCCCTTACGGACGAATGATCAGAGGCCAACGCCTTAGACCACTGCGCCACCGGGGCATAGCCCATTTCAGTTGTTTCGAAGTAATACGTTTTGATGAAAAAATGAACTTAGTCCAAACATTTCACTTCACAAACTTCTTGAATGTCTTTGCCTGTGCTCATGTACCTACTTGTCTGTTTGTGGTATGGGTCACAATTACTCAAAAAAAGGTAAACTGATTGACATGAAATTTCATATTTAAGGTTTCCATGCAATTCATATATACTTATCAGATTTCAGTTGAAACTGGCCGAACGGAAGTAGTAATCCTTAATGACATTCTTTATATGATCGAAAATCGATCAAATTAAGCAATTTTATTGTAATTACAATTTTTAAAGATTACACTGGGCAACAACCAAAATGTATCTGAGACAAAAGTAGCTATTTTGAACTGATTTTAACAGGCATCTGATCACGAATATGAACCTAAAAATCGCGAATTAACTCTAGTTTTCAAGATACGAGTGAGGGGTTCATAGGGAATGGATGGTCTGAGCCGAAAGTACGATATGTTGAGCGCGTCATTCCTCAAGTGACGGATAATTTTGAGCGCCAATTTAGATGACGCAGTCTATAGCAGTCGTTGCAACCACATTTCCTTCTTGTCATCATTTTGCATTGTGGATTGTGTGAGTGCAGATTTGTCATTCAAGATGTCTCGTGAATGTGTGAACACTGCGAAAAATGTTTGCTATATTTGTGGAAAAGTTACTTTGCTATCACAAAGGCAACCCATTACACTAATGATAAAGGAATCTTACAGTCTTTATTTTAGTTGTGAGATCGGTGACCAGGACCAGTACACGCATATTGTCAGTCATGTATAACGAATCTGCTCTGCTGGTTGAACCGAAAAAGCCAATCGGTACGTTTTGCAGTTTTAATGGTGTGGAGGAAACCGACAAATCATCTCAATGATTGTTACTTTTGCATGACTCCTCCAATTGAACATGTTAGTTTTAAGAAGAAAAAGCGGCCTTTGACTTATTCGAATATTCCCTCTGCTACGAGTCCAATGTCACCTGTGAAAGCATCTACATCGAGAGATCCTGATTTCATGCCCCAGAGCTGTTGGGGTCCAGACTGCAGCAATTGAATCTTCTAAAAAGAATGTGCCTGTGTTTTGCGCTCGGCAAAAATATCTGCTTCCGTTTTTCAAAATGACAGGTAATCTCATTGCTTTTATTGATATATTGGGTATGATGGCAGCTCTACAAAGACGAGGACTGGAGGCTGTTCATTGATTCGTCCAAGTTGAGCTTAAAAGCTGTGCTGCTCCATAATGGTAACCTTTTACTATGTGTTCCACTCAGGTATGCAGTCCACATGAAAGAAATGTATAACAACATGAAAAAATTATTACACACCATCAACTATAACAAGTATAATTGGCAGATTTGTGGTGACCTGAAGAGCATTGCCATTTTGATGGGACTGCAGCAGGGTTACACAAAGTTTTGCTGTTTCCTCTGTCTCTGGGACCGCCACGCCAAGATTTCCCACTTCAAGAAAAAGGAATGGGTCTCACGACATTCACTTGAACCGGGAGAAAAGAATGTACTTGACGAACCACTTGCAGAATTCAACAAGATCTTACTCGCTCCTTTCCACATCAAACTTGGACTGATGAAGAATTTTGCAAAGGCCATGGATCCAAAGGGGGTAGGATTTTTGTACCTTCGTGATAAATTTCCAAGACTTAGTGAGGCCATAACCAAGGAAAATGTATTTGTCGGTCCACAGATGCGCCATATCTTCCGTGATAAGCATTTTGATGATATCCTCACAGGTGATGAAAAGTTAGCTTGGAATGCAAAAGTTAGCTAGCCACAAACTTTCTAGGAAAAAATAAGGCTGAAAAAATTACCAGAAGACTGTGGAAACCATCTTGCAGCGCTACGAGAGACTAGGGTCAACACGTCATTGAAATTACATTTTCACTTTTTACACTGTCATCTGGATTTCTTCCTCGCTAAGTGCGGTGCTGTCAGTAACGAGCACGGTGAACGGGTTCACCAGGACATTACTACTATCAGGAAAAAGTACCAAAGGAAATGGAATGCAGCAATGTTATTAGACCGAATGCAGCAATGAAGCAGTTGGACCTTTGTGAGAGATGCTCCAGAAACTCATGACAAGCGACAGGAAAAAGGGTGTCGCTGTGAAACATTTCTTCTATGAGAATTATCACAGGGTATGCATACGCAAATGTGTAAAACTTGCTTATAGATATTTCTAAAACTAAAGCTAATCTGGTTTTTTAACGGCAATTTTCATATTCAGCACCCAAACAACATAAAGGTAAATTGCTTTAATCTGAGATACACACAAAACGTCAAAATTTGCTGTCCAGTGTTGTTTATGATAAGATCTGATAAAATTAATATAAAATTAGTATTTTAGACTTTTTCCCAGAAAGGTCCATACACTTAGTTAATTCCTTTGCCGCTAGGACATTTTTTTTTCAATTGACCTACATCACTGACTACAAGCTTCAGTCCTTTTTTACGAAATTATACTGAAAGGATTTGTCAAATAATGCATCTCAATCTGACTTCATATTATTTGTTTCATAAAAGCATCAAACTTCTTACTGTTTATTTCATTTCGTATTATTATTATTATTTGGAATACAGATTTTAGACACGTTAGCGTGTGTAACTGTACATTTCTCGTAGGCCATATTGCGTAAATATGACAATAAATAGAGAATAAATTCAAACTGACAGACATTACTTATTTTACAGCTTCAGCATTCGTTTCACCAGTTCCAGGTGCATGGACCTTTTTTGGAAAAGTCCAAAACACTAGTGGCCCTTTTTCATTTCCCACGAAACTCGATACCCAACCTAAACAGCTAGATTACAAATATTAGAAAATCTTTGGCGCAATTGAAAACGTGTTATCGTCTGTCAACTAATATTCAGAAAAGAGTGCATTCCAAAACGAGTATGTTGCATTGTAGAATCTACCAGCTAAATTGCAGATGCCAGACTCAATGGGAGGCTAAAGACTTAAAGAAATGCTCTGTTAGGAAACTTCTTTCACGTTTCACCCTAGGAAGTAGGAAACATTTCACCTTGTAAAGCACGCCAAAATACTTTCATCATCCGACCACCGTAAGACTCATAAATGAATTGAAAAGTGTGTCTGAAGATTTCTCATAGTCTACTGGAGCTAACAAACATGGAGATCTGATAAGCTAGTTACATGTGAACGTCTAATTACACTTCGGAGGGAAACAGCCATTCAGTATTATCATTACATATGCCTTGGATCAAATGCGTAAGCCTGTTGTCGAAATCGCAGGGGCCCTTTCTTACTCCGACACTTTGAAATTCACGTCAAGCGCCGTGCCCAAACAAATATCTTCAGTCATTTCCCAATGCCCAAAGGCATTCTGAAAGACCGGTGAAAACACAATCAAGGAAACACTGATGGATTGTATTGACCATAGAGGGAGGTGGTGGTGGTGGTGGTGGTGGTGTGTGTGTGTGGGGGGGGGAGTGTCACTTGGCTTGGCACAGATTGTGAGAGGTGAAGTGATTTCGATACCCATATTTCGACAATTGTTGTTTTCATAGCAAGCGCACACATATTCGTCTAGGCTCGTTATGTGACAAAACTCCAAGAAAATCCGTGTACATCAAGCAGTGGTATTCATACATACATACATATCACTAAGCTGTTCTCTGAGATTCACAGGTTAGCTCCACGAAGAAACGCAAACTACCAGATGCATTTTTAACTGATTATTTACCTACTGTTGCCGTATCAAATTTCTCCATTTACAGCAATTCTGACATACAACTCGGGCTTCACTGACATCCATCATACGACGTACACAAGACCTTCAATACTTCATATTCATAATCTATTTATCTTGCAGACACTCCTGAATCTGATCCTCCCATGACTTCCTTGGCCTTCCTCTGCCTTTCCTTCCTGCCACTTGATCTAAAACAATTTTCTTACTAAGCATCTCATCACTCATTCTTTCAACATGATAAAACCACCTAAGAATATTTGTCTCCACCTTGCTAACAACATTTTGCTTCACATTACACAACTGTAACACATCTTCATTCTTCACACGATCAGAACTGGTATTGTCATGAACCGAACCTCCCAGTGTGTAAATCATTTATTCAGCACACAAACAAACGACTCCTATGTATTCTTGCCGCTTAATTTTGGTTCGAGTTTTTTGTTGTTCAGATATTTATTTCACAGATGACATATTTGGTTTTATGATCTCAAGCAGGATACATTCCAACTTAGATAAAAAAGAAAAAAAAAGGGAAAGGAAACAGAGAGAGAGAGAGAAAGAAAGAAAACCCGTTTTGGTTATTGATTTAAACAAATTTAAAGAATTCCTTAACGATATTTTTTCAAAAGACAAACACAATGCTGCGTTAACTTTTCAATTTATTTGTGCAAAACCAATTTTCAAAGTTGCACACTTGCATCGTTTGGAATTTCATGGACCCCCCAGTGAGGGGAAACCATGAAATTCCAGAGAGGGTCCGGACCCCCGTGTCCCCTACTTTCCGCCGCTATGCAGGCACGTGTTTGCAGGCAGGGGACATTCAATCCTCTTTCTCAGCCAGTTACGCTTCATAAAATACGAATTGTCACGTGATTGAAAAAATAACAGCAACAAAGCCCCACTTTTTAAAACATAGCTCGAATTTCAATTAAGTTTCCGTTACCAGTCACTTTATTTTGTAGCGTACTACCATACAACTACAGCTTCCACTTGTACTACTGCTGCATGCCACCAAGGTCCCACATATTCTTTGCTTCAGTATGGATAACATGCTACTGATAAATAGCGTGCTACTTCAGATTACTGGCAATATCTATAAAGTTGTGGGATCAGAACATTAAGCATTCGATAAGAGATGATTCTAAAATTTTTACTTTCTTAAAATTGGCTCTTAATTTCAGAAGTCAAGACATTTGCTTTCAATTCTTGTCAGGACAACATTTCACAGTTCGTTTGTTAGTGGACTGTCATCGCATTTCATCCATATCATTTACTTTCAAAGCCAAAGAAGGGGCTTGATCTGCAAGTGGTTATCTACGTTTTTAATTAAGTCAAAAACCCAAAGGATAGAGTTTCAATGACATCTAAATCCTTCTTAATTGTTTTCCTACAGGAACTTCCGATAACTTATAATCAGACTGTATTTATTTGCATTAGCGAGACGACGATCTGTTTTGCACAGGTGGAATAAAGGTCACCTACAAAATAAAACTGTGCATTTAGGGATAAACCTCCCGATTTCAAGATGCCTTTTACTTTTAGTAATCTCTTATTCTTCTTTCCTTCTGAACTAAGAGGCAACAGACAAATGCACCATGCCGAACTTGAAGCCAGAGCTTACGAGAAAGCATTTTCAACAAATAGATTGCATTCATTTCCTATAATTATCCCTTAAAAAGATTAGAACAAATTCAGCACGTTCCCGCAGCATATTTCGTCTTGTATCATACGTCAAAGAAAAGGAAATAGACTGGTGGTGTTTCTTGGCCATCTTCAAATTTATTGATTGCAGCCAAGAAAAGACATCGTGTGATGCTGCGCCATCTGTTGTCGGGCATAAACCGCGGATTGATAATGGCAGCGATTGCGGATTAGCGTATTTTGTAGAGTGCTTTGGTAGTCTGTTTTTCTGGGAAGGTGTTAGCATATTTTCTGTCAGTTGAATAGTTGGGTGCCAGGCATATCGAATTGTGCTTGGTCCATTAGCATTCAATTTTTATTTATATTGTGCGATGTAATAAAGAAGTCTGTACGAAACTGATCTTTAGTATTAATAATGAGCAAAAATCAAGGGAAAAATAAGCTAAACCTAAAGCTACCACCGGGTTCTATAGAGGTGAACAACAGTGTTGATCCACCCGGCTCAGTAGACACCAATAATGAGTAAGTGTTTGCCCTTGAAAATTTTTAAAGTTTAATCGCAATGATTTGTGCGCATTAAGAATTCCAATGCGTTTTCTAGCTATTTGAAACGCAACGTGAGCAGCGCCGAGATGCCTTTATGTTTAGTCAGATGTGCAACCTGTTCGCGTTTAAAGAGCAAACCGTGCGACAAAAATGTGATCTTTTGTCATGAAGTAGTCATAACGTTTGATTTGAGATGTAGATGTTTTCATTGCAGTTAAATAAATACTGAATATTGCTCCATATATTTTATCGCAGATTTCAGTAGATTGTCAAAAAAAAAGTTGCTGATTTGCAAGGGACGATTAAAACAGGCTCCGTTACGGTTGAAGTATTCATCAAATGTTTCAGAACCTGGTCTTCCTAATATTTTTATTTGATGCAACACTATGGTTACGACATTGTGTGTGTAGGGGGGAGGGGTCATGCTTTAAGGAAACCACCGCACCTGATTATTTAAAAATTGATTGTTTAAAAAATTATTTGTATTTATAACTACTACTTCCTTGGTGTAATTGTTACTATTTTCCCTTTCAGTAGCGGTGGTGAAAGATGGCATATGATAGCGGTTATTGGTGGAAATGATTTTTACTTTGGCTTCCAGAGAAATAAAAAAAATTTAGAAGACAACTAAGTGCTTTGCTTGCTGAAAAAACTTGTGTCCTTTAACCATGACCCCAGCCCTATTGGGTTCATCATGAGAATGAAGAGTTTGTCATAAATATAAACTAGGTGTTTCCCAATTTTAACCCCTCCCCTTTAGGTGGTAATACCCTGTGAGTAATGTATTACTCCCTGACCTTTGATACTGCTAGAAGCTATCAATTAAAAAGAAAAAAGTATTGTCAAACAAATGGTGTTTGAAAGTGCATTTTTCTTTTTTGGTGAAGTAGTGAATTTTTTTTCCGATATCGATGAAGTAGTTAATCCAAGAAGAATTGGTTTGATGTTGCAGGAAGCATTGGAGACTAACCTGTCAGCAATGCAACACTACACCAGTTGTAGGACTCATTATTATTTTTAAAGCAATCAAAACATTGCTGTTTTTGTGTTTTAAAGCTGACAATAGCAGCTCAAAGTATTATGTTGTGGTGCTTTGATGTCTCACAACTGCATTATTTATCATTGTACTTCTTATTCAAATTTAATTTTCCCACTACCCATATTAAATAATGCAATTTTTAATGATATACTAAATTTGGAGTTCATGTTTTAATTGTAATAAGTTTTCATCATCAGCTGCAGTTTTGCTGTTCATACAGCCCAACCATGGAATAATGGAAGTCTAATCATGGAATGAGACATGCTATGTCTGATTCCACAGCTGAGGAAAGTAGAAGTTAATTACTGAAACATCCCATCGTTTACTTTCCTGTAATGTAACCAGTGTGTGATATGAGAAATTTATTGCTTCTCTCAGTTTTGATTGTGTTGCAGGTAATACTGACATTCCTTCTCATTATTGCAAATTAGAGCTGCCCATGGGGAATAGCATGAGAACTTTTAGCGATTGATCCTATGCATTGTTGATACTCATGGCTGATATGAATGGGCAACTGTAGGTGTTTAAGCTGAAATGGGAGGTAAAATGGGATGATTGGAATGTATGCAATGAAAGCATGGTCTCCTGCAGCATGTCAATCATGGTGGTAGCTTGACATTTAACAGAAGTTTCCTGGCAGTCAGTCATGTATTGGTGGATTCTGATTACATCGAGATAAATTAACCTCGTGACATATATATATACATTTGCTATAGCCTTGCATTAATTCCCAGAATCATAAATATACATTCACATTTTTCCCACCGATTTTCTGATGTCTGGATGTATATTTATGTTTAAGAAACTAGATGACTCTTTTTGTTTAAGGTTGGAGCTGCAAGGCAAGTGAATGTAGAATGGTTTAAAGAGCTATGAAGGTGGGTTTGGTATCATTGTAGGACATTGTTTTCTCTTTGGAAGGAAGTCTGTGTTTTGTTTTCTTTTTGCTAAGGTTGTGATTCTTTTTATGTTTATATCAGTTTGTAATGACAGTGACTGTGAGTACTGTTCATTGTCAGGGTTGGATATATCTGATTCTTTGTGTTTTTACTTTCATTCCTGGATGTATTTAAGGGTGTAATGACCTAATCAAGTTTTTATTAGTTTTATTTAAAGTGAGAAATACTTAAAATATAATCTTTGTTCAATTTACATAAACAAGGGTTGTGCTGCCATAATCACATTCCTCGCAATAACAAAAATCGCTTTGGCAATAGAAAAACAGTTTTGGTGTAAATATTGGCAATTACTTTTTTTGTACTACTATAACACTTCGGTGAAGAAAATTAAATTTGGTGTATAGATTAGCGAAAACTTAAAAAAACCATAGCAAATGCTGCACAAGTGACTATATTTTGAATATGTCTCCATCTGTCATTGTTTGCAAAAGACAGAATTCCCTGGTTAGAACTTTTGAGTATTTCCTGAGCATATTGTGTCATTTTTAGCAAAAATACATGGGCCGCCCCGGTGGCACAGTGGTCTAAGCGATGGCTTTATGACCCATTCGTCCGGAAGGGGTCCGGGTTTGAATCCCGGTGAAGCATGGATGTTGTGTTTGTCTTACGGCACTGGCTTTCTCCCTTCCCTGGAACCAGTGACCCTAAATTGGGGATGGGCGACTGCTTATAGCCCATTGAGTTGCTCACATTGGTCGTTAAACCTCCAATCAAAAAAAAAATATATGTGGTCTTTTATGGGGTTAAAGAGCCAGGATGAGGTGGGAAAATACAGGAACAGAAGAATAGCAAGAAGTGAAATGCAAGAAAATACATTTTTTTCACTCATATGCGAGAAAATACAATTTTTTCACTCATTTCATTCAAATATGAGGGCCATTTCAAAAGTTTTGCACACTGTAGGTTATCCCTTAAAAAACAAATTTATTTCACAACATACCTTTACCAGCCTTCAAAGTAGTCTCCATGTTTCTTTATGGCAGTGGCACAATGTTTGGGCAAGTCTTGTATTACAGTCAGGACACTTCCATTGTTGAGGTGTTGGATTACTTAGGTCACCTCATTTGAAACATCCTGAATTATTTCCCATGGAGTGGCTTCTTCAGTTTTGGGAACAAGTCATAGTCTTCACACTAAGCTTTATGAATTTCAGTAGGGGATTTTCCTCACAAAGTTTTAATTTTAATGTAGGATTGCTGGTCACTATGTGAGGTCTGACCTGACTCACTCTCTTTCTCCATTTTTAGGTAAAATTTTTTGGAACAGAAACAAATTAGCCAGCAAACGTAGGCACAACTTTGTATACTGAAGTCTTGACTCGCAAGTGGCGCAACAATTGAAGCGATTGTGTCATTCTATGGGCAGCGCCTGCGCAGTGTGCACAACTTTCGAAATTACCTTCATATATTTCCTCTAAAAGAATCATAGAACTATATTTTTTTTTAGGTAGTGGATCTATTTATAGTGTAGTTACACATAGTGAGCTGAAATGTAAACAAACTGTCTACTAACTGTGACAGAAGGATACATGCTGCATTTTGAAAGTCTAACAGCTAAAGATGGGGTGAATTACTGCCATCTCAACATAATATTACAAGGTAAAAACACTTTAATGTAAAAGCACCTTAGTTAAAAACTTTACCTATAAGTTAAAAGCACACTAGAACTTTAGAGTCTGCATCAGACTTTTTGATTGGAGGTTTAACAACCACCGTGAGCAACTCAATGAGCTGTAAGCAGTTGTGCGTCTCTAATTTAGGGTTTATGGTTCCAAGAAAGGGAGAGAACCAGTGCCGTATGACAAACACAACATCCATGCTTCATCTGGATTCGAACCTGGACCCCTTTCAAACGAATGATCAAAGGCCATCGCTTAGACCACTGCGCCACCGGGGCGGCGTCGGACTCTTCATCAGGTGTGGATCATATGCGAGCAGTGGGTTAAATACATCTGGAGAAGGAATATGACGTACACTCACCATAACACAATTATGGCATTTTTTTATCAATTAATGTCAATATTTGGTAAGTCGCTCCGAAGTAAATATTTCTAAGGGTTTGGCACGACACAAGAAATCATCATTGCAACACTGTTGCTGATGGGCAAAGATTTACAGGCTTTCAGTAGAAAGAGTAAATTTTTTTACTTTAGAGTAGTCAATATGGTTGTTTCGTCCCACAAAGGTAGATACGCTTCTTCACAAAGTAGGCGCAACATTGCTGTGGTTGTGGATCTGGTTTGTATGTCATATTTGTGCTCCATCAGGTGAGTCTTCAGATTACGGGTCGTCAAACCTATTTATTTTTGGTCTTTCTTCCCGGGTTTGACCACTTTCAGTGGGATTACATAAACTCCATGTCGGTCCTGCATCTGGATAGGATCCCTGTCATTTTTGACTAAAGTCCATATGTTGTGGGTCTTTGTCCCAAAGTTCAGACCATAAGGTCCACACATGTTTTTCAGATATTAGTTATTGGAGGTACATAGGGTACACTGTACAGATCCCACAAAATTATTTGGGGATCTGTAATTTCTGGCTAAGGCACAAGACGTTCGCTCCTTGATTTGTTGGAGTACTTTGTTCACTAAGGATCGGTAGTAGCCGAAGGCGGCTGCAGAATCCCCCCCCTTTTTTTTTCTATTTCACTGTTGTATAAATCTGAGGTCAAAGAATGCTATTTGGCCCTTTTTAGCATGAAACGAATTGAAGATAATTTTTGCCTTGGAGGATGCCGGATGCCGGTATCATAGAAGTGGTAGCAGAAGGCTTTCGTTATACAGATGTAATGACATTGTGGCCGATGGGGTTGCATTTGAATACCATATCCAGGAAAGGGAGGGTAAAGTCAGTCTCAAATTCTGTAGTGAACTTTACACATCCGCCATCTCGTGCTGTACGTGAGTTTCGTCGCGGTAGGGCTCCCTGCAAGTGCTATAAGAAATATTACTAGTATGTACCCCAATGCCATATCAGATTGTCATTGTGGTTCAAACGGTGTTGAGAGAAAAATTTTGACCTGTCTGGCCGTTTCAAAGCTGGAAGACCTGCAACAATGGATATGGACATACTTCAAAGGCCTTAGTGAAAAATGTCCGATGTGTGACCACATGGGAGTTGGCTGAACAGCTGGAGACTACCCACACAAGCATTATCAAGCAATTGCATCAACTTGGGACAGTGCACAAGAAGGAAGTTTGGGTACACCATCAACTCACAGTCGATCAGAAAGCAAATCGCATTAGTGCATGCATTTCCCTGCTTGCATGTGAACAAGTTTAACTGCTCCTGGACTGCATTGTTGACAGGTGATGAGAAATGGATCTTATGTGACAATGTCAGCAAATGGAAACAGTGGTTGGACCCAAAACAGAAGCCAATGCTAACCCCCAAATCAAGTTTACACCCGCGTAAGTCCCTGCTGTCTGTTTGGTGGGATATGCGAAGTACCATGTTTTTTTAACTGCTTCCGCACCCAGCCTGTTCCCCGGACATTGCTCATGGCATTGGTTTACTTATTTAAAGTTGCTTAATAACATTGGCAGTCTTTGTGTGGTAGATTTTTTCTGTGGCCTATGACGTGGTGTGGACAAAATCTCCCTCTGTCGTAAGAGCTTTTTTGGTCTTCCTGAGCTTGATAATTTGGAGCTTTGAACTCTTAAACTATACACCAATGAGCCATTGCATTATGACCACCTACCTAATAAGCTGTAGGGATCCCCCTTTAGCTCACAAAATAGCAGCCACTCGATTCGATGAGGCGGCAATAGGTATCCTGGGGTATCTGGTACCATAATGCCAACAGCAGCTCCTCCAGTTCTCTTGCATTTCAGAGCAGTGGTGATTTAGAGCAAACCTGTTTTCCAAGTCGAACCACAAATGTTCGATTGGGTTCATGTCAGGTGAATTTGGAAGCCAGGGCATTAACAGAAAGTCACCGGCATGTTCCTCAAACCACTCCTTCGCGATTCTGGCAGTGTGGCATGGCGCATTATCCTGTTGGTAATGGCCATCACCAGCAAGGAACACAGTTGCCATGAATAGGTGAGCTTGGTAGGCAACGATGTTCAGATACCTGACAGTTGTCAGAGGTTTGTGCTATTGGGATAATGGGGCCTAAAGTGTCCCCCAAGAAAACATCGCCCAAAGCATAACACTGCTGCCACCGGCCTGTTTCCGCCCAACAGTGCATCCAGGTGCCATAGCCTCTGTTGGTAATCGGCTTATCTGCGCTCGGCCACCTACATGATGCATCAGGAATCTTGATTCGTCAGACCAGGCCACTTTCTTTCAATCATTCACGGTCCATTCTCAACGATCTTGTACCCATTCTGTGCGTTGTTGGCGATGATGTGCAGTGATCATGGGGAACACGCTGGGTCTTCGCTACGCAGGCCGATGCGCAGAAGGCTTTGATGAACTGTGTGCTGCGACAGATTGCTCCGATCACTAACTGTTATAGCTGCGGGTGATTTGTTGCACTATGGCCCTGCAATCGCTGTGAACAATGCGCGACCGTCTCTGCTCCTCTCTGGCATTGGTGAACTGCGGACGATACATGGCTAGACGGCGGTTCATTGTTTGGCTATCTGTGCACCACTTTTTATATGTACTCACTACAGCGGTATGTGTACAACCCAGAAGGTGCACTGTTTCCGAGGTCGTAGTTCTGAGGCGCCATGCCATCACGATTTGTCCTTTACAAACTGATAAATCGGTAGCTTTTTCCATTTTGACTCCAAACACTGTACTAACCGAAAGCCGGTCCTTTGGTTGTATATACACTGCCGGCCACCCAAAATGCAACACCAAGGACACGAGATAGCAAAGCCAGATTTACTGGACACAACAACAGATACAAAGATGAAACGATTGAGCTTACAGGCCTGTGCGACTTGCGGAACACGCAGACATCAATAGTTCGTATGGCCCCCATGGTTGGCAATAACGTCCACTACACGCCTCGGCATCAAACGAAAGAGGCTTTGGATGTGGGCTTGAAGTATGTCTGTCCAGGCTGCTTCCACATGTTGCCACAGTTCATCAGGAGTAGCCGCGGGTGGTGCTTGCCGGGCCACTCGGTTGCCGATCAGTGACCAGACGTGTTCGATGGGCGACATATCGGGAGAACAGGTAGGCCACTGCAGCAGTGACACCTGGTGGGCCGCAAAGAATTGTTGCACGATGCACGCCACGTGCGAGCACGCATTGTCCTGTTGAAACGTGGCCGCTGGCAGGTCCTGCAGGTAAGGGAGCACTACAGGCTCCAAAACGTCGGAGATGGTGCGGTGGCTGTTAGTGTACCAGCGATGCGTACCAGAGGGGTGCGGGTGTCATATCCAATTGCGCCCCAAACCATAATGCGAGGCGACGGACCGGTATGGCGATGCATAATGCAGGCGTCATACAGTCTCTCGTTGCGGTGCCGCCACGCGCTGATCTGACCGTCGTGGTGTTGCAGGCAGAAGCGGGATTCGTCGGAAAAGACAATGTCGTACCATTCCATAGTCCAGGTGCGGCGTTCAACGGCCTACTGCCACCGCACTCACCGGTGGTGTAATGTCAATGGTAATCGGAGCAATGGGAGCCGTACGACAAGTCCCCGCTCCTGCAGACGATGTTGAACGGTACGTGCTGACACAAGTTGTTGCGCAACACACCCTAATTCCTGCGCTAACGTTTGTGATGTGGTGGTGCGAGCCGCACAACATGCCGGTCCTCTCGTTCGGTGGTGTGCCGCGGCTGCGGCAATCACTCATGTCGGTCTGTCCATCCCTCCTGCACCCACCGAATCCATACTCGCCTCACTGTGGCTGGATGTCGTACCACACGGGTGCTGATGTCTCACTACGATAAACCGCTGTCGTGATAAGTCACCATTCGTCCTCTGTCGAACTCCAAAACGTGCTGGAATGACTGCCGTGTTCTGCGATGAGGCATCAGAAAGCTTCACACGAACAGGTCCGGCAGCACAACACACTTCCACTACTTAACCTCGCCTTCTGTGCACCCTTCTTATATAGTGCTTCTTGGTGGCGTGCCGGGCGTACATTATTTGCATATGCCCTGCAATGCTAATCGTTTGCATGTCCTCTTGCAGGCGACACATGCTCCGAATTTCAGGCCAATACCGGATGCTTCCTTCTTGGTGTTGCATTTTGGGTGGCCAGCAGTGTATATACTGCTGTGTGAACTTCATCTGTGCCACCATTCAGTCTCCAGGTGCCTAATTTCTCTAGGCTTGGTGTGGTCATAATGTAATGACTCATCGGTGTATTCCTTATGCTCCAACTCTCAGGCACCATGGGCAGTGTCATAATCTTCTTTATCCTGCTTTCACAATTTCGGTGGGAATTTGTTAAGGTTCACCATCTCATCTTTTGAAACACTATCTTGTTCATCAATGCCTCAGAGAAATCAGCATTTGGAATGTTTCTTTTTTTATTGTAAAACTGATTTCTTTTTAGCTTTTTGATTATAATGCTTTTTGCATTCTGCCTTTTCCCCTTTGTATAGGAGATTCACCTAATTCTGTAAAAGTGGTATTAAATGAACTTAATGACTCAGACTGATTATAAAATTAAGTAGGCTATCTCAATGTCAAGATCATAATCAGATCTTCCATCATTCCCAAGTTGAAAATTACACTGGCTGGTGCCAGGGAGATCCTCTGTGGTAGGCCTTTCTCATTCTTTAACTTTGAAAGTTTCTTACAGCTATCACAGAGTTTGGAATTTTCAGGCATTCTTAGTAACAATGAACACATCCATGGCATAACCGATCTTAATCCCTTTCTTACATAGGAATGATGAGGCTTTTTTAAAGGGTTAAAACAATATAAAGCATCCACTGTCTTTCCACTGGGATTCATAATAGAGGGGGTTATTAATAGATAATTTGCAAGTAGTATGATGAACACTCACAAATCACATTAAAACCACTAACAGTTATGGATTTTAAAGCAACAAAAATGGCATAGCTAAAGTGATCCTACTGGAAAGCTCTAATACTAAAGTGACTGAAGAACATGCTCACAAGCATGTAACAGGCACAAAGCAGCCTGCTCAAGCTTGTTCAATGGTCCTCAAGCCAAGTAGAGGAGTGGGGTGGGAGGAGACAATAAGATTGTTTCTGCTTTCTGCAATCTAAATTCCCCTTTTTTTTTTTTTTTATCATAAATTAACCTTGGTAGTTTAAAAATTAAATTGACATTTTCTCCATACATGTAAAACTTGTATTCCATGTATCACCTGATCTCATTGTAATTCCAAAATGAAACTTTTGGGAAACGTATAAAGTAATTTTGTCAATTTTTTCAAAATTTTAAAATTGTCATTTTTTGAAAAAAAATATTTCGTTTTTAAGAAAAAAATATATTTTAAACTCTTTACATAGCAAATTAGTCCATCAAGAGAGAGCTTTATTGAGGCATTGCCCAGGTTTGGATCTCATCTGATTCCTGAGAAAATGACAGAAATTAACTATTTCAGGACACAACAATTTTTAATAAAAATGAAAATTATTAATACTTAATAACTTTTGAAAGGAAGGCAAAAATGTTTTTTTCTTTTTAGGATTTCCATTCATTACTATGTAAGGAAACTTGATACACCAAGTTCTATCAAAAACTGAGAGGTCGGGGGGAGAATTTAATTCCAAACTGTAACTGTGTTGATTTGACATGGAATGGCATGTATACAACCATTACTAAACATGAAAATGATAGTGAGACAAAGTTTTCAGTTCAGCTCCACATGTGTAATTTTGGTGGCACAAAGAATTTAGTCTGTACTCAATTTCATGCCATGTGTTCGGCAACATGTTTTTAGTGACAGATCTTATGGCATCTGTTATCCATGTTTCAAATCCATTATGCTGGTAACTTTTGTAGAGTACACTTTGTCTTTGAAAAACATCAGTTTCTGTGCAGTGAATATTTTTCAGATCTTGCACTTTCTTTATATGGAAGTTTCCTGTGCATGTATTTAGTTAACTTCATTGTTTTTCAAGTCTTGCTATCTAATGTTCTCATTCTACATAAGCATAACACAATTGCAAAAACATGTCTCCAGTGAATCTTTCATTCATCCATGCATTGTATTGGGCATTAAGCATAATGGGGATGACATCTTTAAAAAGCCTTAGGTTTCTGTTTTTATCAGTGACAGAAAGCTCCAGCATGTGTATATGGGATGAATTGACACAAGAACAACACTATTCTTATTTCAGTCAATTTTATATGTCTTTCTGCCATCAACATCAGTGTGTGCTGCAACTGGTAGTACTGTAAAAGCCCTATTTCATGACAAGGCTTCATTTGACTAGGCTATAGTTTTAGTGTTATGCCACTCAGCAAACAGATTGCAAATTTCAATGTAATTCAGTATTTCATAAGTATTTATTATCAAGAAACACCTCTTAGGGAAATATCTAGCTTGTAAATATCATGACGTTACTTAAAATTGGAAAAGACACAATTATAAATTTGCTTTGTCGATGCAATCATTCATTACATGTATGGTGAGGTTAAGAAGACTGCAGGTCAGTGATGTATTCAGGCATCTTTTTGGCGGTGCTTAGCCTGCCCCCCAAATCCTTGAATGCCCTTCCCCCTGTAGGGTTTGGGGATCTCCCCTTATATTTAGTCTAATTGTTTTTGTTTATAGCTGAGTATTTGGAGAAATTAATTTAAAAAAAATTAAGAAAATGAAGGAAAATATGATAATAATAATAATAAAAAATTAACCAACATCCAGATGGACTTCAATTTGAAATTTCTCTCATCCTTCAATAAATCATTAAACATTCCTCGTTAAAGGGGTGAATTTTCAAACACTGATAACTCAAACTACTTCCGCAATAAAAACCTAATTCCACAGAGTAGCGATGTTTGCAAAGCAATACATCATATTTTGGATGCTGGTATTCAGCTTTATTTCAGTCTGCTGGACGCCGATTTTCCATGTATTAAGCCTCAGTGTAGCTAACGTGATGTTAGTGCTTCCAATACAACAAAATGTTTACTACCTAATTTTTAACAATAGCAAACTATTAGAAATTGTTCCCATAAAAAAGTTTTTTTGTTTCCTTGCGGTGGGTGGTTTACACTGTGACAAGAAAAAAATAATAATAAAAAGAAAATCGAGGCACCTCAAACTGGCCAAACGGCTATTTAATTTTTACTACTATGTGCTAATCTAAATAATCTAAAAGCGGCTGAAACCAAATGGCAGGGAATGGTTTACATCATACGTTTTCAGGTAACTCTGTAATGATTCCTTAATAATCAGAAACAAGCTTGTAGTAATGCGAGGACATTTTTACCACTCCTAAATTATATTCTTGGGGGGGGGGGCTTTCTCCAGCACAGCTTTATCTTACTAGCATCCTCAGTATTTTTTTACACCACCCCACGGTGAAATCTATGGTGCATTACTGAATTGAAGCAAAAGTGTAACATTTTTTAATCACTTGTATGTGCAGATTTCTTTGAATTTGCATTTGCAATATACGAACATAAGATATTTATACTCTATTTTAAATTTATATATATATTAATATATATAGTGATAACAAAACTGCGGTTATATGTGTATAATCCGTCACAAGTTTCGGCCACCTCAAAATTTGTAATTGCCCTCCCCCCCCCCCCCCCCGTCCTTCCCGAAAAAAGCTGTCTGAATGCAACGCTGCTGCTCATGTGATGAGAGCGAGTGGTGGAAAATTTAAAAAAAAAACTGCTGGAATGAGACCTAGATGAGACCTAGAGGAAGACCAAGAAAGCAGTGGATCAACTGTATAAGACAAGACCTGGAAAGACTGCGAATTGAGAATTGTAGTGAGATGGAACTATAGAAGATACAGACGTTCATGTATGCGGAAGACATTTGGGGTGGCAGTGGCAAGAAATCTTGATCTGTGATACCATATGATGATTTAAAATTACTTCTTTGCCTTTCAGATAATGTGCACTGCTCAATACCATCATAATAAAACTTCAGTACTTTTCATACAAGGTCGGCAGGCCTACATTCAATATTGTAAGCTCTGTGGCATTTCTTCAAACCACTCTTCTGTAAACCATACAAAACAATTTGTAATATATATATGCATCTTATGTATTTTCAGTGTTTCTCTTTTTAACAATATTAGTTTGAATTTCAAATTTCCTTCATTGTTTCTTCTTCTTGCTGTACTTTTTGAAATGTGATTTGTAAAGTATTGAATAAGCAGTTTTTACTGTAACATTTTTTATTTTTAAATTATTCAAACAGCAAGTCCACCTTTGATACGAGTTTGGAAGCTTTACAAAAATCTCTTGAGGGGTTGGAAATGGATGACCAACAGAGGAAGCGGTTAGAAGCATTTCTGACCCAGAAACAGAAGGTTGGAGAACTCATATGTGAAGATTTTGAAAACTTGGGTGAGCTGGGTGCTGGCAATGGCGGAGTTGTAACCAAAGTGCGTCATCGGCCAAGTGGACTGATTATGGCACGGAAGGTACTGTTTAAGTTTGTCCATATCCATGACTGGAATTGTAATCTGTTACTCAAAGCTATCTGCAATCCTGTATGTGTCTTGATGTATGGATCTTTTCTGTTGATTGCTGTAATCAACCGTTGCATATTTTTTGTAATACTGAATATCCTTGTTTATGGCTACTATTGATAGCTAATCTTTGTCAGAATGTGTGACTGAGGGTGAAACAAAAACAACTTGGGGACATTTATGTGGTGTGTTATGATGAGCATTTCTTCAGATGAAATGTAAAGATATGATTTTAATCTATATACAGTGTAACTTGGATAATTCGACCCTGAAGGGACCACAAAAATAATTTGAATTGTTGACAAATTCGAATTAGGCAAGTTTGAATATGCGCACATTCAAGTACTGTAAAAAACAACATATTTATTCATAACATACAAAAAAAAATAGTACAGTACGGTAAACTTCCAAATTTTTTGTAAAATACACGTGAAATTTTGGCCTGCTTCTTAGAATTTATGTTATGGGTAAGTGTAAATTCCTCAAGTTTATTGAGTGAATGAAATAGAGAATCACTTACATTCTGCTGTCCCTCAACAAACTTCCTTAACTGTTGGAGGTGAACCAAGGCCTCTACTGAATTTGGGAGGCGCTCTTCAGAAATTCTGGCCCTTCCAGTTCTTCATCGGAAGATACACAGCAGGTCTTCTTATTCATGACATCAGCCAAGATCTCATCATCTGTGAGCTCGCCACAAACAACTAGATTGTCATCAACTCTCACAAAAAAGCCTCATACAGCACATCACGGCCTATGTCTTCCCAGTACTCCACAATGGGATGATCTCCTTGCCACCATTACCTTGATGTAGTTGAGACTCTTCATCGGGGTGCTGAAAGCCTACTTTTCCGAAGCAGTTGGCTATAGTTTCAGGTTTAACTTGTTGCTTCATCCAGAACAGTACGTACCTATTTTAAAAGGTAACTGCTGAAAATACGAGATTACGAAAATGGGATTTTCTTCGAATTAAGCAAAAAAAAGTTCAAATTAAAGTTTTTTTTTTACATTATTTATATAGAAAATTCAATGGACCAAACAAATAATTCGAATTAAAAGCATTCGAATTAGACAAGTTACACTGTATATCTTTTTAGGGAAGGAGGACGGGCGTGCAGCTGTGCATACAGTCTTTTGAAGTAAAACTAGCTTTTCTTACCTTGAATGTTGCAATTTGTTGTGAGCTACAACCACACTGTACATGTTTCATTAAATCATCTGAAGCTGGTTTTCCTGGAAAAGTTTTGTCCATTGCTGATGTACACTTCTCCTGAAGTCCATTATTTTTTATTTTGGTTATAAATTTGTTGAACATAAAAGGTGTACAATCGTAAGGATATCTTCGTGAGTTAGTTCCATGTATCAACATTTTGGTTCTTGTGTAAGCTTCACAAATGGCTTAACAATTGTCTTTTAGGGCAGTTTACTATTGTGTAAGTTATTGTGTCAGTTATGACACAATTTTATTTGTCATTGATTACTAACTTTTGTACTCGTAGTTTGCTGTTGTGGTTGACAAATGTTTCTATGATGCTGTTGTGTTATGCAGTTTGGCATAATTTAAAACACTCTTAAAGCTTTACTCAGATTAATTTTACTTAATTCTATTTTAACTTGAACTTTCTATTGATCTTCACATCTTCTGAGTTCTTTTGTTTTTACTGACTTTTGTGGCATCTAGATTTTTATCAAGGCCTTGATAAAAATTTAGAGACCACAAAAGTCTGTAGACACAAAAGAACTCAGAAGATCTGAAAATTAATAGAAAGTTCAAGTTAAAAGCATATCTTGTTATGGAATTTTGACTATTTTTTCTTCATTTCTGAGTTTCCTTCTGAAATGTTTTCTCTTTGATTTCTGTTGCAATCAGTAATTTCCAAGGTAGAGTAGTTCTTTGTGAATGGATTCAGCCATTTTTTTTTCAGTTGAGTTAGCACTTAATATTCAAGTCTGTGGCATCAGATTCATTGTTTTTTTTTTTTTTTTTTTTTTTTTTTTTTAAGCTGAACCAAAGAAAAATTTCTCAGCCAGTTGTTGATGTGTAGTAAGTTTTGTTTTTAAACTTCTTGGGTTTTATGTGAATATTCCTTGATTTTTGGTGGTACTTATTTTTTCTGGCTGATGTTTTAAGATATAACATTGTAATGCAAGAAACAATTTCTATTTATATCAAGAGAATAACACACACATACAAAAGAAATAGTTTATCATTCAAAGGATCTGCAGTTGCTATTACAAGGTATTTGAGACATGGTACATCATACTGTACGTGTTCAGAACACCAGAGGAACAATTTTTTTTTTTATTATTAGATTTGTGTCATTCCAGAATGTTATGTGAAGTTGCTTGAGCTACAAATGACAATAACTGGAGACCTAATAGCTCAACAGAGCTCACATTGGGCCCATTTGAAAGCTTATTATAGGACTTTTCTTTTGAGATACCACACAAACATTATGGACAATAGTTTTAGAGGTCATCCACTTTGACCTTTAATTTCTGGAAATACACCCTATTAATTTTATTAAATAAAGCAGAGAAAGAGAGCATTAGAGTAAAATGAAAATTAAATGAGGAATAGAAATTAAACAGTACTTTTTTTTTTTTTACTTTTTATCTTGTAAAGGGCTGAATTTTAACATGTCAAATCGGACACGTAGGGAAAATAAATACATGCCGGGACAGATTTTTTACGTGGTCCGGGCATGTTGGTCAATATAGTTTTTGAGCCCTGCCTGAAACCATTGCAGTTGGCAGGAATACAAATCAATTGTAATGGTTCTTTTACTTCAGAGAATGTCAAAATACATTGCACCCCCTTGACAATGAGTTCACTCCCCCCCCCACACACAGGGAAACCTTATGTGGATGCAAAGGTGGCTTACTGGTATGCTATATCAGTTCATTTTGTGACAACCAGCATCAAATACATTGCTGTTGGTCAGTTGTTGGCTGATCACTCGCACTTCACTTGTGTATTTGTATCATTGTCAAGAATCAAAGGGAAACGTACATGTCGTGGTTGTTGGTGAAGCTTGAGTTGCATGCCAAGATTGCTGTAAATGGAGACATTTGATGCATCAACAGTAAATACAATCTTAACACCATGAGGGAATTTGATTTTGTGGAGCTAACGTCTAAATCGCAGCAAACAGTTTAGTGATATGCACCAAGTTGAGTCAAAAGTGCATCCTGTTTTGAACTACACATAATGTCAGGCCCCCAATCCTGTGCAAAATGCTTGCCAGCATCAGCTGTGTGTATGTATGTGTGTACTGTGATGACATGGAACACTTGAGGCTGATGACGTGCATTTGACACGGAGCCACAGTGCAACACCAGGGAGCAGAGGATGGAGGTCAATAAATGTGCTATTAGATTGTTCCTATGCTATTATTGGATATGCTGTTATGCTCAGAGTTGTATAAAAATAAAATGTATCTGCGTACAGAACCACTGAAACATAAAACTTGCTGCAAACCCGAAAATCACACGATAACAATAGAGTGTACGTCTACATTCTGCTACTCTGGTAATGCTGTTATTTGGCGAAAGAAATTTGTGCAGTTGAAGGTGAGGAAACGGTTGACAGCAGCACTGTAAAAAATTGGTTCCAGCGTTTTAGTTCTGGAGACACTAGTCTAGAAGACAAGCCGAGACAAGGACGTGCTGGTTGAAGCAGTGACAGTTAATCTCGGTACATCCATTCGTTCAAGATGTATCTGGGTTCGACTTTCATTAAAGCATGGATGCTGTGTTTGTTTTATGGCACTGGCTGTCCCCCTTTCCTGGAATCAGTGGCCCTAAATTAGGGACAATCCAGCATTGTTTATCACTTGCACCAGCTTAGATTTTCCACCAGGCAGCATTGAATGGTTACCAATGAACTGACACCACAGCATTGTCTGTTGCATATGGTATGAAATTCACAGGGTAATAGGTTTTGGTGTCATATTGTTACAGGTGATAAAAAGTGGATATTCATATGTAATAGCCTATCACAAGGAACCAGCGGCTGAGGCCATGACAGGAAGCACAGCCAGTGGTGCAAAGAGGGCAGTTAGAGAGGAAAGTCGTGCTCTGCGTTTAGTGGAATTGTGAGGGTCCAATGCACTGGGAACTCCTGCCAGATGATCAGGCTGTGGACAAGAACCTTTGTGCTGAAAAGTTGCAGCAGGCCAATGATGATCTGTGGCAGCGCTACCTCATCACCAATATCCTCTTGCATTATCCATTTGCAGCAGGGCCTGCGCTAAGCATTCGCCAAGTTGCCAAATACGACTAAATCCGAAATACGGCGAGAAAAAAAAATTAGAATCGGTTGAAATGGCGAGGAACAATTTTATGAATCTTAGGCAGTTTTTAACTCATTGGTAAACTGCAATTTACAGTAATTTTGGGGCTAAACCACAACTGATATGATTTCAAAGTTTGATTTTTCAAAGCTGAGGTGCTTAAAATAGTGTTGTCTGGTCCCACGAAAAACCTATCGCAGCCGCTCGGGAGTCACTTGAGAGAGGGAATTACAGTAAGTGCCACTGGAGGTGAGGGATATCAGGAGGGAAGAAACTCTTGGCCGTAATTTAAAATAAGCAGGTCAGCAGACTCTCACCCATGGGTCGTACCACTCTCCCGCGTGGCCAACACTTTGCAGTGGCTTCCGCGCCGGAGCGTCAGGTCGAAAGGCTTGCAGCGAATTGGTCTGTCACATTTTGATGCGCAATGTGCTCAGGACTGGGATTAAAAACTCAAAACTGTATCCTGTGCAAGTTTTCTGTGAAAATGAGTGAAATTTTTCTCAACACCATAGATTGCCGATAGGAATGGGCCACCTAAATTCTGCATTAATTGGTTAAAAACTTTATAAGTTAGCCATGTAATTTTTTTTCTGTAACAATTTTTATACCACCAATATTGGCTAAAAATTTTCAAAATATGGCTACTAATTTTTTCAAACTTTGGATAAGACTTCAGCTTTCTTACTGCTAGCCCTGACTTGCTGCAAGGGAATAATGCCCCAAGTCACACTTCCAGAGTGGTCTGCCATAAACTATAGGAATGAAAAAGGGTTGAGATTCTGCTCCATACAGTTCTGAGACTGATTTCAGCAGTCTGTTGTATCTGAAAGCTTGGTTTTCCTGCCCAAATGCAACTGATGCACCATTCGTGGACTTATCCCATCCGACTACCACCTCTTTCGCTCCATGGCAAATTTTTTACTGAGACAGCACTTTTCCTCGGTGGTGGATGTGGAATCTGGCATCAGGGTTTGCCTTCAAAATCTGCTAAGTGGTGGGATTGTGGCTGTGGTAGGATGTTTGCAAAGAACTGTAGAAAGACATGGTACGTACTTTGTGGAATGAGGTGAGCATTATAGGGTGGTCCAAATTTTTTTTTTAATGTGCAAATCTTACCTCTAGTTCTTGTACATACCCAAAACTGTGTTTGTATTCAAAATTCCATATATTTTGGAAGGTATTTAGAGGTAGCTCAAAGACTGAATTTTCCCACTGAAATCCTATAAAGATAATTTCTGTGTTATCATAGTCATTAATTTTACTGTTTAATTTATTTCTGATTTGCCTTTTAATAGTTTTGGTTTAACTTGTTTTAAAGTTAACGATTTCTTTTTCATTTTGGCAACACCTAATTACAAGTATTGAAATTTGGCAACACCACGTTTGTTTGTTTACATTTGATATAGGTGTTGAGTTTTGATTTGAAAATGTACAACAGATTGTTCTTTTTTTCTCATTCCAGAATACTTTGGTGAACAGTTTTAAATTTTCACCACAGTATTTAAAACATTTTAATATAAGTGGACATACAGCACACAATGTGTGATAAGAGGAAAAAGCATCTTTCAAAGACTCAGAAATTTGGCTGTTGGGCATCCCCATAAGTGAAATCAAAGGTTGCAAATTATCATTCCATTAAGTGCTACAACACTTCTTCCACTATGAAACAAAACCAATACATGAAAGTTCTAGACACACAGTTGATAGTGTGTTGACTTTCTGGAACAAGGCTAGACTTCCAACAACTGAAAAGCGTAATGCAGTTAAATGGTTAGAAAAGTTAGTGGAGTGGTACCAGAAATTGAAAAAGAATAGAAAATGGCATACAAATACTAAAGAATTATATGGACAAACATTTCTGGATGAATACATAAAGTTGTGGGATATCTCTCATGAAAATGCTCTTCAGATGATTAAAATTGCAGAAGACAAGCAATTTTTACTCCAACAAAGAAAGACTCCAGGGCTGTATGTTGTCAATTGACAGAAATCTTTAATAAGGAGAAATGCTCACATAAAAGAAAGCGATATGAAAAATTGCAATTGGATAGCAGGAACAAGAATCCAACTGAGCATTATTCCTTGTCAAGTGCCAATGTTGAAGAAGATAGTTCAAGCTCATCAATAGAAAGTGAAGATGAAACCTATCAGAATTTTATTATTAAATCTTCCCCAAAGACATCAGAGGGTCACAAAAAGCCTAAACTTTGTTCACCTAATTTGATGGCTGCATTGGGCAGAGCAAAAATATCAGATCAAAATTCTACATTTTCAATTGCAGCTACAGCCCAAATACTTGGATTTACATGTTAGTGATATTATGCTTTCAAGAAGCACACTTTCTAGACAGAGCAGATTTGCAATGCAAGTTAACAAAATTGAAACAAAGCTTCAAACCTGATGGTCTGTTTGTAGTCCATTAGGTTGGGAATCAAACCTGATGGTCTGTTTGTAGTCCATTGGGTTGGGAAATTGTTAGCCAATAGTTCTGGAGGAAAGAATAAAATTGACCTTCCTATTCTTGTCGCTGGCAATGATGTAGAGAAATTATTTGGCGTACTAAAACTTCCAGTTGGTACAGGTCATGCAAAAGCAGTATTCGATTTAATGACTAGGAGATTAAAGATAAAATTCAAGGAATGTGTTTCGACACCGTCAAGTAACACTGGAGATCAAAAGGGTGCATGTAAAATTTTAGTACAGAAGATGAGAAGACAGATTCTTAGTTTGGCTTGCAGGCATCATGTTTGAGGTTATATTTGTGATGTTTTCAGTGTAATATTTAGACCATCTAGTGTGGACCCTGTGTGCTCATGTTCAAGAGATTTCAAAGCCATTGGGACTTCATAGATAAATGTCCTTTCAAATGTCAAGAAGAAACCATAGAGCTTTTAGAAGATTGGAAAATATTAAAAGAAAATGCTATTAAATTTGTGACACATTTTATCTTGGAAAAAGAAAATTAAATTTGTGACACATTATTTTATCTTGCCCGGGATAAATACAGGGAGTTCTTGGAACTGATTTAGCTGGGAGAGGTGCACCACATGGAGTAAAATTTGTAGCTCCAGGAGCATTTCATCATGCAAGGTGGATGGCTAAAATTATTTACTGTTTGAAGATATATGTATTTCTTGATCAATTCAAGATCTCAACAAAAGTTAAAGGATCCATTCCAATTAGTAATTCTAATTCTGACTATTATATAGCTCTAATCATTCTACTATTAATTAAAACACATTAAAACACATAAAGAAAACACACCTTTAAGACTGATTCTATCGAAAAAAAAACTCTCCACTCATCAACCTAGAAAAAAAGATATACAACTATCTATCCCCAATATTCATGAGGACTCAATATACTTTAAAGAATAGCTATGAGTTTATAGAAAAAATCAAATGAATTAATCAAGACCTAGAGCAAATAACTATGGCCTCCATGGACGTTAAGACGTTATACCCAAACACTCCCGTCGAGCTAGCCATCGAATTGATTATGCAACAACTAAGCATCAACAAAGAACTAAACTTGTCACAACTGAAAGAGCTAAAGAATACCTTATATTTCATCAAGGAAAACATCTTCCATTTTGAAGCAAATATATTTAAACAAACGCAAGGTAAGGTGGCCCTGTGGGATCCCCATTATCAGCATTATACGCAGAAGTGATTATGGCATACCTCGAAAAAGAAATCATTCAAAATCTACCTGAAAAACCAATACTTTATGCTCGATATGTAGACGACATTATTATAATGTCTAAACTTAACAAAGCCGAGCTACAAGATCTAGCACAGCAGTTTAGCAAAATCTGTAACACCATAGAGCTAACTATCGAGTTTGAAGAGGATAATCGCCTATCCTTCCTGGACATTCAACTAAAGAAAAACAAAAATAGCTTTGAATACTCTGTGTTCAGAAAAGCAACTTACATACCTGTACTGATACCATACTCGTCGCACCATCCAGTGATGCATAAAAAAAAAACAGCATAGTAAACTTGATACGGCGAGCGTACACACACACACATCTAACAACAGGCTAAAAAATCAAGAGCTAGAGTTTATCTTGAAAATATCACAAGAGTATGGGTACCCGAGCAAGCTAATTAATAAATGGATACATGAGAGTAAAAAGCATATGACTCAGAGTAAAAAAGGCCAAGAAGTGCACAACCAAAGGAAGATGAGGAATAAAAAAATTGAAATACATTGGAGCTTTCCCATACTTGGAAGGAGTGAGTAAAGAAATCAATAGGCACTGTGCTAAATATGACTTACAACTAGGAAGCTCAGTGCACACCGTGAAAAGTATGACTGTCAACAAAAAAACAGAGGAAAAAATGCTAGAAGAATCGGGAACCTACGAAATTTCAATTGCACACATACCCCCAATAGCGTACATTGGAAGTACGAAAAACAGATTAAAAAAAGACTTAAACAACACATATCTAACTGGCAAAAAAAAGAAGCCAAAACTGCTTTAATGCAATTCTGCATGGAAAACCGGCCATTCCCAAAATTCGATGAAATTAAAATGCTAAAGAATAAAAAATCGGAAAGGCAAATGAGGAGTGAAGAAGCAATATTAATCTATAAAAATAAAGCAAGGGTATGTAACCAGAACGACCCTAGCACATTATTGGGCCTGTGGAAAGAACTAATAAGACAAGAAAAACAACAACGAAAGAAAAACCGACAAAAAAGACAAGAAAACCAGGATAGGAGAAGAAGAAAAAAAAAGTTGTTTTAATGAAACATAGATGGCGCCAGCCGGGCTTGATAACGAAATATATCCAGGAAAGTATATCCGACGAATGGCAACATGGAGTATCGGACTCCATTAGTGCAAAGTTAACCACGAACATCGGTGGTAAAGTCGCCACGCTCCTGAGGATGCCCAGAGTATGGGCGAAAATTTCGAGTATAAAGAACGGTAAAAATTGATGTGTTTGAATCCTAAGGCAAAGATCCAATGAGTATACCCAGCGAAAAGTGTGAGAAGTAAAGCCAGTCATCGCATACAACGGACTTTAGGACAATAACATCAACAAAGACCGGAAAACATGTGCGTGAAACGTTCCCATTGCTAGAAAGAAATGCCAAGGTAAGCATTATCTGCTAGAATTTTGTAAAAGTTAAAGGGTTGAAATGATTTAATGATTTCAGCAGTCTGTTGTATCTGAAAGCTTGGTTTTCCTGCCCAAATACAACTCATGCACCATTCATGGACTTAGAATTTCTAAAACAATTAGATTTAGTAAAAAATGAATTCAAGGAAATAGCAGAAGCTGCAAGTAAAGCAATGAAAATGCACTGTGGTTCTTAAACAGTGATTTTGTAATGTTCAGCCTTTTCAGTTTCAATGTAAACAAAAAAGATTAGGTTTTAATGGCTGATGAGTTGTTTAAAATGGAAAAGCACAAAACAGTAGATGCAGTCAACACTTCCAAAATATTATGTGAAAAGGATATTGGCAAAGTTCATGAAAAGTCACTACATAATTTTGTTAACAAAAACTCTTGGCTGATATTCAGAGCATTGAACATGTAAGATTTTTTACATTCATTTCTGTTAGAATGCAAAGACTTTGAATCATGTTGTGATGGAGAAAAAAAGGTGAAATGTTTAAGCATAATAAATGATTGTGCAGAAAGAGGTGTGGCTCTTATATCAGAATACAACTAACTTATTACTAAAGATTAAGAACAAAAACAATTTTTATTACTGGTTGTAGAAGTGCACAGGAAAAATTTTAGACACGAAAAATATAATCAAACTGAGATTTTTAAAAGTTTTTGTTTGTATATGGTTATTCTTGTGTGTTATACTACTACTGTTCAGTTTTCTTGTTTTTTAATGTATAAATAAAGACTAGAAACATATTAAAATACATATTGCCGTCTTTACACGATTCTAAAAGGAATACTTAAAATATTTACAAGATAAAAACATTAGCACTTTCAAGTCCACTATGGACCCGTCATACGATTTGCCTTTGAAGAGGTATATATGCAGGAGGCACACCAACGTATCAGTGTTGTCAATGCGCATGCTCATTACGTAGTCATGTTGTTATACATCGGAGGTTGGGTCGTTATCTGCATTGTACCCCTCACCACCATAATTGCAAAGCAGCATCCATGGTAACAGTATAGTAATAGAGGCATCGTCATTACAACACTTTCTTCTAAATTTATGAATCAATAAACTTTCTGTCAAGAGAAGTGAGGAACATGTGGTTGGCGTGTTAAGTATAGTTACATCTTGCCAGATAGGTTGGTGTCAACCCTCCAGGCATAGTCTTGAAAGGGCGGTGGAAGGTGAATATGATTTGACATTATATTTATGCTCAGATACACGTAAACTAAGATTGCGATGGGTTGATCCTATGTATATCTAGTCAGAGACATCATCGTTCATGGCTTTTAGTGGAATTGCATGAACACCAAACTTGGAATCAGTAGGTATTCGATCCCTGTCCTCCTTGATACAGGCGAGGATGTTGCACGCTTTTAAACCAAAGTCAATGTTGAAAGGTCGACATGCGTTTTTTAGGACATTTGTGATTACGGGGATGTATGGCATTGTGCCCACATATGAGGTAGTCGGTTTTGTTTTCTGTAAAGTGCAGCACGAGGCATTAAAAACTCGTGGCATTAACAGTGGCAGATGGGTAGTCATATAATGCAATGCTGCAATATCCTTGATTGTTGCAATTTCTTCATCTCGTTGTGCGGTTGTGGACGAATGTGTTACTGCACGATGAAACATATAGTGAATAGCTGAGAGTTTTTGCTTGAGTGGGTGGGATGAGCTGAAAGGAATCATGCATATTGTAGAAGTTGGGTTCCTGTATACGGAATGAGTTACTTCATTTGCAGTGGGGTTTCTTTCCAACATGAAGTCTAGATATGGCAATGAATAATTGGTCTCGAATTCCGAAGAAAATTTTATGGAACTGTATTTTGTTGACAACAAATTAGTAAACTTGGTGAGGTTTTCTAGGGTAGATTGCCAAAACAATAACACATCGTCCACAAATCTCAGATATAGAATGGGTTTAACAGGAAAGTTAGAAAGAACGTCGTTTTCCAGATCTTGTAACAGCAATTTAGCCAAAAATGCCAAGAGGGGTGACCCCATTGGAGCCCCCTCCCATTGTTGGTAGATGGTACCATTAACCCGAAAAAATGTCCTGTTATACACAAGTCTTATGGCATTAATAATGCCCTGGATTTCACTGTGGGTGTAGATTCCCTGGGCTGACAACTTTACTTTAATGATACAGTGAACTACAAGGACGTGTACGTTGGGATATAACGGAATGATATCAAGTGAAACCATTATAAACTGTGTGCTGGCTGGTATGACAGAGTATTTTATTCAAAGCCTGGATGGAGCTTAATACCAAGTGACTGGAGGATGTGGTTAATGGGGTTAGACATTTTGCTAGTGCCCCTCGAGAGGCCTAGTTGGACTTGCATAAGCCGAGATGAGGGCGTACAGGATTACCTATTTTGTGGGTTTTGATTTTCCCGAAGAGTTCAGCAACACAGGGTCCTGGTGTTGGGTGCATAACTTTAGTTATAGATGATGTAAGGAGACCTGAAGATTTTAACCTGGATAAGGCCGCGATTCTAGCATTAGTTGGATCCCGGGTGCAGATAGAGTGTGGGATATTTGCTATTGCTTGTAACATTTTATCATTATAGTCAGTTCTATTCATATAATAATGACTTGGTTAGTTTTGTCTGCACTGATTATAGAGATGTCAGGGTTCTGATGCAGCATTCTAAGTTGCTTCAGTTCACATTTAAGGTTATTGTCTTCATGATTGTTCATAGGCCGTTCATGAAATGTTTTGATAGCCTTAGCTTCTTGATGTCTAGCAGCATCTTGAACATTGTAAGAAACTGCTTTCACAATTTGTTCAACCTGTGGAATTAGCTAGATATTATTGACAGCATAGGTGAGATATGCATACTTAAGACCTCTGTCTAATGCACTTTGCTGAGCTGGGTGCAATTGGGTATCACTAAGGTTGACGTAGCATGTCTTTGAGTTCAGGCACTGTAGATCAGTTCCATGCCTCACAACTCGACTATAGACTTCGTACACAACCAGTTGTCAGAGCTTTTTTATGTCTCTCCTGGGTTTTCAAGTCCTTGGATAGACTAATAGCACATGTAACAATCAGCATTTTGTCCAAGAGGACAGAGTGAGTCCATTTTGCCAAGTTTAAGTGGGCATCATAAGTTCAATCCTGTAAGTAATCCAAGTATCCTCATTTTTGCCGAATAGTATTGGCAAATATTTTAGTTTCGGCTTTGTTAATGATAATCGCATCACGAGGAGAGATTGGCTTTTGCCAAAGAAAGGTGACTTGATCACGCTAGTTACGTTAACTAAAACTTTTACAAAAAGTTCGTAAGTTGGAAGCTTTTGAAGGTCGAAAGCTTCCAACTTACGAACTTTTGTAAAAGTTTTAGTTAACGTAACTAGCGTGATCAAGTCACCTTTCTTTGTTAATATTGTTACGTGTTTTGCCCATAATCGTCATGGCTTTTGCCGTATCAGTAAGAACTTTGGTATGACCCCCAGATCTTGACAGTTGATTAGAAAGTCCAAATGCTCTTTCTGAAGAGTCAATGTATGCCTCCATTTTCTATAGGACTTCACAAGGTTGTTCATAACTCAGGAAATAAGCGATAAGAAAACTTAACATACCCAAAAAGCGGCTAGGTACCATATGAACTACTTTATTCATGCTGGAAGATATTAAAATACATATTGCTGTCTGTACATGATTCTAAAAGGAATACGTAAAATATATACAAGATAAAAACTTTAGCACTTTCAAGTCCACTATGGACCCATCATCAGATGATGTAGTTACGATTTGCCTTGGAAGAGGTATATATGCAGAAGGCACACCGACATCAGTGTTGTCAATGTTCATGCTTTAGAATCAATTCCTTATTACACGGTTCCTTTAGAATCGTGCACAGACGGCAATATGCATTTTAATATCTTCCAGCACGAATAAAGTAGTTCATATAGAAACATATTGTAATATATTTTAGAGGTATTAAAAACAAACAATAAATATACTACAAAGTTTTTGTTATTCACTGTAATCAAAGTAGCAGAATGTAGGTGTACACGCGTGCGCCATACGCGGATAGTTTCCAAATTATTAGCAGATTTTGCAGATAGTTTTTACTTGTAGAAAAAAAATGTTAATTACAGCAGTTAAAACACTTAAGGATTTACTCAGATTGATATACTTAATTCTATTTTAACTTGAATTTTCAATTATTTTTCACATTTTCTGAGTTCTTTTGTTTTTACAGACATTTCTGGCCTAGATTTTATCAAAGCATGTTCTGAATGTATAGGGACTGTATCAAAAGCTTCATTTACACAGAAGGAATTTAAATTTTATTGCCAGGTTCCTTTTGCAGTTGCCAGTTATTAAATTAAAATATTTTCCTTATGTACTTTGTAAGTTTACAATTTTTCATTAGATTGTCGAAAATGTTATTTTAATGTTTGAAGTTTATTAATGGAACTGTTTTTCTGCATATTAATTTTTTTTTCTTTAGTCTCTTGTTTTTATGAGGTTCATGGCCCCAATATATTTTACCAATTACCATAAAGGTCCATTTTTCACTCATTGCTGCACATTCAATTGTAATGTACTTATTTTGTCCTAATTGGAATCTGTAATGTTCTAATAATTATTTATTGTTTTATTAATTTTTCTTTAAATTATCTTATTGTATTGTTATTCATGATTCGTGGGTTTCGCAGCAAGTTTTCTGTTTCAATGGTTGTGTACGCAGATCATTTTATTTTTACACAACTCTGACTGTAATATGAAATATAAAATAATCTTGAGATACCTTTAAATATTACTTAATTCAGCTGATTTTTCACATGGAGGCGTCTTTTAACATGTGTACAAGTATTTGAGATTAAGATAAAAAAAAAAAAAAATTTTTTTTGGACCACCCTAGTAACTAGCATGTATGGCTTTATTGCATCAGTAAACTGTTTAGCTGCAAATAGGATGAACAGACTCTCCCTGGTGCAATGAGTGGGCAACAAAACTGAAACACATGGGTTTAAGACACAATTTATTAGTATGGTGTATGGCCTCCATACACCGTACTGCTCAAATAACACCCCACGTGTCACTTCGTTATGCAAATTGCAGCTGAAGCAAATAGCACCCCACGTGCCGTGTCATATGCAGCTGTACGATAGCACCCCACGTGTCACTTCCGTATGCAAATTGTAGTTGTATTGGCCTCGGAAAGCTGGAATTTGGGAAGGAGTCCTGTCCAGTGGCCAGAGGGATTTAATGCCATTCCTCTTGCCGAAAAGTGGCTAGTTCACGACGTGATGCTGGTGGAGGAAAACGTTTCTAACTCGCTCCTTCGGAACACCCCAGAGTGGCTCAATAATGTTCAAATCGGGTGACTGTGCTGACCATGACAGATGTTCAACCTCATTTTCATGCTCAGTAAACCACTATTCCACCAGTTTGGCTCTGTGTGTCGGTGCGTTATCATCCTGATACACGGCACCACCGTCAGGGTACAGTGTTTGAAACATTGGGTGCATTTGGTCCTCCAGAATTGTTTTATAGTCCTTAGCAGTCATGTGCAGCTCAAGAACAATTAGCGGGCCGACAGACTGCCAAGATATTGCTGCCCAAACCATCACTGATCAACTTCCGCGTTTCACTGTGGGCAATAAACAGCCTAGGTGGTAAGCCTGTGAGGGCTTGCCACCAGTCCAGGTGTAACTCTTCCAGTTGTGAAGGATGATTCATCGGAGAACAATGCACATTTCACGTCCAATGGCCACGATTTGCTCTGCCGGAAGCATTGCAACCGACGTTTGGCATTAACACTGGTGATCCAGGGTTTGGCGATAGCAACACGACAATGGATGTTAACCTGGTGAAGCTCCCAACAAACAGTTTTGATGGAAACAAGTGAGTCGTGGTGTATATTGAACTCTGCGGTGAATTGGGCAGCTATGGTTTTATGTTTTTTGGCTACCATTCATTTTAGCACCCGAACATTCCTGTTGGACAGCTTCGTCTTACCTCGATAGTTCCTCTTATTTTTATGTGGTTCTTCCTTCTTGCTGATATGTCGACATAACCCTAGATACCGTGGTTCATGATACACCACGAAGACTTGCTGTCTTGGACCGAGATATACCGGCGAGGCAGGCACCATCAATCTATCCTCTTTGAAACTTGGATATCTCTCCCATTATGTTGTGTGGATCACACTTTTTTCTTTTTTTGTCCAGCTGTGCCACTGCTCTGCTAATGCAACCTTCACACTCCGCTCTCGTTGACTGACTGCAAAATAGATGCAGGCTGGCCACCAGGTAGTGTATACAGCGGCGTGATACGTGGGATGCTTTTTGTGCAGGTATTTCAGTTTCGTTGTCCACCCCCCCCCACGTGTGTGTGTGTGTGTGTGTGTGTGTGTGTGAGAGAGAGAGAGAGAGAGAGAGAGAGAGAGAGAGAGAGAGAGCTGCTATGGATGTCTAGTATTTTGCATATGGCTGTATTTTTACACTGCATGAGAACTGCTCGGATTTTTAAGAAGCATATTTTCATGAAAGAAATTGTTTTGAATTGAAAGGAAGATTGTACATTTTTACAACAAAACATGGTAAGTTAGCATGTGACTGGATTAATCCTGTTGTAGAAAGGTAAATAATGAAATTTCATTTGCAGGGACCTCTGACAGAGTAGATCTCATTAGCTGCAGCAATCTATATCTTCAACAAATACTAAACATATTCTCCAGTTTTCTTTGTGTAATCTGAAGAGATGCACAAAGTTTGTATTAAGCTTTGTATTAATAATACATGCTTTGAGCTGGAAAAAAATATTTTTGGTATGTGAAGCATGCATGACCTTTCATAACTTCGCATTTCAAAAATTGGAATCAAAAGATTGATCTCAGGTGCAAATTTTAATAAAAATCAGATATCCCTTAAATTAACTGATGTGGACTGACCCTAATGTAATCAAACAGAAAATGGAAGATTCTGGTTTGTATCTGATACTTTTGTTCTGAAGAACTTTCATCATGTGTTTGGAAGTTAATTCTGGCATTTCTACCCCTTAAATAAGGAGGTTATGTCAAAGATTAGTTTTGAAAATTTTTGGCAGACATTCAAGGTTTTTAAAAATCTAATTCAATTTGTCAGTCAGTTTAGCTTCTGAAAGTTTTGTGCTTAAAACATTATTTATGCTGATTTCAGTTCCTTGTTTTCGTCAGTTTGAAAATTCAGCAGTGACTGTGAAAAATTTTGGTGCTACTTATTTTTAATTCAAAAGAAAAAAGTTTAAAACAGGACTTTTGATGTAGCATGCAAGATAGGAGATGTGTTCTCGCATGTGTAATTACTTGTGTGTGCATTTATTTAAACAGAAGCTAAAATTAACATATAAATAAATATGAGTTGAATTTATTTATTTATTTATTTTTTGTCAATTTTTAGCTGATTCACTTAGAGGTAAAGCCAGCAATCAGAAATCAAATTATTCGAGAACTGAAGGTTCTGCATGAATGCAATTCTCCTCATATTGTTGGATTTTATGGTGCTTTCTACAGTGATGGTGAAATTAACATATGTATGGAATATATGGTAAGTTTGCATAATTTTAATCAGTCTTTAATTGTACTTTTTCTTTCACTGTAAAGAATGTAATGCAGTATAACAAAAAATACAAGGGTTGTTTAAAAAGTTCTTGACATGTGCCTGTAGATTATCACTCATTCCTCTGAAGTTATGAGCTATGACTTGTTTAAAAACTTGTCATTACATGTTTGAAACAAAAACAGTATCATTTCCCTCTGTGATGATGGAGCATAAACTTCGGTGTGGAAAATCTGTGTGTTGTTGCTATGGGCCTTTTAAAGATGGGGAAAGACTTGACATTTTTGCAAGTATTCAACTTGGGGATGAAGCAAAATAAAAAAAAAAGTCATTCAGATTTATCACAAGTATATGGAAATCACGCATTTTTCTAAGGCGCTGTTATGAGACGGGATACACAAATTCAGAAAAGGATATCAGAGATTTGAAGACTCTCTCGTGTAGGAAGACCAAAAGGAAGGAATAAGAGAACCATCACTGCCATTTGTGAACTTGTTAAAGAAAACCCACACAGAATGATGATATTTTCAAGTTTTTTTAGAAGTGTTACATGGATGACCAGTAAGTGGTGCAAGCAAATTCAGTTTGCTTCGAATATTTTGTCGATTTTCCATGTATTATGAAGAATATTTCTTCCTTCATTAACCCACACAGGACTGTCCAGGTAATAAGTTTATATGATATCACTTGGCAAAGTTTGTGAACAATTATTAATCTAAATTTGAAGTTTCACAAGATCTGTTCCAAATTGGCACCCCACAGACTGACACAAAAGCAAAGAAAAAAACTGCTAGAATCAACTCATACTTGGAGATGTTGGCTACGTCTGAACGTAGTTGGTTGCAAACGGTTAACGGACATTGTCACAGATGGTGAGATGTGATTTTATTCATGTACTCTGGGTTCACATGTCCCCTGGAATCTTGAAAAAGACTATGATTGGAAATGCAGAAGACAAAGTTACACAATTCTTTCAAAGAAATGACATCAGTTGACAAGACAATAAGGTGCAATTGCAAACTAGAAAGATGACACCGAATTTTCGGGTGTAATAAGCACGTCTTTTGAATCCGTTCTGACGCAAATTAAATTTATCAAAGCTATTCAAAGTCAATGGAACCGGTATGGAAAACAATAGTATCTGACGGAAAAAAGTTTTTCAATCGGGTCTTTAATCCCTCAGATATTGGAGTAAACGGAATCGTGAGCTTGCGAACTCTTACAAACAGAGTTATCGACAAAAATAAGATGTGACTTTACGTCCCCTGGTGGGAAAACCATGCATTATTTTGGGAAGAAAGTATTCGCAAAAGGTTTATCCATATGAGCGTTATCGGTCCAAGAAAAAAAATTTAGTAGAGTTTTCAGGAGCCCAGATTTTGCTTCAAATACATCAGAAGCAGCAATTAACACTTATGACCCCTGGTGGCCCAACCATTCTTTACAAAACATTCGAAATTAAGTGAAAAATATTTTCCATCAGGTCTTGTATGTGACACAGGAAGAATTTTTCAAATCGTAGTTTTAGGAGAAGAAAACACAATTTACCATTATGCGCCCTGGCTTACGTGAAAATTTTGAATTTATGGGAAAAACATTTCGCATAGGAAACACTATCCAACAAAGAGGGAATTTTTCAAATCGGACTTTTAGAAATAGATATATTGACAAAAATAAGATATACATCTACGCCCCTGGCGTAGAAACCATGCATTATTTCAAGAAGAAAATGTTCCTAAAAGGTTTGTCGACGTGAGTAGCATAGGTCAACAAGACTTTTTTCAATCGAGATGTTAGAAGCTCATATTTTGCTTCAAATACATCAGAAGCGGAAATTAAGACTTACGCCACTTGGTGGCCAAACCATTTTTTTACAAAAATTAGAAATTATGTGCAAACGATTTCCCATCAGGAGCTGTATCCGGTGCAGAAAGAATTTTTCAAATCGGAGACTTAGAAGCAGACAGACAGATAGGGAGAAACGCAATTTACCTTTACGCCCCCTAGTGGAAAGTCTATGCATTACTTGAAAATTTTGAATTTATAGGAAAAACATGTCACACTAGAAACACTATCCAACAAAGGAATTTTTTAAATCGGACTCCTAGAAGTCGAGATATTGACAAAAATAAGATATACATCTACGCCCCCTTGCGCAGAAACCATGCACTATTTTAAGAAAATGTTTCTAAAAGGTTTGTCGACACGAGTAGTATCGGTCTACAAACGGCGTTTTTTTTCAATCTAGAATTTAGAAGCCCATATTTTGCTGCAAATACATCAGAAGCAGAAATTAAGATTTACATCCCCTGGTGGCCAAACCATTTTTTTTTTTTTTTTTTACAAAACTTAGAAATTATGTGCAAACGATTTCCCATCAGGAGCTGTATCCGGCGCAGAAAGAATTTTTCAAATCGGAGATTTAGAAGCAGAGAGATAAGGAGAAACAATTTACCTTTACGCCCCCTAGCGGAAAGTCTATGAATTACTTGAAAATTTTGAAATTATATGAAAAACATGTCACACAAAAAACAGTATCCAACAAAGAAGGAATTTTTCAAATCGGACTCCTAGAAGTAGAGATATTGACAAAAATAAGATATACATCTATGCCCCCTGGCATAGAAACCATGCACTATTTTAAGAAGAAAATGTTCCTAAAAGGTTTGTCGACATGAGTAGTATCGGTCTGCAAATGACGTTTTTTTCAATTGAGATTTTAGCTCATATTTTGCTGCAAATACATCAAAAGCGGAAATTAAGATTAACGCCCCCTGGTGGCCAAACCATTTTTTTTCAAAAACTAGAAATTATGTGCAAACGATTTTCCATCAGGAGCTGTATCCGGTGCAGAAATAATTTTTCAAATCGGAGATTTAGAAGCAGAGAGATAGAGAGAAACGCAATTTACCTTTACGCCCCCTAGCGGAAAGTCTATGAATTACTTGAAAATTTTAAAATTATATCAAAAACATGTCGCATGGAAAACACTATCCAACAAAGAAGGAATTTTTCAAATCGATCTCCTCGAAGTAGAGATATTGACAAAAATAAGATATACATCTACGCCCGCTGGCGGAGAAACTGTGAAATATTTTAAGAAGAAAATATTCCGAAAAGGTTTATGGATGTGAGTGGCATCAGTCGACGAAAGAATTTTTTCAATCGTTATTGTTAGAAGCTCAGATTTTATGGCAAATACATCAGAAGCAAAAAGTTAACACTTATGCCCCCTGGTGGCCAAAGTGTTCTTTACCAAAAATTCGAAATTATATGCAAAAGATTTTTCATCAAGAGATGATAGTATCCGCTGAAATTTTTTTTTTTTTCAAATCAGAGTTTTAGGAGAAGAGTTATTGTGAAAAATGTAATTTACTTTTACGCCCCCTAGCGGAAAATCTATGTGTTATTTAAAAAAGAAACTATATCTAAAATACTCTTCGACATAAATAGAATCGAAAGATAAAATAATTTTTTCAATCCGATGTTTAGAAGCAAATATGTGGAATAAAATGTAATTTTGATCATTCGCATATTTCGAGCTTCCGAATGCAAAAAGAATTTTTCAAATCGAACTAATAGTTGCAGAGATACCGTGGGTACAGACGGGCGGACGGACATACCGATAACAGAAGCACAATCTTTTTTTAAAAAGACATGCTAAAAAGCTAAACATCAGAAAATACATATGTTCACAATGATAGCAGAAACATGTCAGATTAAAAAACAAAACAAAAACAACCTGAATTTAAAAGTGGCAAATCTGAGTTTTTTTCTCTGCATCCAAAATTTGTTCTTCCATTTAATGAAATGCCTCACAACAGCTGTTTAGGTCGATATCATGAATATATACACCTGCTTTTAAGTGCTGTCTCTTCACTACACAAAGAATTTCCTTCAAAGACATCAGAATTAATGTCATTGGTTGTCTGCACAAAATGAACACTGTATGACTAGTAATTGTACTTTATGTGGTACTCATAGATTAGAAAACAAACTTCATTTGGATGACATAACAGTTTTAACATGGTTTTCATAGGAAACAAATGAAGGGAAAGTTATTACTGCAGTGAAAGATGGTACCATTACTTCTGCATTTTCAGAATTAATAACCAAATTACCAAAATTTCTGAAACATTGCTTTTTGGAAAAAACACGAAGTTTCTATTTTTGCAAAAAAAAAAAAAAAAAAAAAAAAAAAAGGAAGAGGGAAGCAGATGGTGAGCAGATAGTTCTTTAAATAGACTTTGCAGAGAATTACACTGTGAGACAGCAGAATGAAATGCAATCTGCATATTGGGGGAGTCAGCAAGTATCAGTTTTGTACAGCAGTAGCTTCAATATCTCCAAGTGTTTTATGGAGTTTTTTAGTGATAAGTGATTAGTTATCACATGATTGATGTGCTGTAAGTGCCTTCCTAATTAATTGACTGAAAATCCTTAAAGAAACCTATTCAACAATAAGAACTGCAAGTATATTATCATGTATGGGGCTTCTTTGCAGTTTGGGCACAGTATACTCAGTAATATGACTATCATTCAGGAAGAAACTAAAATTGATTTAGCTTGGAACTTTATGGCAACCAGTCACAGGAAAGGTAGTGTTAATGGAATCAGCGGTGAAATAAAGTAGCAAGTATGGAATGCCATATTAAGTGGGCAATATACTGTTACTGATGCTAAGTCATTTTATGATTGTGCAAAGGCAGTATCAAAATCTGTAGTGGTAATTTTGTATTCCAAAGATGTCTCAAAAAAAAAAAAAAAAAAAGAAAAATGAAAGTAATTTATGGGTCAGATTGCTTCAATTGACAAAGATGAGTATGAAGTATCATTTATGAGAAAAATTACAGCAGACTGTATATTTTCTCAAGTCCAATGATACTGCCTGGGTGTCGAACACAGATATATCCTAAAAAGTCTCCCTATTCGAGAAATGAATAGCCATCAATGATATTTTTTTCCATGAGTATATTTTACTTATGTTGAATAAACATTTAAAAGTCAAATTGATCTTTGTACTGTATTTGAATCAGCACTATGAAATTGAATTGTTATGAAATGTAATATTCTAGTGTTTTCTGCTTTGTTGCTGCTTAAAAAGTTTTTACAGTAACACTTATCAGTGTTAAACAAAAAAAAATACTTTTAGTATTACAGGTGTCCCATTCCATCACAGATTTAATTAACTATATCATTAAAGTTTTTACAGCTAATGATGTTCTGTCTGCTGCTTTATTTAGCCTATATTGTGCTTAGTTCTGGGGGCAAAAGCTACATTTTTCAGTGGTCACTTCACAGAGATTTTACTTTTTTTCATCATAACAGCAAAAATTTGATTTCTGTGTCCCCTTCCATCACAAGCATTAATTAGTCAAATGTGCCTTATTAAAATACAGTCTTCAATTTTTTGTTCTGAATTAATTTATGAGCCTTAAATTTATATTATAAGCTTTGTAGAAAGTAAAAATACAAGAAGAGAAGTTCTCCGTTTGTCCCTTTCTGGCGCATGGAATCGCCCACCTATAAAACACATCATCAACCACTCTCAATTTACTACTGGATGGTGTCCTCAAGTCTTTTTCACAACTCTCTGTCTTGAGCTGTTCTCTTCCATATTACTCTGATATATTTTAGAATTTCATCCATTCATCTCCCATATGGTCTTTGGAGTCTCTTTTTCTGTGCCTTAGAATCCTGCCTCAAAGTGCAGTTGTCCAATGGTAGCCATTGGGCAACTGCAACTAAAGAGCTGGACGTAGCCTTCTAGCACTATGTCCAGCTCTTTGCCACGTGAGGATCTTTGGTCATGCCATCAATGCTTGTTATTTTCCAGATTCACGAGTTCTTCTGCTATCTTTCCTGGTTGCACCAAAGCCTGCACTGCACCTCTTCGTTCTTTCAGTTGTCAATAGTCTTTGCATACGTGTTTTAGTTAAGATATATTGAATACATACCAGTAAGTAATTATGGGAAATTAAGCAATAGTATAAACAGGCTCTTAAAGTCAGAAATGAACTTAGAACACTAGTCCAAAAGAAGATAGCGAATAGACACAAGTAATCTCTTAAACAAGACAAAATGGAATAGGCGAATGCCATTTATCAAATAACAATGAACTGCAGTAACAAATATATATTGGGCAAACAGTACAGAAATTGAAACAGAGTTAAAGAACATAAAACAGCTGTTGTGGGATTAAATACAAAATTTGGATTATGAAACTCAAATCGACAGAAACCTAGTGCAAAAGAAACTTACTGTATTAGTGATGATGGTTAAATCAATGAACTGACCAAAACCATAAGGCTAAATATTCAAAAGCTAATATTCAATGTTTAGTTTAATGACAACAAATTAGATTCAAGAAAAACATTGACGTTTTATTTAAGATGCCATAACATGAATCTAGGATCTACAATCTTTAAATTACATTCTATGTCAACAACAATTTTGGAGGTAATAGAAACATTGAGGATATGCCTTCATGACGACTTTAAATGCCAGAAATGCTAGCATGAAACTAATTTTTGAGTTTCTATATTGGAAAAAAAAAAAAAAAAAAAGGTTAAGCATGGCAGCAGCAGCTAGAGAAATTTGGCAGTTGTAAAACAGTGGATGTCAGCACTGCACAAAAATGGTTCTGACATTTCAATGTGTGGCACACCAGTCTCAAAGACAAGCTGAGAACAGGACATCCAAAGACCTCCAACACTGACACCCTGTTTGAAGCAGTGACAGGTATCCTGGGTACTAGTGTACTACAATTATCAGTTGAGGTGGGGTCTTCCCAATCCACTGTTGTATGTAACCTGCAACACCTTGGTTTCTCCTCGTCGTTCCATCGAATAGCTCCCCACGAATTGTTACCCCAGCAAGTGAAGCGCGTCTCTCTGTCACAGATTGCTGTCATATTGACAGGACGATAGGTCATATTGTCACAGGTAATGAAAAGTGGATATTCTTATATTATAGCCTATAACTTGTAACTGGGTCATGACAGGAAGCACAGCCAGTGGTGCTAAAAGGGTGGTTCAAGAGAAAAGTCCTGCTCTGTGTTTAGTGGAATTGTGAGCGTCCTGTTCAATGGGAACTGATACCAGATGAACAGACTGTGGATTGAGAACCTTTATGCTGAAAACTTACTGCAGGTCCAAGATGCTCTGCACCAATGCTAGCCAGTGCTCATCGATAATAGGAAGCAGTTGTTGCTGCAAGTGGGTAATGTCCTAAGTTATGCCTCTAGAGTGGTTTGCCAAAAACTACAGGAATTGGAAGAGGTTGAACCTTATCCTTTATACAATCTGGACCTTACCCCATCTGACTACTATCTGTTTTGTACCATGGCCCAATTCCTACAAGGATGGCACTTTGCTTTAATGTTATTGTGGTTTTGGAGAAACCTGCTGAGTGGTACTGTCATCGTGGGATCGTGGCTCTGGAATGTTGGCAAAGGACTGTAGAAAACAGTAGTCTTGTATGCATGCGAGTTCAATGTGTTAGAAATATCTAACTTTGAACAGCACTACGTGGAATAATTCAATATAAGCACAAACTATTTATTACAAATATTTTGTTAAACTTCTGTTTCTCACGTTAATAAACAGTCTTTTAAAAATATCATGTTTAGATTCTTTGTGACTGCTAAGACTTGATAGTTGAGAGTTAAACAATGGGCAAGAGAAGTATTCAAAAACATAACATGCATCATCCTTAGGCTTAAAACGAAAGTGAAGTGCTACCTTTCAATATCCAAATTTATCCTATCAGTCGGTCAGTAGGGTGTCCGAAAATAATACTCTTATAGTTTATTTCAATAATATTATAATAGTATTTTTTATTAATACCATTATAGACACCCTACTGATCGACTGACATGATACAGTGTGGAAGAAATATTCCTCCCACAACACATGGAAAACTCGTCATGACAATTAACACAGCAATCAGACATCTCTGAATTGACTGTGTTTTTACTGTTCTTACGTAATATCGATCACTCAGAAAACTTGAAAAAAAATTCAGAGATGTCTGATTGCTGTGTTAATTGCCATGACCTGTTTTCCATGTGTTGTGGGAGGAGTATTTCTTCCACACCATATACCTGAAGGGCTGGTGATATGCTTAACAATGCTTGATGGCAGCACAGTTTGCTTTGATTAAGAATGTGGTTGGAGAATATTCTGATGCTGTTAATACTCAGATACTTGGGACTTCTTCATCCTGGGTGGTGCAACAGTTAGCATACTTGAATGGTAATCAGGAGATGTGGGTTCGATTCCCAGGAGATGAATTTTTCAAGTTTTCTGAGTGATTGATGTTACGTGAGAACAGTAAAAACACAGTTAATTCAGAGAAGTGTGATTGGTATGTTAATTGTCATATGATAAACTTGTGTATTGAAAGGTTTCACCTTCATTTTAAGCTTGAGGATAATGCATGTTATGTTTTTTAATACTTCTCTTGTCCAATGTTTAAGTCCAAACAATTAGGCCTCAGCAGTCATAGCGAATCTAAACATGACGTTTTTAAAAGACTTTGTTTATTAATGTGAGAAACAGAAGTTTAACGAAATATTTGTAATAAATAGTTCATGCTTATAGTAGCCTGTGCTTTGCATGTGTTTGGTTTTCTTGCATCATCAAACTCTTGAACTTGCAAACAGGGCAAGTTTTTGACTCACCCTGGTACAGATAGTTTCATCATCATTTCACTGCCCTGTGCTGGTATAGTGTTCAGGCATGTTTTTGGCAAATACCATTAAAAAAAAAAAAATTAGTCTCCTTTTGTCTGTATCCACTATAAAATTTCATGCTTATGCTAGATCATCAAATCTAGTTTTATTCCATCAATCCATGTGTTTTGGGCACACCTCTTAGTATGCAGTCTAGTACAACAGAATGTTATACCTCACTAGGCAGTATTTCCCTTTTGATGTGTCACATATTCAAACCACTTCAATATGTTTTCAGTAAGTTCTTTGTTTTTGGTACCAAGGGAAATACAGTTCCACTGTCTGTTACTAATCCTGTTTTGCTTCAAGGTTTTTGTTGTATTTCTTATACCACTTTGTGTCAACTGCTTTTAACTTACTGAAGAGATTTTTTATGTTGAACCCTGCAAATGGCCGTAGCTTGGAGGCTGCCAGGGAGGCTAAGCCTCCCCTATGAAAGATTCAAACAGAATAATAACAATTAGCACATGCCATATTTGAAAAAAATATCCACTGAAAAGGAAACCCCTTAAAACAGTTGATTCAAGATCATGTCCGTTGATCTATCAGTATAAAAATTGTAAGTTTCAAACACTGCAGTGCTCTTACAGAAGATTCACAGATCAGTTTGTTGCTCTGACTTCCATGACAAATGGTTACAATTGTAAATTGTATGCTCGTCCATTTCCCCGAACTCATCACGATTACTCATTTTTGAAATTCTTTGCAGTCAGTGAAGTTCATCACAAAAGGTTATGGGGAGAAAAAAATCGATGCTGAAATGTAAAAATACAAAGGAAAGCAAATATATATATGATCGATGAAGAAATGAGTTTCTGTACGCCCAATTAATGTGAAAGACGATAGAAAGTGAACTCCGTTTATTAGGTGTATAAAATAAAGGTTTCAAGAGATGCTAGCTTTCACTACCTCCGGGTAGCTTTGTCAGGCATTTAGTAGCTAAAGATCGCAGAAGCAACTGGAAAAATATATTTCTAAGAATATAATTAAATTCAAAATAAGTAAAACACTTGCATGATGTCACGGGTTGTTTTATCCCAGGGCCGTGTGGTCACGTGTAACTTCAAGAAGCCGGGGCCATATCAAAGAAAGGCTCATGGTTACATTCTTGTTACACACATTCCGTCGCGTGATGATGCACAGTAGCTCTTGCGCTGTTGTAAGGTGCTAGTTTCTTAAAATCTCTCCATCTGGGAACTGCCCTTTCAGATGCAACATCACTGGCTAGGGCCATCGTAAGCTTTCCGGCCTTAATGTCCCTTTTGGTGTTCAGAAATACGGATCTGGAACGATCTTTTTGTCATCCCGATGTAGGATTTAACGGATGCGTCAGGGTAATCCAAAGGAATAGCATAGACTCCGACTTCAGTGAGCGTAGAAGGTGACGCGCGCTGGTCTGCTGCTAGGATATCTCACAAAGGTCTAGGTGCCCTCACGCCGATATCATAACCTAGTCTTCTGAGAGCATTCTTCAGGAAGTACGCTAGCCTAGGAATGTAGGGAATCGAACCCACGAACCGGGCTGGCTGCGCTGTGGGGTTGGCATGAGGCTGTGCGAGAGCAGTTGTTGCAGCCTTTCTGACTATTTGGTCGATTGTGATCATGTCATACCCCGTTGCAGCCTCTAGGTTTCTAAGGCTACGGATCTCCTCGCATGTGGCCTTGTTCGATAAGAGTTCAAAAGCTCGCTTTGCTCTGTACCTAAAAAGGACATATTTGCGTGCTGCCGGGCCTGCTGAGTCAGGGAGTATGGGGTTGTCCACGTGGGTGGGTTTGCAGTAGACCTCTATGCTAAGAGCACCAGAGGGTAATCTTCTAACTAGTACAGCCAGAAAAGGTAATGCACCTCCGGATTCATAATCTGCTGTGAATTTAATATCTGGGTGCGCAGCGTTCATTCTGGCAAGAAAATCACGTAGGTTGGCTTGTCCATGCTGCCAAACAAAGAAAATATCGTCAGCGTATCTCAACCATATTTTAAGAACTCTGGCCGACAATTGCAAGAGTTCATTTTCGAGAGGTCGGAGGACTGCTTCAGCAAGGACCGCCGACATCGAGGACCCCATAGGTAGCCCTTTGTTTTGTTTGTAAATTCTAGATCGGAAGCTGAAAAAATTTGAGTCTGTGACTGCATCCAGTAGTTTGAAAATGGCTTCCACAGTTTCCGAAGGGAACAGGTTCGAGTCAGCGATAGAACGCTTCAGGTTTGGGGTGGCTTCATGCACCGGCACTGAGGGGTATAAAGATTCAATGTCAAAGCTTCCAATGATGTCACCTGGAGACGCTGTCGTGGACCTCACTCTCGAAATCAAGTCAGCTGAAGAGAGTAGGGCACTTTCGGCTATCGGTAGGAACGGCTGCAAGAAGGACGAGAATGCTTTTTCCAAATTTGCTGAAGGGTTGCATTTCCTGCTGACAATAATAGGTCTGATTGGATTGCCCGGCTTGCGATGTTTGAGTCAAGCAAAAAGGAAAGGAACCTTCCTTTTACTCGTCCTTCTTGCAGCCGTTCCTACCGATAGCCGAAAGTGTCCTACTTTCTTCAGCTGACTTTGTTTCCAGAGTGAGGTCCACGACAGTGTCTCCAGGTGACATCATTGGAAGCTTTGACATGTAATCTTTATACTCCTCAGTGCCAGTGCATGAAGCCACCACAAACCTGAAGCGCTCTATCGCTGACTCGAACCTGTTCCCTTCGGAAACTGTGGAAGCTATTTCCAAACTACTGGACGCAATCACGGACTCAAACTTTTTCAGCTTCCGATCCAGAATTTACAAACAAAACAAAGGGGTACCTGGGGGTGGGGGGAGGGGGCTCGATGTTGGCGGTCCTTCCTGAAGCAGTCCTCCGACCTCTCGAAAATGAACTTTTGCAATCGTCGGCCAGAGTTCTTAACATATGGTTGTGATACGCTGACAATATTCTTTTTTTGGCAGCATGGACAAGCCAGCCTACGTGATTTTCTCGCTAGAATGAACGCTGCACACCCAGATATTAAATTCACAGCAGATTATGAATCTGGAGGTGCATTACCTTTTCTGGATGTACTAGTAAGAAGATAACCCTCTGGTGCTCTTAGCGCAGAGGTCTACTACAAACCCACCCACGTGGACAACCTCATACTCCCTTAATCAGCAGGCCCGTCTGCACGTAAATACGCCCTTTTAAGGTACAGAGCAAAGCAAGCTTTCGAACTCTCACAAGGCCACATGCGAGGAGGAGATCCGTAGCCTTAGAAACCTAGCGGCTGCAGCGGGGTACGACATGATCAAAATCAACCAAATAGTCAGAAAGGCTGCAACAACTGCTCTCGCACAGCCTCGTGCCAACCCCACGGCACAGCCAGCCCGGTTTGTGGGTTCGATTCCGTACATTCCTAGGCTAACGTACTTCCTGAAGAATGCTCTCAGAAGACTAGCTAATGATATTGGCGTGAGGGCACCTAGACCTTTGTCAGATATCCTAGCAGCAGACCAGCGCACAGCACCTTCTACGCTCACTGAAGCTGGAGTCTATGCTATTACTTTCGATTACCTGGACGCATCTGTAATCCTACATCGGGATGACAAAAAGATCATTCCAGATCCATATTTCTGAACACCAAAGGGACGTTAAGGCCGGAAAGCTTACGACGGCCCTAGCCCGTGATGTTGCATCTGAAAGGGCAGTTCCCAGATGGAGAGATTTTAAGAAACTAGCACCTTACGACAGCGCAAGAGCTACTGCGCTCGCGAAACCATCGAGATCATCACGCGATGGAATGTGTGTAACAAGGATGTAACCACGAGCCTTCCTTTGATATGGCACCAGCTTCTTAAAGTACATGTGATCACCCGGTCCTGGGATCAAACAACCCGTGACATCGTGCGTGTTTTACTTATTTTGAATTTAATTATATTCTTAGAAATATATTTTTTCCAGTTGCTTCTGCGATCTTTAGCTACTAAATGCCTGACGAAGCTACCCGGAGGTAGTGAAAGCTAGCATCTCTTGATCCCTTTATTTTATACGCCTAATAAACGGAGTTCACTTTTTATCGTTTTTCACATACAAAGGAAAGGAACACAAACATTAAGAAGCAAGTGAAACACTTCAAACTGTGGCACACTAAGCAATGGAAAACCAATACATTCAGTAGGTATAGCTATACATAGTTATGGCATGAAAGGAGTAACAACATAACGTGCCTCAAAAGTTTAGAAACAACAGTAACATAATGCAAAAGATACCACCATTTATTAGACATGTATGGTATTTGCATACCCCTGTATCAATTTAACAAGTTAGTAAAATCATGCAATGCATTGATTATGATACGCTTTCCAACATACCAGAAATTATTACTCAAGTTATGTGGATAATGGCTGTTTAATAAATCTCGCTCCTGTGTACTGACCTTTGACCCCATTTCGATGATATTTAACAGAAACGGTTCACTATACCTCCGGAACAACATGATAAAGTTTTGTTGCAGTAGAAGCAGTTTTACGCAAGTTATGAGAATAATGGATGTGGAATAAATCTGGCTTTTGTGCAATGACCTTTGACCCCATTTCGTTGATATTCAACAGAACCGGTTCACACCATCTCCGGAACAACATGATAAAGTTTTGTCGCAATCCAAGCACTTTTTAGGTAAGTTAAGATGCACAAGGGCAATGGAATGGATCCCACTCCAGTGTTCTGACCTTTGGCCCCACCTCACCCATTTTCAATAGGGATTGTCCCTAGGTGGTTCCCTAGCACATACTAAAATTTCATCAAAATCGAACAATTTTTACGCAAGTTATGACGCATAAGAGCAATGGAATGGATCCCGCTCCTATGTCCTGACCTTTGACCCTGCTTCGCCCATTTTCAATAGGGTTCGTCCCCAGGTAGTCCCCTACCACATACTAAAATTTCGTCGAAATCGAACCATTTTCACGTGAGTTATCGTGTGGATGGAGGGACAGACAAAGCTGGAGCATATATGCTTGTTCAACCTACGATTGGAAAGCGTAAAAAACACATTTCACTGTGTAATAAATTTAATTCTGTTGGATTTACATTAATACAAATTTAAAGTAATAGTACATTAACTATTCATCGTATGAAAATTAATCAGCATGTTGTCTTTGGTCTCGCGTGAATGATTTTTGTTTGGAGTTCTCAAAAACATTTTATCCGAATTTCATTTAAAAACCACTGGAAGCAAACAGTGGTATGGCATTATATGTAGTGCGATAAAAAAAAAAAAAGTTCTGAGACTAGGTACGTAGCGCGCCAACAGATGGCAGTACGCGGATGCACGAGCAGCGGTCGAGGGCAGTGACCTTCATGAGTCATGGTACAGAGTGGCATCGTTCTGTGAACATCAGGAGCTGTGCTACACAATATTTGGTGACCATGTGCAGAACACAGCTTCAATTTCGGTATGGACTGCAAACTAGAGCAGCAAGCGAATATCAAATTCTGCATCAAACTCGGCAAATCGGGAATGGAGACACAAGAGATGTTGTGGCAGGCTTATGGCAATGAGTCCTGCGAGGTGTTTTGTGTGGCACTTGTGCTTCAAGAGTGGCAGAACGGCACTGGAAGACAACGAGCAGTCAGGGCAAGCGTTCACGAGCAAAATCCTAAAAAATTGGACAAAATTAGGGAACTGTTGCATAAGGATCGTCGGACAACCATTCAAGACATTGCTACCATCGTGAATGTGTCGTACGGAACAGTGCAAGAAATTATGACGTCGGTTTTTGAACATACACTGCATTGCTGCAAAGTTTGTGCCAAAGATTCTGAATCCCAAACAGAAGGTGCTCTGTGTTGAACTCTGTCAAGATCTTCGTCGGCAGGTGGTGAATGAAATAACGTTCCTGTCATGGATCATCACTGGGGACGTGACTTGAGTCTACGGTTACGACCCAGAGATCAACAACAGTTGTTGTAGTGGAAGAGCCCAGCATCTCTGCTACAGAAGAAGGCCCGACAGGTCCGGAGCGCAACAAAAAGGGTGCTCATCATGTTCTTCGACATTCATGGGGTTGTGCACCGTGAATTCTTCCCGCATGGACAGACAGTCACCTTCCCTTTTTACTGCGATGTTCTGTGACTTCTTAGGGAGGGCATTCACCGAAACAACCTGAAATGTGGCGCAGGGGCGATTTCCTGCTCCATCACGACAATGCAGCAGTTCACAGAGAGTTAGCAACACACCAGTTTTGCAGCCGCAACAGCAGGACTACCCTACCTCACCCGCCTTACTCGCCGGATTTGGCCCCCTGCGACTTCTTTCTGTTCCTGAAGATGAAGCTTAAGGGTCGCCGTTTGAAACCGCGAACGAGATCCAGCGCGACTCACAGACGGTGCTTGACATGATTCGCGAACGGGACTTCCAGGGAGCATTCCAACAGTGGCAAAAATGCTGGTAGCAATGTATCGCTGCCCAAGGAGACTAGTTTGAGGAAGATCATAGCCAGACTTAAGTAATGTAAGTACTTTGTTGTATATCGGCCTAGTCTTGAAACGTTTTGATTAGACCTCGTATTAGGGATACTTTATTCAATTTCAACCAAATCAACTATCACATTTTTTTAAACAAAGCTTGAAAATATCAAATTTTGTTTTGATCAGTTTTTGAATCATGTCAATCTAAAAAAAACACAATAGGTATACATGTATCCTCAATACAGTATTGCTGTGCTTATTAATTTTTCAATAAATACTGCTATATTGGGTTAAAATTAATTTACCGAAGTCATAAGAATTTTCTGGCCTCCCCTAAAATTTACCTCTAGCTATGGCCCTGACCCTTCGTAGCAAGAGGATCTAAGTATTGCACTGTATATAGCCAGGGATACAGGATACGTTAATGCACTACAACTAGCTTCTTCTAGACAGATAGCAAGCCCACCTTCTGTTCTTGCTGAAGAGGCTCTGGCAAGCAGCCTCACCAGTAGTGGTATTTGTATACCACCAGGACAAGAGCAAATACATTATCCCACACATATCAAATCATGTGACCAACATGGTTTAGTGCATTACCACCATCCCTTACCTCTGAATAACTTTACAACCCAAAACTTGGCCCTTTATCTCCAGTGGCTGGAATGTATTGCCTTGACAGCAGCCAGTGAAACATGAAGGCAGAGTGTGCTTAGAATCACTGGAAGTATTATGGACTTGGCTACCATCTGAATTTGGAAAATGATGAGTTGATGACATCATGAACAAAGTAAAGTTGTTCAAAAGGCAATGGTTGGCCCTATTGCTTAAAGAACTGACCACTGTTGGGCCAAGGGATAGGAAATGACCACATGGAAGATGGGTGAATAAAATTTGAAAGCATGCTGGAGATCATATGCGAGACTCTTCCGGGAAAAGCGGAATTCCGCTTTTTTTGTAATCAGTTATTTGGGTCATTCTCGAGATCGATGCAGAAGTGAAGCAAAATGTTTTGGGGGTTGGGAGGGATCGTTTTCCGTCTGGGGATGGTATTTTGTTTTTGAAAACTTTCGGAAATGGAATGAAGATTTTTCCTGTAATGGTAATTTATTTTTTCTCATGATGTTGCATGTATCTAGTATTGTTGTTAAATAACATTTTTTTGCATTTCAGCTTGAAACTGTGGGCAACGATTTCCATAAACAGAAGTTGAGACGGTGGGAAAATTTATTTTTTGTCTTTAGGTATGATATTCTTCCGTGGATTCGAAGAAGTCCGCCATTTCCGTTATCATTTTGGGAAATCTCGAGATAAATGCACAACTAGACAGAAATTTTTTAGGGGAAACGCTGGGGGAGGGGGATTCGTTTTCTGTTTGAGGACGGAATTCCGTCTTTCGAAAATGGAAGTTAGATGGAATGAAGATTTCTCCCGTAATCATTTTTTCTCAATGTTTCTTCTGCCCAGTATTGATCTTAAATATCTTTTAATTCCACAAATACTTCATTGCAGCTTAAAAATGGAGGAAAACAACTTCCAAAAACGGAAGTCGGTCGAAGCGAAGATTTCGCCCGCAATCATATTTTTTTCTTCCCGCAATGTTCTTGCTATCCTGTGAATTCATTAAAAATCACCCCACCTGCTCAGATAACTACCTTTACACTTTTAGATATATTGATGATCTGCTGTGTATCAATAATTCAGAAGTTATAGAGAGTGATTTTGATAATATCTATCCTAGCTCTCTTAACTTATGTAAAACCAACCACAGTAATCAGGAACTTGAGTTCCTAGACTTAAGCATTAAGCTCAACAGAGGTAACCCATCTATTAGCCTCTTTGATAAAAGAGTTAATTTTCCTTTCAAAGTAATTAAATATCTACACTGGAATAATAACATTTCAACCAAAGTAATTGAGAATGTACTAATTTCTCAGGTCCTAAGAATTTCAAGAATTTGCAGCAACAATTTGGACTTCAATTACCACATTAATATACTATTAGAAAGTTTTCTAGAGAACGAAATTCCTTCTTCTTTCATCAAAAGAACTTTAAGAAAAATTATTCTGAATAATAGAGTAAGGTTGGCAGATCTGCTTTAATTTTCTACACAGTTAATAATATGATTCTGACCAATCAAAGCCGTAAGGAAGTTGGCTAGAGGATGCCTATTAACTACTTAAAGGAACCTTAGTGCTATGGATATGACGGTCCTATTAAAACAAAAAATTAAATAATATAAACAAAATCACAAAAAAAGCTTAAAAATCTGTTTATAAAAGAAAATAAAAACAAATAAAAAAGAAAACTAGTTATTCATCACTAGGATAGCTATACTAAAAATAGTAAAACCAACATTAAAATTAATAAGATTCTGATTAATCTATAGAAGCTCACTAAGGTGATTTAATACATGCAAAGATTATTAAATAAACTGCTCGTGTATTTTATAATATTTCTCATGTATTCTGGAGAGTTAATTCTGCTCTTTCTGATCATACAGATCCACAGTCTTAAGTTTATATATATTTTTTCTCTGGTTAAAATCTCCGCGCGTTGGTTTCTTGCTGTATGAGGAGGCCATCAGCCCCACCCTCACTGCCCCCCAGCGTCTAGGGAGTGGCGGAAGAGGTCAGCCATGTTCTCCTCTTGTGAGGAGAAAAGTTTTTGTCACACAAGAGGTAAGCTCTCTTCCTTGTTTTTGGGTTCTAGGTTTTATAAGTTCAATGTTTGTACTTCATGTACCTTTTCTCTGTCGTTTTTTAGCTTTTCAGCTTTTAAGCATTGGTTTGTCTGTTAACATTTATGCGGGTTTTAACTCTTACTTTTCTTTGTAACTTTGAGCGTCTTTTGGGGTACCTAGGAACAGAAGATGGCTAAGCTTGTTCCTTTTCTATGCGCTGTCTATGCGCTGTTTTTTCAAAGTAGTTAAGTTCTTAATAACTAATTAATTATGCACTTAAAGCACTGCTGAAATACTTTGTACATATTGCAACTAACTGTTTAAGGTATATAACTTTCACAAAGTTTTCTTTAGTTAATTATTATCTTTAACTTATTCTCGTTTTCGTGCTGTCATAAGTTGTAGAGTAGGGGGTTTTAGACTCAAGTTTTCTTTCAAAAATCTGTTCGTTATAAATTAACATTTCCTTTTTTAATTGCAATGTAAAAATTTGGATTTCTTTTGCATTGTTTTTCAGGTTTAAATTCTCTCTCAAACGAACTTGGAATTTCGTTATAGCTGAAAATCATTTCTAATTATTATGTCACTCTCACAGCTTGAGTTCTCTTTAATCTTCTTCTCTCTGTTTAATAGTAACAGATGAAGAGCATGGGTCGGGCCATGAAGGTTAATGGATGCAAGCGAAATTGTTAACTAGTGCTAGGTCATGCTACTCTACGGAGGACATGACTTATATATATATTTTTTAAACTATTTTAGGTGGGAATGTTACTTGCATCTATGGCCTTGCAGAAACCCATTTCCAACTAGGTCTTTGTGGAAGTGAGAAAATGCAGAGTTTTTGCTGGTCCTTGATAAAGCCAAGGCTCAGTATTCTCGACACCTTCTACATTCAGTTGTTTTATTTTATTTTTTTATCTTTTCTCCTTTTACTCACACAGGTAGATACATAACCTTTTCTATGTTGTACTAGGTGTGAGTCAAAATTATATATGTATTTTTTTGCTTAGGTATCTTCTTTATAGAATGTGAATTCTGAATTTTCAAAACTGCTGCGTTGCGCGTTTTGATTTTCAGGTTATTTTGCACCCTTCGTTTTAAATTCTAAAATTTTTCCTTAGTCTTCAGTTTTGCTCTTAAGTAACTAATTTCAATTTATTATTTAGCAGCTCATGCGCAAATTCTAGTTGAAATGTTTTATTATTATTATTATTATTTTTTTTTTTTTTTTTTTATTACTATTTTTTTCACTTGAGGTTTTTTTCATTTTCTAATTTTTCTTTTTAGTATGTTTTGGATGCAGCTTTTTGGAGTGTAGTTTATACTCGAGTTTGGTCTTTTCTTGGACTGCTTATTTCTAAAAAGTTTTTCCTAGTTGGTTTGCTCAGAATTTGTATGTTTTGGCCCAAGTGGAGTTCTAAGGACGATGAAAGGATTGGAGGTCAGCTCAGATATTTTAAGTCCTCCCGCTCGGTTAGGCTAGCACCCTTTCCCATAGTGTATGAACTCGCTGGCAAAGGTAATCTAAAGTTATGAAATGACAAACGTTGTTTGACATGTAAATCTGCAGATCCTAACCTGTATTCTTCTGTTGAGGATAATTGCTCCAACAAGTTTTGCAAAGCCTACAATACCATCTATAAGCTCACCTGTACTGTCTGCAACCTTAGCTATATTGGCCAAAGTAAAAATCCTCTTCATCTTAGGATTAATGGTCACAGGTCTCTAGTAAACAAGTTCTCTAATTCAGGAGTGAACCCCTCCACAAACGCCAACCAGTACTCTACCTTTGAATTAGAGCATTTCCATACTCATGGTTTTGACAAAGTGAAAATAGAGGTACTACATATTATCCCTGACCTCTATGCTCGGCTAGAAACTGAATCCCTTGAAATTTTGCAGCATCAGTCTCTTTATCCCTATGGCCTTAATTCCACTCTATCTGACAATAAGCATAATCAGCATAAATTTTCAATTCGTGAACTCTTCTTTCTTGTTAATAATAAGAGCTGCTCTAGAGGTAATAGAGGACAGAGGTTATTTCGCACATCAAGCAAAGTTGATTTTGCTAACTTGCTAAAAACTCTGGAAAGCTTTAAAACTGGCACTAATTTTGTTAAAAATACTTACAAAATTCTCAAGTCCTTCAAGCACTCTGTCCTTAAATGTTTTTTCAAATTCTGGAATGAAACTGCTGACCATGTTGATAAGCATGTTTTTGCTTTGGTTCTGGACATTCTTAAACATATTCTTAAAGATAAAATTTCTCTTAAAGAATTTTCCAGTAATTTTGTTACCATCAGGTTCCTAAATAAAGCCTACGATAATCTCAATGTAAGGAAGCTGTTCTACAATAATGCAATTTTTTTCCCATCCACAGGCACCAGTCTATTGTAAGTTTTAAATATGTTAAGACCTTAGGGTCAATAGTTAAAAACTACAAACTTAACTCTTCGAGCTACATTCCTGTAATTACTACTTGTTCTTGTGATGAACATAAAGAAACAGTTCACTATGATAAGAATTACAACCATATTATCACCGGAAACTTGAGTTATGTTGAAAATGAAAAGCTTAGGAATTTATTAGAGTATGGCTCTAAATTCAGACCTTCCTTCACAATTTCCAAAGAAAGGATTCTTGAGAGCTTCACTCAAGATGTAAATAAGTACATCGTAAAAACCAGTTTAACGTACAATCAGCCTATTGAGGCCTTCGCAGAATGGAAATATAATATAATCAATAGCTTCACCGGTGAGTTGGCAGGTCTGGACTTTTGTTTCGACAGAAATCTCTTTTTCTCTGGAGAAGCTAAAAGGTCACTCTCCAAACTACAAGACCAATTTATTTTTACCACTACGGATAAAGCTAGCAATAATTTTGCAATTATCTGTAAGAAGTTCTATTTTGAATTGTTAACTATGGAACTCAATAATAGAGTAACATACGAGCCCGTAAGTTATTCTACCAAGCAGTTAGAAAATCGGTTTAAGGCATTCTTCAAGAAACTTAAAATTCCACAAACTAGAAGATATGGGCCTGAATTTCCATTTCTTTTTGCAACGGTTAAGTTTCATAAGGATCCTGTGAAGTTCAGGTTCATAGCTAGTGGAGTAAGGAGTCATAAAAAGAAAATAGATCTTGCTTTTGAAGATGTCTTAAAGAAGGTTTTGAAACACATTAGAAACTGTTCTAACTTGATGTACAGAGATTTTTGGATAATTAATAATAATGCAGAAGTAATTTCTACTATACTCAAAGTTTGTCCCCTAGATATTAATAGTTATGATTTTGAAAACCTATATACTAATCTGCCTCTATCAGATATAATCACTACCTTTAAAGAGCTGTATGCAGAATTTAAACTTAACCAATTTGTTGATGTAGGAACTTGGAACTCTTATCTCAATTGCTGCATAAAAAATAACCATATCTTATATAATAATACTCTCTATAAGCAAGTGAACGGTATTCCAATGGGAACATCAACGTCCACAAATATCGCTAATCTATTCCTGTTCTTTAAGGAATATAAATTCATTAAAAATCACCCCACCTGCTCAGATAACTACCTTTACACTTTTAGATATATTGATGATCTGCTGTGTATCAATAATTCAGAAGTTATAGAGAGTGATTTTGATAATATCTATCCTAGCTCTCTTAACTTATGTAAAACCAACCACAGTAATCAGGAACTTGAGTTCCTAGACTTAAGCATTAAGCTCAACAGAGGTAACCCATCTATTAGCCTCTTTGATAAAAGAGTTAATTTTCCTTTCAAAGTAATTAAATATCTACACTGGAATAATAACATTTCAACCAAAGTAATTGAGAATGTACTAATTTCTCAGGTCCTAAGAATTTCAAGAATTTGCAGCAACAATTTGGACTTCAATTACCACATTAATATACTATTAGAAAGTTTTCTAGAGAACGAAATTCCTTCTTCTTTCATCAAAAGAACTTTAAGAAAAATTATTCTGAATAATAGAGTAAGGTTGGCAGATCTGCTTTAATTTTCTACACAGTTAATAATATGATTCTGACCAATCAAAGCCGTAAGGAAGTTGGCTAGAGGATGCCTATTAACTACCTAAAGGAACCTTAGTGCTATGGATATGACGGTCCTATTAAAACAAAAAATTAAATAATATAAACAAAATCACAAAAAAAGCTTAAAAATCTGTTTATAAAAGAAAATAAAAACAAATAAAAAAGAAAACTAGTTATTCATCACTAGGATAGCTATACTAAAAATAGTAAAACCAACATTAAAATTAATAAGATTCTGATTAATCTATAGAAGCTCACTAAGGTGATTTAATACATGCAAAGATTATTAAATAAACTGCTCGTGTATTTTATAATATTTCTCATGTATTCTGGAGAGTTAATTCTGCTCATTCTGATCATACAGATCCACAGTCTTAAGTTTATATATTTTTTTCTCTGGTTAAAATCTCCGCGCGTTGGTTTCTTGCTGTATGAGGAGGCCATCAGCCCCACCCTCACTGCCCCCAGCGTCTAGGGAGTGGCGGAAGAGGTCAGCCATGTTCTCCTCTTGTGAGGAGAAAAGTTTTTGTCACACAAGAGGTAAGCTCTCTTCCTTGTTTTTGGGTTCTAGGTTTTATAAGTTCAATGTTTGTACTTTATGTACCTTTTCTCTGTCGTTTTTTAGCTTTTCAGCTTTTAAGCATTGGTTTGTCTGTTAACATTTATGCGGGTTTTAACTCTTACTTTTCTTTGTAACTTTGAGCGTCTTTTGGGGTACCTAGGAACAGAAGATGGCTAAGCTTGTTCCTTTTCTATGCGCTGTCTATGCGCTGTTTTTTCAAAGTAGTTAAGTTCTTAATAACTAATTAATTATGCACTTAAAGCACTGCTGAAATACTTTGTACATATTGCAACTAACTGTTTAAGGTATATAACTTTCACAAAGTTTTCTTTAGTTAATTATTATCTTTAACTTATTCTCGTTTTCGTGCTGTCATAAGTTGTAGAGTAGGGGGTTTTAGACTCAAGTTTTCTTTCAAAAATCTGTTCGTTATAAATTAACATTTCCTTTTTTAATTGCAATGTAAAATTTGGATTTCTTTTGCATTGTTTTTCAGGTTTAAATTCTCTCTCAAACGAACTTGGAATTTCGTTATAGCTGAAAATCATTTCTATTTATTATGTCACTCTCACAGCTTGAGTTCTCTTTAATCTTCTTCTCTCTGTTTAATAGTAACAGATGAAGAGCATGGGTCGGGCCATGAAGGTTAATGGATGCAAGCGAAATTGTTAACTAGTGCTAGGTCATGCTACTCTACGGAGGACATGACTTATATATATATTTTTTAAACTATTTTAGGTGGGAATGTTACTTGCATCTATGGCCTTGCAGAAACCCATTTCCAACTAGGTCTTTGTGGAAGTGAGAAAATGCAGAGTTTTTGCTGGTCCTTGATAAAGCCAAGGCTCAGTATTCTCGACACCTTCTACATTCAGTTGTTTTATTTTATTTTTTTATCTTTTCTCCTTTTACTCACACAGGTAGATACATAACCTTTTCTATGTTGTACTAGGTGTGAGTCAAAATTATATATGTATTTTTTTGCTTAGGTATCTTCTTTATAGAATGTGAATTCTGAATTTTCAAAACTGCTGCGTTGCGCGTTTTGATTTTCAGGTTATTTTGCACCCTTCGTTTTAAATTCTAAAATTTTTTCCTTAGTCTTCAGTTTTGCTCTTAAGTAACTAATTTCAATTTATTATTTAGCAGCTCATGCGCAAATTCTAGTTGAAATGTTTTATTATTATTATTATTATTTTTTTTTTTTTTTTTTTTTTATTACTATTTTTTTCACTTGAGGTTTTTTTCATTTTCTAATTTTTCTTTTTAGTATGTTTTGGATGCAGCTTTTTGGAGTGTAGTTTATACTCGAGTTTGGTCTTTTCTTGGACTGCTTATTTCTAAAAGTTTTTCCTAGTTGGTTTGCTCAGAATTTGTATGTTTTGGCCCAAGTGGAGTTCTAAGGACGATGAAAGGATTGGAGGTCAGCTCAGATATTTTAAGTCCTCCCGCTCGGTTAGGCTAGCACCCTTTCCCATAGTGTATGAACTCGCTGGCAAAGGTAATCTAAAGTTATGAAATGACAAACGTTGTTTGACATGTAAATCTGCAGATCCTAACCTGTATTCTTCTGTTGAGGATAATTGCTCCAACAAGTTTTGCAAAGCCTACAATACCATCTATAAGCTCACCTGTACTGTCTGCAACCTTAGCTATATTGGCCAAAGTAAAAATCCTCTTCATCTTAGGATTAATGGTCACAGGTCTCTAGTAAACAAGTTCTCTAATTCAGGAGTGAACCCCTCCACAAACGCCAACCAGTACTCTACCTTTGAATTAGAGCATTTCCATACTCATGGTTTTGACAAAGTGAAAATAGAGGTACTACATATTATCCCTGACCTCTATGCTCGGCTAGAAACTGAATCCCTTGAAATTTTGCAGCATCAGTCTCTTTATCCCTATGGCCTTAATTCCACTCTATCTGACAATAAGCATAATCAGCATAAATTTTCAATTCGTGAACTCTTCTTTCTTGTTAATAATAAGAGCTGCTCTAGAGGTAATAGAGGACAGAGGTTATTTCGCACATCAAGCAAAGTTGATTTTGCTAACTTGCTAAAAACTCTGGAAAGCTTTAAAACTGGCACTAATTTTGTTAAAAATACTTACAAAATTCTCAAGTCCTTCAAGCACTCTGTCCTTAAATGTTTTTTCAAATTCTGGAATGAAACTGCTGACCATGTTGATAAGCATGTTTTTGCTTTGGTTCTGGACATTCTTAAACATATTCTTAAAGATAAAATTTCTCTTAAAGAATTTTCCAGTAATTTTGTTACCATCAGGTTCCTAAATAAAGCCTACGATAATCTCAATGTAAGGAAGCTGTTCTACAATAATGCAATTTTTTTCCCATCCACAGGCACCAGTCTATTGTAAGTTTTAAATATGTTAAGACCTTAGGGTCAATAGTTAAAAACTACAAACTTAACTCTTCGAGCTACATTCCTGTAATTACTACTTGTTCTTGTGATGAACATAAAGAAACAGTTCACTATGATAAGAATTACAACCATATTATCACCGGAAACTTGAGTTATGTTGAAAATGAAAAGCTTAGGAATTTATTAGAGTATGGCTCTAAATTCAGACCTTCCTTCACAATTTCCAAAGAAAGGATTCTTGAGAGCTTCACTCAAGATGTAAATAAGTACATCGTAAAAACCAGTTTAACGTACAATCAGCCTATTGAGGCCTTCGCAGAATGGAAATATAATATAATCAATAGCTTCACCGGTGAGTTGGCAGGTCTGGACTTTTGTTTCGACAGAAATCTCTTTTTCTCTGGAGAAGCTAAAAGGTCACTCTCCAAACTACAAGACCAATTTATTTTTACCACTACGGATAAAGCTAGCAATAATTTTGCAATTATCTGTAAGAAGTTCTATTTTGAATTGTTAACTATGGAACTCAATAATAGAGTAACATACGAGCCCGTAAGTTATTCTACCAAGCAGTTAGAAAATCGGTTTAAGGCATTCTTCAAGAAACTTAAAATTCCACAAACTAGAAGATATGGGCCTGAATTTCCATTTCTTTTTGCAACGGTTAAGTTTCATAAGGATCCTGTGAAGTTCAGGTTCATAGCTAGTGGAGTAAGGAGTCATAAAAAGAAAATAGATCTTGCTTTTGAAGATGTCTTAAAGAAGGTTTTGAAACACATTAGAAACTGTTCTAACTTGATGTACAGAGATTTTTGGATAATTAATAATAATGCAGAAGTAATTTCTACTATACTCAAAGTTTGTCCCCTAGATATTAATAGTTATGATTTTGAAAACCTATATACTAATCTGCCTCTATCAGATATAATCACTACCTTTAAAGAGCTGTATGCAGAATTTAAACTTAACCAATTTGTTGATGTAGGAACTTGGAACTCTTATCTCAATTGCTGCATAAAAAATAACCATATCTTATATAATAATACTCTCTATAAGCAAGTGAACGGTATTCCAATGGGAACATCAACGTCCACAAATATCGCTAATCTATTCCTGTTCTTTAAGGAATATAAATTCATTAAAAATCACCCCACCTGCTCAGATAACTACCTTTACACTTTTAGATATATTGATGATCTGCTGTGTATCAATAATTCAGAAGTTATAGAGAGTGATTTTGATAATATCTATCCTAGCTCTCTTAACTTATGTAAAACCAACCACAGTAATCAGGAACTTGAGTTCCTAGACTTAAGCATTAAGCTCAACAGAGGTAACCCATCTATTAGCCTCTTTGATAAAAGAGTTAATTTTCCTTTCAAAGTAATTAAATATCTACACTGGAATAATAACATTTCAACCAAAGTAATTGAGAATGTACTAATTTCTCAGGTCCTAAGAATTTCAAGAATTTGCAGCAACAATTTGGACTTCAATTACCACATTAATATACTATTAGAAAGTTTTCTAGAGAACGAAATTCCTTCTTCTTTCATCAAAAGAACTTTAAGAAAAATTATTCTGAATAATAGAGTAAGGTTGGCAGATCTGCTTTAATTTTCTACACAGTTAATAATATGATTCTGACCAATCAAAGCCGTAAGGAAGTTGGCTAGAGGATGCCTATTAACTACCTAAAGGAACCTTAGTGCTATGGATATGACGGTCCTATTAAAACAAAAAATTAAATAATATAAACAAAATCACAAAAAAGCTTAAAAATCTGTTTATAAAAGAAAATAAAAACAAATAAAAAAGAAAACTAGTTATTCATCACTAGGATAGCTATACTAAAAATAGTAAAACCAACATTAAAATTAATAAGATTCTGATTAATCTATAGAAGCTCACTAAGGTGATTTAATACATGCAAAGATTATTAAATAAACTGCTCGTGTATTTTATAATATTTCTCATGTATTCTGGAGAGTTAATTCTGCTCATTCTGATCATACAGATCCACAGTCTTAAGTTTATATATTTTTTTTCTCTGGTTAAAATCTCCGCGCGTTGGTTTCTTGCTGTATGAGGAGGCCATCAGCCCCACCCTCACTGCCCCCCAGCGTCTAGGGAGTGGCGGAAGAGGTCAGCCATGTTCTCCTCTTGTGAGGAGAAAAGTTTTTGTCACACAAGAGGTAAGCTCTCTTCCTTGTTTTTGGGTTCTAGGTTTTATAAGTTCAATGTTTGTACTTTATGTACCTTTTCTCTGTCGTTTTTTAGCTTTTCAGCTTTTAAGCATTGGTTTGTCTGTTAACATTTATGCGGGTTTTAACTCTTACTTTTCTTTGTAACTTTGAGCGTCTTTTGGGGTACCTAGGAACAGAAGATGGCTAAGCTTGTTCCTTTTCTATGCGCTGTCTATGCGCTGTTTTTTCAAAGTAGTTAAGTTCTTAATAACTAATTAATTATGCACTTAAAGCACTGCTGAAATACTTTGTACATATTGCAACTAACTGTTTAAGGTATATAACTTTCACAAAGTTTTCTTTAGTTAATTATTATCTTTAACTTATTCTCGTTTTCGTGCTGTCATAAGTTGTAGAGTAGGGGGTTTTAGACTCAAGTTTTCTTTCAAAAATCTGTTCGTTATAAATTAACATTTCCTTTTTTAATTGCAATGTAAAATTTGGATTTCTTTTGCATTGTTTTTCAGGTTTAAATTCTCTCTCAAACGAACTTGGAATTTCGTTATAGCTGAAAATCATTTCTATTTATTATGTCACTCTCACAGCTTGAGTTCTCTTTAATCTTCTTCTCTCTGTTTAATAGTAACAGATGAAGAGCATGGGTCGGGCCATGAAGGTTAATGGATGCAAGCGAAATTGTTAACTAGTGCTAGGTCATGCTACTCTACGGAGGACATGACTTATATATATATTTTTTAAACTATTTTAGGTGGGAATGTTACTTGCATCTATGGCCTTGCAGAAACCCATTTCCAACTAGGTCTTTGTGGAAGTGAGAAAATGCAGAGTTTTTGCTGGTCCTTGATAAAGCCAAGGCTCAGTATTCTCGACACCTTCTACATTCAGTTGTTTTATTTTATTTTTTTATCTTTTCTCCTTTTACTCACACAGGTAGATACATAACCTTTTCTATGTTGTACTAGGTGTGAGTCAAAATTATATATGTATTTTTTTGCTTAGGTATCTTCTTTATAGAATGTGAATTCTGAATTTTCAAAACTGCTGCGTTGCGCGTTTTGATTTTCAGGTTATTTTGCACCCTTCGTTTTAAATTCTAAAATTTTTTCCTTAGTCTTCAGTTTTGCTCTTAAGTAACTAATTTCAATTTATTATTTAGCAGCTCATGCGCAAATTCTAGTTGAAATGTTTTATTATTATTATTATTATTTTTTTTTTTTTTTTTTTTTATTACTATTTTTTTCACTTGAGGTTTTTTTTTTCATTTTCTAATTTTTCTTTTTAGTATGTTTTGGATGCAGCTTTTTGGAGTGTAGTTTATACTCGAGTTTGGTCTTTTCTTGGACTGCTTATTTCTAAAAAGTTTTTCCTAGTTGGTTTGCTCAGAATTTGTATGTTTTGGCCCAAGTGGAGTTCTAAGGACGATGAAAGGATTGGAGGTCAGCTCAGATATTTTAAGTCCTCCCGCTCGGTTAGGCTAGCACCCTTTCCCATAGTGTATGAACTCGCTGGCAAAGGTAATCTAAAGTTATGAAATGACAAACGTTGTTTGACATGTAAATCTGCAGATCCTAACCTGTATTCTTCTGTTGAGGATAATTGCTCCAACAAGTTTTGCAAAGCCTACAATACCATCTATAAGCTCACCTGTACTGTCTGCAACCTTAGCTATATTGGCCAAAGTAAAAATCCTCTTCATCTTAGGATTAATGGTCACAGGTCTCTAGTAAACAAGTTCTCTAATTCAGGAGTGAACCCCTCCACAAACGCCAACCAGTACTCTACCTTTGAATTAGAGCATTTCCATACTCATGGTTTTGACAAAGTGAAAATAGAGGTACTACATATTATTCCTGACCTCTATGCTCGGCTAGAAACTGAATCCCTTGAAATTTTGCAGCATCAGTCTCTTTATCCCTATGGCCTTAATTCCACTCTATCTGACAATAAGCATAATCAGCATAAATTTTCAATTCGTGAACTCTTCTTTCTTGTTAATAATAAGAGCTGCTCTAGAGGTAATAGAGGACAGAGGTTATTTCGCACATCAAGCAAAGTTGATTTTGCTAACTTGCTAAAAACTCTGGAAAGCTTTAAAACTGGCACTAATTTTGTTAAAAATACTTACAAAATTCTCAAGTCCTTCAAGCACTCTGTCCTTAAATGTTTTTTCAAATTCTGGAATGAAACTGCTGACCATGTTGATAAGCATGTTTTTGCTTTGGTTCTGGACATTCTTAAACATATTCTTAAAGATAAAATTTCTCTTAAAGAATTTTCCAGTAATTTTGTTACCATCAGGTTCCTAAATAAAGCCTACGATAATCTCAATGTAAGGAAGCTGTTCTACAATAATGCAATTTTTTTTCCCATCCACAGGCACCAGTCTATTGTAAGTTTTAAATATGTTAAGACCTTAGGGTCAATAGTTAAAAACTACAAACTTAACTCTTCGAGCTACATTCCTGTAATTACTACTTGTTCTTGTGATGAACATAAAGAAACAGTTCACTATGATAAGAATTACAACCATATTATCACCGGAAACTTGAGTTATGTTGAAAATGAAAAGCTTAGGAATTTATTAGAGTATGGCTCTAAATTCAGACCTTCCTTCACAATTTCCAAAGAAAGGATTCTTGAGAGCTTCACTCAAGATGTAAATAAGTACATCGTAAAAACCAGTTTAACGTACAATCAGCCTATTGAGGCCTTCGCAGAATGGAAATATAATATAATCAATAGCTTCACCGGTGAGTTGGCAGGTCTGGACTTTTGTTTCGACAGAAATCTCTTTTTCTCTGGAGAAGCTAAAAGGTCACTCTCCAAACTACAAGACCAATTTATTTTTACCACTACGGATAAAGCTAGCAATAATTTTGCAATTATCTGTAAGAAGTTCTATTTTGAATTGTTAACTATGGAACTCAATAATAGAGTAACATACGAGCCCGTAAGTTATTCTACCAAGCAGTTAGAAAATCGGTTTAAGGCATTCTTCAAGAAACTTAAAATTCCACAAACTAGAAGATATGGGCCTGAATTTCCATTTCTTTTTGCAACGGTTAAGTTTCATAAGGATCCTGTGAAGTTCAGGTTCATAGCTAGTGGAGTAAGGAGTCATAAAAAGAAAATAGATCTTGCTTTTGAAGATGTCTTAAAGAAGGTTTTGAAACACATTAGAAACTGTTCTAACTTGATGTACAGAGATTTTTGGATAATTAATAATAATGCAGAAGTAATTTCTACTATACTCAAAGTTTGTCCCCTAGATATTAATAGTTATGATTTTGAAAACCTATATACTAATCTGCCTCTATCAGATATAATCACTACCTTTAAAGAGCTGTATGCAGAATTTAAACTTAACCAATTTGTTGATGTAGGAACTTGGAACTCTTATCTCAATTGCTGCATAAAAAATAACCATATCTTATATAATAATACTCTCTATAAGCAAGTGAACGGTATTCCAATGGGAACATCAACGTCCACAAATATCGCTAATCTATTCCTGTTCTTTAAGGAATATAAATTCATTAAAAATCACCCCACCTGCTCAGATAACTACCTTTACACTTTTAGATATATTGATGATCTGCTGTGTATCAATAATTCAGAAGTTATAGAGAGTGATTTTGATAATATCTATCCTAGCTCTCTTAACTTATGTAAAACCAACCACAGTAATCAGGAACTTGAGTTCCTAGACTTAAGCATTAAGCTCAACAGAGGTAACCCATCTATTAGCCTCTTTGATAAAAGAGTTAATTTTCCTTTCAAAGTAATTAAATATCTACACTGGAATAATAACATTTCAACCAAAGTAATTGAGAATGTACTAATTTCTCAGGTCCTAAGAATTTCAAGAATTTGCAGCAACAATTTGGACTTCAATTACCACATTAATATACTATTAGAAAGTTTTCTAGAGAACGAAATTCCTTCTTCTTTCATCAAAAGAACTTTAAGAAAAATTATTCTGAATAATAGAGTAAGGTTGGCAGATCTGCTTTAATTTTCTACACAGTTAATAATATGATTCTGACCAATCAAAGCCGTAAGGAAGTTGGCTAGAGGATGCCTATTAACTACCTAAAGGAACCTTAGTGCTATGGATATGACGGTCCTATTAAAACAAAAAATTAAATAATATAAACAAAATCACAAAAAAGCTTAAAAATCTGTTTATAAAAGAAAATAAAAACAAATAAAAAAGAAAACTAGTTATTCATCACTAGGATAGCTATACTAAAAATAGTAAAACCAACATTAAAATTAATAAGATTCTGATTAATCTATAGAAGCTCACTAAGGTGATTTAATACATGCAAAGATTATTAAATAAACTGCTCGTGTATTTTATAATATTTCTCATGTATTCTGGAGAGTTAATTCTGCTCATTCTGATCATACAGATCCACAGTCTTAAGTTTATATATTTTTTTCTCTGGTTAAAATCTCCGCGCGTTGGTTTCTTGCTGTATGAGGAGGCCATCAGCCCCACCCTCACTGCCCCCAGCGTCTAGGGAGTGGCGGAAGAGGTCAGCCATGTTCTCCTCTTGTGAGGAGAAAAGTTTTTGTCACACAAGAGGTAAGCTCTCTTCCTTGTTTTTGGGTTCTAGGTTTTATAAGTTCAATGTTTGTACTTTATGTACCTTTTCTCTGTCGTTTTTTAGCTTTTCAGCTTTTAAGCATTGGTTTGTCTGTTAACATTTATGCGGGTTTTAACTCTTACTTTTCTTTGTAACTTTGAGCGTCTTTTGGGGTACCTAGGAACAGAAGATGGCTAAGCTTGTTCCTTTTCTATGCGCTGTCTATGCGCTGTTTTTTCAAAGTAGTTAAGTTCTTAATAACTAATTAATTATGCACTTAAAGCACTGCTGAAATACTTTGTACATATTGCAACTAACTGTTTAAGGTATATAACTTTCACAAAGTTTTCTTTAGTTAATTATTATCTTTAACTTATTCTCGTTTTCGTGCTGTCATAAGTTGTAGAGTAGGGGGTTTTAGACTCAAGTTTTCTTTCAAAAATCTGTTCGTTATAAATTAACATTTCCTTTTTTAATTGCAATGTAAAATTTGGATTTCTTTTGCATTGTTTTTCAGGTTTAAATTCTCTCTCAAACGAACTTGGAATTTCGTTATAGCTGAAAATCATTTCTATTTATTATGTCACTCTCACAGCTTGAGTTCTCTTTAATCTTCTTCTCTCTGTTTAATAGTAACAGATGAAGAGCATGGGTCGGGCCATGAAGGTTAATGGATGCAAGCGAAATTGTTAACTAGTGCTAGGTCATGCTACTCTACGGAGGACATGACTTATATATATATTTTTTAAACTATTTTAGGTGGGAATGTTACTTGCATCTATGGCCTTGCAGAAACCCATTTCCAACTAGGTCTTTGTGGAAGTGAGAAAATGCAGAGTTTTTGCTGGTCCTTGATAAAGCCAAGGCTCAGTATTCTCGACACCTTCTACATTCAGTTGTTTTATTTTATTTTTTTATCTTTTCTCCTTTTACTCACACAGGTAGATACATAACCTTTTCTATGTTGTACTAGGTGTGAGTCAAAATTATATATGTATTTTTTTGCTTAGGTATCTTCTTTATAGAATGTGAATTCTGAATTTTCAAAACTGCTGCGTTGCGCGTTTTGATTTTCAGGTTATTTTGCACCCTTCGTTTTAAATTCTAAAATTTTTTCCTTAGTCTTCAGTTTTGCTCTTAAGTAACTAATTTCAATTTATTATTTAGCAGCTCATGCGCAAATTCTAGTTGAAATGTTTTATTATTATTATTATTATTTTTTTTTTTTTTTTTTTTTTTTTTTTATTACTATTTTTTTCACTTGAGGTTTTTTTTTCATTTTCTAATTTTTCTTTTTAGTATGTTTTGGATGCAGCTTTTTGGAGTGTAGTTTATACTCGAGTTTGGTCTTTTCTTGGACTGCTTATTTCTAAAAAGTTTTTCCTAGTTGGTTTGCTCAGAATTTGTATGTTTTGGCCCAAGTGGAGTTCTAAGGACGATGAAAGGATTGGAGGTCAGCTCAGATATTTTAAGTCCTCCCGCTCGGTTAGGCTAGCACCCTTTCCCATAGTGTATGAACTCGCTGGCAAAGGTAATCTAAAGTTATGAAATGACAAACGTTGTTTGACATGTAAATCTGCAGATCCTAACCTGTATTCTTCTGTTGAGGATAATTGCTCCAACAAGTTTTGCAAAGCCTACAATACCATCTATAAGCTCACCTGTACTGTCTGCAACCTTAGCTATATTGGCCAAAGTAAAAATCCTCTTCATCTTAGGATTAATGGTCACAGGTCTCTAGTAAACAAGTTCTCTAATTCAGGAGTGAACCCCTCCACAAACGCCAACCAGTACTCTACCTTTGAATTAGAGCATTTCCATACTCATGGTTTTGACAAAGTGAAAATAGAGGTACTACATATTATTCCTGACCTCTATGCTCGGCTAGAAACTGAATCCCTTGAAATTTTGCAGCATCAGTCTCTTTATCCCTATGGCCTTAATTCCACTCTATCTGACAATAAGCATAATCAGCATAAATTTTCAATTCGTGAACTCTTCTTTCTTGTTAATAATAAGAGCTGCTCTAGAGGTAATAGAGGACAGAGGTTATTTCGCACATCAAGCAAAGTTGATTTTGCTAACTTGCTAAAAACTCTGGAAAGCTTTAAAACTGGCACTAATTTTGTTAAAAATACTTACAAAATTCTCAAGTCCTTCAAGCACTCTGTCCTTAAATGTTTTTTCAAATTCTGGAATGAAACTGCTGACCATGTTGATAAGCATGTTTTTGCTTTGGTTCTGGACATTCTTAAACATATTCTTAAAGATAAAATTTCTCTTAAAGAATTTTCCAGTAATTTTGTTACCATCAGGTTCCTAAATAAAGCCTACGATAATCTCAATGTAAGGAAGCTGTTCTACAATAATGCAATTTTTTTTCCCATCCACAGGCACCAGTCTATTGTAAGTTTTAAATATGTTAAGACCTTAGGGTCAATAGTTAAAAACTACAAACTTAACTCTTCGAGCTACATTCCTGTAATTACTACTTGTTCTTGTGATGAACATAAAGAAACAGTTCACTATGATAAGAATTACAACCATATTATCACCGGAAACTTGAGTTATGTTGAAAATGAAAAGCTTAGGAATTTATTAGAGTATGGCTCTAAATTCAGACCTTCCTTCACAATTTCCAAAGAAAGGATTCTTGAGAGCTTCACTCAAGATGTAAATAAGTACATCGTAAAAACCAGTTTAACGTACAATCAGCCTATTGAGGCCTTCGCAGAATGGAAATATAATATAATCAATAGCTTCACCGGTGAGTTGGCAGGTCTGGACTTTTGTTTCGACAGAAATCTCTTTTTCTCTGGAGAAGCTAAAAGGTCACTCTCCAAACTACAAGACCAATTTATTTTTACCACTACGGATAAAGCTAGCAATAATTTTGCAATTATCTGTAAGAAGTTCTATTTTGAATTGTTAACTATGGAACTCAATAATAGAGTAACATACGAGCCCGTAAGTTATTCTACCAAGCAGTTAGAAAATCGGTTTAAGGCATTCTTCAAGAAACTTAAAATTCCACAAACTAGAAGATATGGGCCTGAATTTCCATTTCTTTTTGCAACGGTTAAGTTTCATAAGGATCCTGTGAAGTTCAGGTTCATAGCTAGTGGAGTAAGGAGTCATAAAAAGAAAATAGATCTTGCTTTTGAAGATGTCTTAAAGAAGGTTTTGAAACACATTAGAAACTGTTCTAACTTGATGTACAGAGATTTTTGGATAATTAATAATAATGCAGAAGTAATTTCTACTATACTCAAAGTTTGTCCCCTAGATATTAATAGTTATGATTTTGAAAACCTATATACTAATCTGCCTCTATCAGATATAATCACTACCTTTAAAGAGCTGTATGCAGAATTTAAACTTAACCAATTTGTTGATGTAGGAACTTGGAACTCTTATCTCAATTGCTGCATAAAAAATAACCATATCTTATATAATAATACTCTCTATAAGCAAGTGAACGGTATTCCAATGGGAACATCAACGTCCACAAATATCGCTAATCTATTCCTGTTCTTTAAGGAATATAAATTCATTAAAAATCACCCCACCTGCTCAGATAACTACCTTTACACTTTTAGATATATTGATGATCTGCTGTGTATCAATAATTCAGAAGTTATAGAGAGTGATTTTGATAATATCTATCCTAGCTCTCTTAACTTATGTAAAACCAACCACAGTAATCAGGAACTTGAGTTCCTAGACTTAAGCATTAAGCTCAACAGAGGTAACCCATCTATTAGCCTCTTTGATAAAAGAGTTAATTTTCCTTTCAAAGTAATTAAATATCTACACTGGAATAATAACATTTCAACCAAAGTAATTGAGAATGTACTAATTTCTCAGGTCCTAAGAATTTCAAGAATTTGCAGCAACAATTTGGACTTCAATTACCACATTAATATACTATTAGAAAGTTTTCTAGAGAACGAAATTCCTTCTTCTTTCATCAAAAGAACTTTAAGAAAAATTATTCTGAATAATAGAGTAAGGTTGGCAGATCTGCTTTAATTTTCTACACAGTTAATAATATGATTCTGACCAATCAAAGCCGTAAGGAAGTTGGCTAGAGGATGCCTATTAACTACCTAAAGGAACCTTAGTGCTATGGATATGACGGTCCTATTAAAACAAAAAATTAAATAATATAAACAAAATCACAAAAAAGCTTAAAAATCTGTTTATAAAAGAAAATAAAAACAAATAAAAAAGAAAACTAGTTATTCATCACTAGGATAGCTATACTAAAAATAGTAAAACCAACATTAAAATTAATAAGATTCTGATTAATCTATAGAAGCTCACTAAGGTGATTTAATACATGCAAAGATTATTAAATAAACTGCTCGTGTATTTTATAATATTTCTCATGTATTCTGGAGAGTTAATTCTGCTCATTCTGATCATACAGATCCACAGTCTTAAGTTTATATATTTTTTTCTCTGGTTAAAATCTCCGCGCGTTGGTTTCTTGCTGTATGAGGAGGCCATCAGCCCCACCCTCACTGCCCCCCAGCGTCTAGGGAGTGGCGGAAGAGGTCAGCCATGTTCTCCTCTTGTGAGGAGAAAAGTTTTTGTCACACAAGAGGTAAGCTCTCTTCCTTGTTTTTGGGTTCTAGGTTTTATAAGTTCAATGTTTGTACTTTATGTACCTTTTCTCTGTCGTTTTTTAGCTTTTCAGCTTTTAAGCATTGGTTTGTCTGTTAACATTTATGCGGGTTTTAACTCTTACTTTTCTTTGTAACTTTGAGCGTCTTTTGGGGTACCTAGGAACAGAAGATGGCTAAGCTTGTTCCTTTTCTATGCGCTGTCTATGCGCTGTTTTTTCAAAGTAGTTAAGTTCTTAATAACTAATTAATTATGCACTTAAAGCACTGCTGAAATACTTTGTACATATTGCAACTAACTGTTTAAGGTATATAACTTTCACAAAGTTTTCTTTAGTTAATTATTATCTTTAACTTATTCTCGTTTTCGTGCTGTCATAAGTTGTAGAGTAGGGGGTTTTAGACTCAAGTTTTCTTTCAAAAATCTGTTCGTTATAAATTAACATTTCCTTTTTTAATTGCAATGTAAAATTTGGATTTCTTTTGCATTGTTTTTCAGGTTTAAATTCTCTCTCAAACGAACTTGGAATTTCGTTATAGCTGAAAATCATTTCTATTTATTATGTCACTCTCACAGCTTGAGTTCTCTTTAATCTTCTTCTCTCTGTTTAATAGTAACAGATGAAGAGCATGGGTCGGGCCATGAAGGTTAATGGATGCAAGCGAAATTGTTAACTAGTGCTAGGTCATGCTACTCTACGGAGGACATGACTTATATATATATTTTTTAAACTATTTTAGGTGGGAATGTTACTTGCATCTATGGCCTTGCAGAAACCCATTTCCAACTAGGTCTTTGTGGAAGTGAGAAAATGCAGAGTTTTTGCTGGTCCTTGATAAAGCCAAGGCTCAGTATTCTCGACACCTTCTACATTCAGTTGTTTTATTTTATTTTTTTATCTTTTCTCCTTTTACTCACACAGGTAGATACATAACCTTTTCTATGTTGTACTAGGTGTGAGTCAAAATTATATATGTATTTTTTTGCTTAGGTATCTTCTTTATAGAATGTGAATTCTGAATTTTCAAAACTGCTGCGTTGCGCGTTTTGATTTTCAGGTTATTTTGCACCCTTCGTTTTAAATTCTAAAATTTTTTCCTTAGTCTTCAGTTTTGCTCTTAAGTAACTAATTTCAATTTATTATTTAGCAGCTCATGCGCAAATTCTAGTTGAAATGTTTTATTATTATTATTATTATTATTATTTTTTTTTTTTTTTTATTACTATTTTTTTCACTTGAGGTTTTTTTTTCATTTTCTAATTTTTCTTTTTAGTATGTTTTGGATGCAGCTTTTTGGAGTGTAGTTTATACTCGAGTTTGGTCTTTTCTTGGACTGCTTATTTCTAAAAAGTTTTTCCTAGTTGGTTTGCTCAGAATTTGTATGTTTTGGCCCAAGTGGAGTTCTAAGGACGATGAAAGGATTGGAGGTCAGCTCAGATATTTTAAGTCCTCCCGCTCGGTTAGGCTAGCACCCTTTCCCATAGTGTATGAACTCGCTGGCAAAGGTAATCTAAAGTTATGAAATGACAAACGTTGTTTGACATGTAAATCTGCAGATCCTAACCTGTATTCTTCTGTTGAGGATAATTGCTCCAACAAGTTTTGCAAAGCCTACAATACCATCTATAAGCTCACCTGTACTGTCTGCAACCTTAGCTATATTGGCCAAAGTAAAAATCCTCTTCATCTTAGGATTAATGGTCACAGGTCTCTAGTAAACAAGTTCTCTAATTCAGGAGTGAACCCCTCCACAAACGCCAACCAGTACTCTACCTTTGAATTAGAGCATTTCCATACTCATGGTTTTGACAAAGTGAAAATAGAGGTACTACATATTATCCCTGACCTCTATGCTCGGCTAGAAACTGAATCCCTTGAAATTTTGCAGCATCAGTCTCTTTATCCCTATGGCCTTAATTCCACTCTATCTGACAATAAGCATAATCAGCATAAATTTTCAATTCGTGAACTCTTCTTTCTTGTTAATAATAAGAGCTGCTCTAGAGGTAATAGAGGACAGAGGTTATTTCGCACATCAAGCAAAGTTGATTTTGCTAACTTGCTAAAAACTCTGGAAAGCTTTAAAACTGGCACTAATTTTGTTAAAAATACTTACAAAATTCTCAAGTCCTTCAAGCACTCTGTCCTTAAATGTTTTTTCAAATTCTGGAATGAAACTGCTGACCATGTTGATAAGCATGTTTTTGCTTTGGTTCTGGACATTCTTAAACATATTCTTAAAGATAAAATTTCTCTTAAAGAATTTTCCAGTAATTTTGTTACCATCAGGTTCCTAAATAAAGCCTACGATAATCTCAATGTAAGGAAGCTGTTCTACAATAATGCAATTTTTTTCCCATCCACAGGCACCAGTCTATTGTAAGTTTTAAATATGTTAAGACCTTAGGGTCAATAGTTAAAAACTACAAACTTAACTCTTCGAGCTACATTCCTGTAATTACTACTTGTTCTTGTGATGAACATAAAGAAACAGTTCACTATGATAAGAATTACAACCATATTATCACCGGAAACTTGAGTTATGTTGAAAATGAAAAGCTTAGGAATTTATTAGAGTATGGCTCTAAATTCAGACCTTCCTTCACAATTTCCAAAGAAAGGATTCTTGAGAGCTTCACTCAAGATGTAAATAAGTACATCGTAAAAACCAGTTTAACGTACAATCAGCCTATTGAGGCCTTCGCAGAATGGAAATATAATATAATCAATAGCTTCACCGGTGAGTTGGCAGGTCTGGACTTTTGTTTCGACAGAAATCTCTTTTTCTCTGGAGAAGCTAAAAGGTCACTCTCCAAACTACAAGACCAATTTATTTTTACCACTACGGATAAAGCTAGCAATAATTTTGCAATTATCTGTAAGAAGTTCTATTTTGAATTGTTAACTATGGAACTCAATAATAGAGTAACATACGAGCCCGTAAGTTATTCTACCAAGCAGTTAGAAAATCGGTTTAAGGCATTCTTCAAGAAACTTAAAATTCCACAAACTAGAAGATATGGGCCTGAATTTCCATTTCTTTTTGCAACGGTTAAGTTTCATAAGGATCCTGTGAAGTTCAGGTTCATAGCTAGTGGAGTAAGGAGTCATAAAAAGAAAATAGATCTTGCTTTTGAAGATGTCTTAAAGAAGGTTTTGAAACACATTAGAAACTGTTCTAACTTGATGTACAGAGATTTTTGGATAATTAATAATAATGCAGAAGTAATTTCTACTATACTCAAAGTTTGTCCCCTAGATATTAATAGTTATGATTTTGAAAACCTATATACTAATCTGCCTCTATCAGATATAATCACTACCTTTAAAGAGCTGTATGCAGAATTTAAACTTAACCAATTTGTTGATGTAGGAACTTGGAACTCTTATCTCAATTGCTGCATAAAAAATAACCATATCTTATATAATAATACTCTCTATAAGCAAGTGAACGGTATTCCAATGGGAACATCAACGTCCACAAATATCGCTAATCTATTCCTGTTCTTTAAGGAATATAAATTCATTAAAAATCACCCCACCTGCTCAGATAACTACCTTTACACTTTTAGATATATTGATGATCTGCTGTGTATCAATAATTCAGAAGTTATAGAGAGTGATTTTGATAATATCTATCCTAGCTCTCTTAACTTATGTAAAACCAACCACAGTAATCAGGAACTTGAGTTCCTAGACTTAAGCATTAAGCTCAACAGAGGTAACCCATCTATTAGCCTCTTTGATAAAAGAGTTAATTTTCCTTTCAAAGTAATTAAATATCTACACTGGAATAATAACATTTCAACCAAAGTAATTGAGAATGTACTAATTTCTCAGGTCCTAAGAATTTCAAGAATTTGCAGCAACAATTTGGACTTCAATTACCACATTAATATACTATTAGAAAGTTTTCTAGAGAACGAAATTCCTTCTTCTTTCATCAAAAGAACTTTAAGAAAAATTATTCTGAATAATAGAGTAAGGTTGGCAGATCTGCTTTAATTTTCTACACAGTTAATAATATGATTCTGACCAATCAAAGCCGTAAGGAAGTTGGCTAGAGGATGCCTATTAACTACCTAAAGGAACCTTAGTGCTATGGATATGACGGTCCTATTAAAACAAAAAATTAAATAATATAAACAAAATCACAAAAAAAGCTTAAAAATCTGTTTATAAAAGAAAATAAAAACAAATAAAAAAGAAAACTAGTTATTCATCACTAGGATAGCTATACTAAAAATAGTAAAACCAACATTAAAATTAATAAGATTCTGATTAATCTATAGAAGCTCACTAAGGTGATTTAATACATGCAAAGATTATTAAATAAACTGCTCGTGTATTTTATAATATTTCTCATGTATTCTGGAGAGTTAATTCTGCTCATTCTGATCATACAGATCCACAGTCTTAAGTTTATATATTTTTTTCTCTGGTTAAAATCTCCGCGCGTTGGTTTCTTGCTGTATGAGGAGGCCATCAGCCCCACCCTCACTGCCCCCCAGCGTCTAGGGAGTGGCGGAAGAGGTCAGCCATGTTCTCCTCTTGTGAGGAGAAAAGTTTTTGTCACACAAGAGGTAAGCTCTCTTCCTTGTTTTTGGGTTCTAGGTTTTATAAGTTCAATGTTTGTACTTTATGTACCTTTTCTCTGTCGTTTTTTAGCTTTTCAGCTTTTAAGCATTGGTTTGTCTGTTAACATTTATGAGGGTTTTAACTCTTACTTTTCTTTGTAACTTTGAGCGTCTTTTGGGGTACCTAGGAACAGAAGATGGCTAAGCTTGTTCCTTTTCTATGCGCTGTCTATGCGCTGTTTTTTCAAAGTAGTTAAGTTCTTAATAACTAATTAATTATGCACTTAAAGCACTGCTGAAATACTTTGTACATATTGCAACTAACTGTTTAAGGTATATAACTTTCACAAAGTTTTCTTTAGTTAATTATTATCTTTAACTTATTCTCGTTTTCGTGCTGTCATAAGTTGTAGAGTAGGGGTTTTAGACTCAAGTTTTCTTTCAAAAATCTGTTCGTTATAAATTAACATTTCCTTTTTTAATTTGCAATGTAAAATTTGGATTTCTTTTGCATTGTTTTTCAGGTTTAAATTCTCTCTCAAACGAACTTGGAATTTCGTTATAGCTGAAAATCATTTCTATTTATTATGTCACTCTCACAGCTTGAGTTCTCTTTAATCTTCTTCTCTCTGTTTAATAGTAACAGATGAAGAGCATGGGTCGGGCCATGAAGGTTAATGGATGCAAGCGAAATTGTTAACTAGTGCTAGGTCATGCTACTCTACGGAGGACATGACTTATATATATATTTTTTAAACTATTTTAGGTGGGAATGTTACTTGCATCTATGGCCTTGCAGAAACCCATTTCCAACTAGGTCTTTGTGGAAGTGAGAAAATGCAGAGTTTTTGCTGGTCCTTGATAAAGCCAAGGCTCAGTATTCTCGACACCTTCTACATTCAGTTGTTTTATTATTATTTTTTTATCTTTTCTCCTTTTACTCACACAGGTAGATACATAACCTTTTCTATGTTGTACTAGGTGTGAGTCAAAATTATATATGTATTTTTTTGCTTAGGTATCTTCTTTATAGAATGTGAATTCTGAATTTTCAAAACTGCTGCGTTGCGCGTTTTGATTTTCAGGTTATTTTGCACCCTTCGTTTTAAATTCTAAAATTTTTTCCTTAGTCTTCAGTTTTGCTCTTAAGTAACTAATTTCAATTTATTATTTAGCAGCTCATGCGCAAATTCTAGTTGAAATGTTTTATTATTATTATTATTATTTTTTTTTTTTTTTTTTTTATTACTATTTTTTTCACTTGAGGTTTTTTTTTCATTTTCTAATTTTTCTTTTTAGTATGTTTTGGATGCAGCTTTTTGGAGTGTAGTTTATACTCGAGTTTGGTCTTTTCTTGGACTGCTTATTTCTAAAAAGTTTTTCCTAGTTGGTTTGCTCAGAATTTGTATGTTTTGGCCCAAGTGGAGTTCTAAGGACGATGAAAGGATTGGAGGTCAGCTCAGATATTTTAAGTCCTCCCGCTCGGTTAGGCTAGCACCCTTTCCCATAGTGTATGAACTCGCTGGCAAAGGTAATCTAAAGTTATGAAATGACAAACGTTGTTTGACATGTAAATCTGCAGATCCTAACCTGTATTCTTCTGTTGAGGATAATTGCTCCAACAAGTTTTGCAAAGCCTACAATACCATCTATAAGCTCACCTGTACTGTCTGCAACCTTAGCTATATTGGCCAAAGTAAAAATCCTCTTCATCTTAGGATTAATGGTCACAGGTCTCTAGTAAACAAGTTCTCTAATTCAGGAGTGAACCCCTCCACAAACGCCAACCAGTACTCTACCTTTGAATTAGAGCATTTCCATACTCATGGTTTTGACAAAGTGAAAATAGAGGTACTACATATTATCCCTGACCTCTATGCTCGGCTAGAAACTGAATCCCTTGAAATTTTGCAGCATCAGTCTCTTTATCCCTATGGCCTTAATTCCACTCTATCTGACAATAAGCATAATCAGCATAAATTTTCAATTCGTGAACTCTTCTTTCTTGTTAATAATAAGAGCTGCTCTAGAGGTAATAGAGGACAGAGGTTATTTCGCACATCAAGCAAAGTTGATTTTGCTAACTTGCTAAAAACTCTGGAAAGCTTTAAAACTGGCACTAATTTTGTTAAAAATACTTACAAAATTCTCAAGTCCTTCAAGCACTCTGTCCTTAAATGTTTTTTCAAATTCTGGAATGAAACTGCTGACCATGTTGATAAGCATGTTTTTGCTTTGGTTCTGGACATTCTTAAACATATTCTTAAAGATAAAATTTCTCTTAAAGAATTTTCCAGTAATTTTGTTACCATCAGGTTCCTAAATAAAGCCTACGATAATCTCAATGTAAGGAGGCTGTTCTACAATAATGCAATTTTTTTCCCATCCACAGGCACCAGTCTATTGTAAGTTTTAAATATGTTAAGACCTTAGGGTCAATAGTTAAAAACTACAAACTTAACTCTTCGAGCTACATTCCTGTAATTACTACTTGTTCTTGTGATGAACATAAAGAAACAGTTCACTATGATAAGAATTACAACCATATTATCACCGGAAACTTGAGTTATGTTGAAAATGAAAAGCTTAGGAATTTATTAGAGTATGGCTCTAAATTCAGACCTTCCTTCACAATTTCCAAAGAAAGGATTCTTGAGAGCTTCACTCAAGATGTAAATAAGTACATCGTAAAAACCAGTTTAACGTACAATCAGCCTATTGAGGCCTTCGCAGAATGGAAATATAATATAATCAATAGCTTCACCGGTGAGTTGGCAGGTCTGGACTTTTGTTTCGACAGAAATCTCTTTTTCTCTGGAGAAGCTAAAAGGTCACTCTCCAAACTACAAGACCAATTTATTTTTACCACTACGGATAAAGCTAGCAATAATTTTGCAATTATCTGTAAGAAGTTCTATTTTGAATTGTTAACTATGGAACTTAATAATAGAGTAACATACGAGCCCGTAAGTTATTCTACCAAGCAGTTAGAAAATCGGTTTAAGGCATTCTTCAAGAAACTTAAAATTCCACAAACTAGAAGATATGGGCCTGAATTTCCATTTCTTTTTGCAACGGTTAAGTTTCATAAGGATCCTGTGAAGTTCAGGTTCATAGCTAGTGGAGTAAGGAGTCATAAAAAGAAAATAGATCTTGCTTTTGAAGATGTCTTAAAGAAGGTTTTGAAACACATTAGAAACTGTTCTAACTTGATGTACAGAGATTTTTGGATAATTAATAATAATGCAGAAGTAATTTCTACTATACTCAAAGTTTGTCCCCTAGATATTAATAGTTATGATTTTGAAAACCTATATACTAATCTGCCTCTATCAGATATAATCACTACCTTTAAAGAGCTGTATGCAGAATTTAAACTTAACCAATTTGTTGATGTAGGAACTTGGAACTCTTATCTCAATTGCTGCATAAAAAATAACCATATCTTATATAATAATACTCTCTATAAGCAAGTGAACGGTATTCCAATGGGAACATCAACGTCCACAAATATCGCTAATCTATTCCTGTTCTTTAAGGAATATAAATTCATTAAAAATCACCCCACCTGCTCAGATAACTACCTTTACACTTTTAGATATATTGATGATCTGCTGTGTATCAATAATTCAGAAGTTATAGAGAGTGATTTTGATAATATCTATCCTAGCTCTCTTAACTTATGTAAAACCAACCACAGTAATCAGGAACTTGAGTTCCTAGACTTAAGCATTAAGCTCAACAGAGGTAACCCATCTATTAGCCTCTTTGATAAAAGAGTTAATTTTCCTTTCAAAGTAATTAAATATCTACACTGGAATAATAACATTTCAACCAAAGTAATTGAGAATGTACTAATTTCTCAGGTCCTAAGAATTTCAAGAATTTGCAGCAACAATTTGGACTTCAATTACCACATTAATATACTATTAGAAAGTTTTCTAGAGAACGAAATTCCTTCTTCTTTCATCAAAAGAACTTTAAGAAAAATTATTCTGAATAATAGAGTAAGGTTGGCAGATCTGCTTTAATTTTCTACACAGTTAATAATATGATTCTGACCAATCAAAGCCGTAAGGAAGTTGGCTAGAGGATGCCTATTAACTACCTAAAGGAACCTTAGTGCTATGGATATGACGGTCCTATTAAAACAAAAAATTAAATAATATAAACAAAATCACAAAAAAAGCTTAAAAATCTGTTTATAAAAGAAAATAAAAACAAATAAAAAAGAAAACTAGTTATTCATCACTAGGATAGCTATACTAAAAATAGTAAAACCAACATTAAAATTAATAAGATTCTGATTAATCTATAGAAGCTCACTAAGGTGATTTAATACATGCAAAGATTATTAAATAAACTGCTCGTGTATTTTATAATATTTCTCATGTATTCTGGAGAGTTAATTCTGCTCATTCTGATCATACAGATCCACAGTCTTAAGTTTATATATTTTTTTCTCTGGTTAAAATCTCCGCGCGTTGGTTTCTTGCTGTATGAGGAGGCCATCAGCCCCACCCTCACTGCCCCCCAGCGTCTAGGGAGTGGCGGAAGAGGTCAGCCATGTTCTCCTCTTGTGAGGAGAAAAGTTTTTGTCACACAAGAGGTAAGCTCTCTTCCTTGTTTTTGGGTTCTAGGTTTTATAAGTTCAATGTTTGTACTTTATGTACCTTTTCTCTGTCGTTTTTTAGCTTTTCAGCTTTTAAGCATTGGTTTGTCTGTTAACATTTATGAGGGTTTTAACTCTTACTTTTCTTTGTAACTTTGAGCGTCTTTTGGGGTACCTAGGAACAGAAGATGGCTAAGCTCGTTCCTTTTCTATGCGCTGTCTATGCGCTGTTTTTTCAAAGTAGTTAAGTTCTTAATAACTAATTAATTATGCACTTAAAGCACTGCTGAAATACTTTGTACATATTGCAACTAACTGTTTAAGGTATATAACTTTCACAAAGTTTTCTTTAGTTAATTATTATCTTTAACTTATTCTCGTTTTCGTGCTGTCATAAGTTGTAGAGTAGGGGGTTTTAGACTCAAGTTTTCTTTCAAAAATCTGTTCGTTATAAATTAACATTTCCTTTTTTATTTGCAATGTAAAATTTGGATTTCTTTTGCATTGTTTTTCAGGTTTAAATTCTCTCTCAAACGAACTTGGAATTTCGTTATAGCTGAAAATCATTTCTATTTATTATGTCACTCTCACAGCTTGAGTTCTCTTTAATCTTCTTCTCTCTGTTTAATAGTAACAGATGAAGAGCATGGGTCGGGCCATGAAGGTTAATGGATGCAAGCGAAATTGTTAACTAGTGCTAGGTCATGCTACTCTACGGAGGACATGACTTATATATATATTTTTTAAACTATTTTAGGTGGGAATGTTACTTGCATCTATGGCCTTGCAGAAACCCATTTCCAACTAGGTCTTTGTGGAAGTGAGAAAATGCAGAGTTTTTGCTGGTCCTTGATAAAGCCAAGGCTCAGTATTCTCGACACCTTCTACATTCAGTTGTTTTATTATATTTTTTTATCTTTTCTCCTTTTACTCACACAGGTAGATACATAACCTTTTCTATGTTGTACTAGGTGTGAGTCAAAATTATATATGTATTTTTTTGCTTAGGTATCTTCTTTATAGAATGTGAATTCTGAATTTTCAAAACTGCTGCGTTGCGCGTTTTGATTTTCAGGTTATTTTGCACCCTTCGTTTTAAATTCTAAAATTTTTTCCTTAGTCTTCAGTTTTGCTCTTAAGTAACTAATTTCAATTTATTATTTAGCAGCTCATGCGCAAATTCTAGTTGAAATGTTTTATTATTATTATTATTATTATTTTTTTTTTTTTTTTTTTTTTTTATTACTATTTTTTTCACTTGAGGTTTTTTTTTCATTTTCTAATTTTTCTTTTTAGTATGTTTTGGATGCAGCTTTTTGGAGTGTAGTTTATACTCGAGTTTGGTCTTTTCTTGGACTGCTTATTTCTAAAAAGTTTTTCCTAGTTGGTTTGCTCAGAATTTGTATGTTTTGGCCCAAGTGGAGTTCTAAGGACGATGAAAGGATTGGAGGTCAGCTCAGATATTTTAAGTCCTCCCGCTCGGTTAGGCTAGCACCCTTTCCCATAGTGTATGAACTCGCTGGCAAAGGTAATCTAAAGTTATGAAATGACAAACGTTGTTTGACATGTAAATCTGCAGATCCTAACCTGTATTCTTCTGTTGAGGATAATTGCTCCAACAAGTTTTGCAAAGCCTACAATACCATCTATAAGCTCACCTGTACTGTCTGCAACCTTAGCTATATTGGCCAAAGTAAAAATCCTCTTCATCTTAGGATTAATGGTCACAGGTCTCTAGTAAACAAGTTCTCTAATTCAGGAGTGAACCCCTCCACAAACGCCAACCAGTACTCTACCTTTGAATTAGAGCATTTCCATACTCATGGTTTTGACAAAGTGAAAATAGAGGTACTACATATTATCCCTGACCTCTATGCTCGGCTAGAAACTGAATCCCTTGAAATTTTGCAGCATCAGTCTCTTTATCCCTATGGCCTTAATTCCACTCTATCTGACAATAAGCATAATCAGCATAAATTTTCAATTCGTGAACTCTTCTTTCTTGTTAATAATAAGAGCTGCTCTAGAGGTAATAGAGGACAGAGGTTATTTCGCACATCAAGCAAAGTTGATTTTGCTAACTTGCTAAAAACTCTGGAAAGCTTTAAAACTGGCACTAATTTTGTTAAAAATACTTACAAAATTCTCAAGTCCTTCAAGCACTCTGTCCTTAAATGTTTTTTCAAATTCTGGAATGAAACTGCTGACCATGTTGATAAGCATGTTTTTGCTTTGGTTCTGGACATTCTTAAACATATTCTTAAAGATAAAATTTCTCTTAAAGAATTTTCCAGTAATTTTGTTACCATCAGGTTCCTAAATAAAGCCTACGATAATCTCAATGTAAGGAGGCTGTTCTACAATAATGCAATTTTTTTTCCCATCCACAGGCACCAGTCTATTGTAAGTTTTAAATATGTTAAGACCTTAGGGTCAATAGTTAAAAACTACAAACTTAACTCTTCGAGCTACATTCCTGTAATTACTACTTGTTCTTGTGATGAACATAAAGAAACAGTTCACTATGATAAGAATTACAACCATATTATCACCGGAAACTTGAGTTATGTTGAAAATGAAAAGCTTAGGAATTTATTAGAGTATGGCTCTAAATTCAGACCTTCCTTCACAATTTCCAAAGAAAGGATTCTTGAGAGCTTCACTCAAGATGTAAATAAGTACATCGTAAAAACCAGTTTAACGTACAATCAGCCTATTGAGGCCTTCGCAGAATGGAAATATAATATAATCAATAGCTTCACCGGTGAGTTGGCAGGTCTGGACTTTTGTTTCGACAGAAATCTCTTTTTCTCTGGAGAAGCTAAAAGGTCACTCTCCAAACTACAAGACCAATTTATTTTTACCACTACGGATAAAGCTAGCAATAATTTTGCAATTATCTGTAAGAAGTTCTATTTTGAATTGTTAACTATGGAACTTAATAATAGAGTAACATACGAGCCCGTAAGTTATTCTACCAAGCAGTTAGAAAATCGGTTTAAGGCATTCTTCAAGAAACTTAAAATTCCACAAACTAGAAGATATGGGCCTGAATTTCCATTTCTTTTTGCAACGGTTAAGTTTCATAAGGATCCTGTGAAGTTCAGGTTCATAGCTAGTGGAGTAAGGAGTCATAAAAAGAAAATAGATCTTGCTTTTGAAGATGTCTTAAAGAAGGTTTTGAAACACATTAGAAACTGTTCTAACTTGATGTACAGAGATTTTTGGATAATTAATAATAATGCAGAAGTAATTTCTACTATACTCAAAGTTTGTCCCCTAGATATTAATAGTTATGATTTTGAAAACCTATATACTAATCTGCCTCTATCAGATATAATCACTACCTTTAAAGAGCTGTATGCAGAATTTAAACTTAACCAATTTGTTGATGTAGGAACTTGGAACTCTTATCTCAATTGCTGCATAAAAAATAACCATATCTTATATAATAATACTCTCTATAAGCAAGTGAACGGTATTCCAATGGGAACATCAACGTCCACAAATATCGCTAATCTATTCCTGTTCTTTAAGGAATATAAATTCATTAAAAATCACCCCACCTGCTCAGATAACTACCTTTACACTTTTAGATATATTGATGATCTGCTGTGTATCAATAATTCAGAAGTTATAGAGAGTGATTTTGATAATATCTATCCTAGCTCTCTTAACTTATGTAAAACCAACCACAGTAATCAGGAACTTGAGTTCCTAGACTTAAGCATTAAGCTCAACAGAGGTAACCCATCTATTAGCCTCTTTGATAAAAGAGTTAATTTTCCTTTCAAAGTAATTAAATATCTACACTGGAATAATAACATTTCAACCAAAGTAATTGAGAATGTACTAATTTCTCAGGTCCTAAGAATTTCAAGAATTTGCAGCAACAATTTGGACTTCAATTACCACATTAATATACTATTAGAAAGTTTTCTAGAGAACGAAATTCCTTCTTCTTTCATCAAAAGAACTTTAAGAAAAATTATTCTGAATAATAGAGTAAGGTTGGCAGATCTGCTTTAATTTTCTACACAGTTAATAATATGATTCTGACCAATCAAAGCCGTAAGGAAGTTGGCTAGAGGATGCCTATTAACTACCTAAAGGAACCTTAGTGCTATGGATATGACGGTCCTATTAAAACAAAAAATTAAATAATATAAACAAAATCACAAAAAAAGCTTAAAAATCTGTTTATAAAAGAAAATAAAAACAAATAAAAAAGAAAACTAGTTATTCATCACTAGGATAGCTATACTAAAAATAGTAAAACCAACATTAAAATTAATAAGATTCTGATTAATCTATAGAAGCTCACTAAGGTGATTTAATACATGCAAAGATTATTAAATAAACTGCTCGTGTATTTTATAATATTTCTCATGTATTCTGGAGAGTTAATTCTGCTCATTCTGATCATACAGATCCACAGTCTTAAGTTTATATATTTTTTTCTCTGGTTAAAATCTCCGCGCGTTGGTTTCTTGCTGTATGAGGAGGCCATCAGCCCCACCCTCACTGCCCCCCAGCGTCTAGGGAGTGGCGGAAGAGGTCAGCCATGTTCTCCTCTTGTGAGGAGAAAAGTTTTTGTCACACAAGAGGTAAGCTCTCTTCCTTGTTTTTGGGTTCTAGGTTTTATAAGTTCAATGTTTGTACTTTATGTACCTTTTCTCTGTCGTTTTTTAGCTTTTCAGCTTTTAAGCATTGGTTTGTCTGTTAACATTTATGAGGGTTTTAACTCTTACTTTTCTTTGTAACTTTGAGCGTCTTTTGGGGTACCTAGGAACAGAAGATGGCTAAGCTTGTTCCTTTTCTATGCGCTGTCTATGCGCTGTTTTTTCAAAGTAGTTAAGTTCTTAATAACTAATTAATTATGCACTTAAAGCACTGCTGAAATACTTTGTACATATTGCAACTAACTGTTTAAGGTATATAACTTTCACAAAGTTTTCTTTAGTTAATTATTATCTTTAACTTATTCTCGTTTTCGTGCTGTCATAAGTTGTAGAGTAGGGGGTTTTAGACTCAAGTTTTCTTTCAAAAATCTGTTCGTTATAAATTAACATTTCCTTTTTTATTTGCAATGTAAAATTTGGATTTCTTTTGCATTGTTTTTCAGGTTTAAATTCTCTCTCAAACGAACTTGGAATTTCGTTATAGCTGAAAATCATTTCTATTTATTATGTCACTCTCACAGCTTGAGTTCTCTTTAATCTTCTTCTCTCTGTTTAATAGTAACAGATGAAGAGCATGGGTCGGGCCATGAAGGTTAATGGATGCAAGCGAAATTGTTAACTAGTGCTAGGTCATGCTACTCTACGGAGGACATGACTTATATATATATTTTTTAAACTATTTTAGGTGGGAATGTTACTTGCATCTATGGCCTTGCAGAAACCCATTTCCAACTAGGTCTTTGTGGAAGTGAGAAAATGCAGAGTTTTTGCTGGTCCTTGATAAAGCCAAGGCTCAGTATTCTCGACACCTTCTACATTCAGTTGTTTTATTATATTTTTTTATCTTTTCTCCTTTTACTCACACAGGTAGATACATAACCTTTTCTATGTTGTACTAGGTGTGAGTCAAAATTATATATGTATTTTTTTGCTTAGGTATCTTCTTTATAGAATGTGAATTCTGAATTTTCAAAACTGCTGCGTTGCGCGTTTTGATTTTCAGGTTATTTTGCACCCTTCGTTTTAAATTCTAAAATTTTTTCCTTAGTCTTCAGTTTTGCTCTTAAGTAACTAATTTCAATTTATTATTTAGCAGCTCATGCGCAAATTCTAGTTGAAATGTTTTATTATTATTATTATTATTTTTTTTTTTTTTTTTTTTTTTTATTACTATTTTTTTCACTTGAGGTTTTTTTTTTCATTTTCTAATTTTTCTTTTTAGTATGTTTTGGATGCAGCTTTTTGGAGTGTAGTTTATACTCGAGTTTGGTCTTTTCTTGGACTGCTTATTTCTAAAAAGTTTTTCCTAGTTGGTTTGCTCAGAATTTGTATGTTTTGGCCCAAGTGGAGTTCTAAGGACGATGAAAGGATTGGAGGTCAGCTCAGATATTTTAAGTCCTCCCGCTCGGTTAGGCTAGCACCCTTTCCCATAGTGTATGAACTCGCTGGCAAAGGTAATCTAAAGTTATGAAATGACAAACGTTGTTTGACATGTAAATCTGCAGATCCTAACCTGTATTCTTCTGTTGAGGATAATTGCTCCAACAAGTTTTGCAAAGCCTACAATACCATCTATAAGCTCACCTGTACTGTCTGCAACCTTAGCTATATTGGCCAAAGTAAAAATCCTCTTCATCTTAGGATTAATGGTCACAGGTCTCTAGTAAACAAGTTCTCTAATTCAGGAGTGAACCCCTCCACAAACGCCAACCAGTACTCTACCTTTGAATTAGAGCATTTCCATACTCATGGTTTTGACAAAGTGAAAATAGAGGTACTACATATTATCCCTGACCTCTATGCTCGGCTAGAAACTGAATCCCTTGAAATTTTGCAGCATCAGTCTCTTTATCCCTATGGCCTTAATTCCACTCTATCTGACAATAAGCATAATCAGCATAAATTTTCAATTCGTGAACTCTTCTTTCTTGTTAATAATAAGAGCTGCTCTAGAGGTAATAGAGGACAGAGGTTATTTCGCACATCAAGCAAAGTTGATTTTGCTAACTTGCTAAAAACTCTGGAAAGCTTTAAAACTGGCACTAATTTTGTTAAAAATACTTACAAAATTCTCAAGTCCTTCAAGCACTCTGTCCTTAAATGTTTTTTCAAATTCTGGAATGAAACTGCTGACCATGTTGATAAGCATGTTTTTGCTTTGGTTCTGGACATTCTTAAACATATTCTTAAAGATAAAATTTCTCTTAAAGAATTTTCCAGTAATTTTGTTACCATCAGGTTCCTAAATAAAGCCTACGATAATCTCAATGTAAGGAGGCTGTTCTACAATAATGCAATTTTTTTCCCATCCACAGGCACCAGTCTATTGTAAGTTTTAAATATGTTAAGACCTTAGGGTCAATAGTTAAAAACTACAAACTTAACTCTTCGAGCTACATTCCTGTAATTACTACTTGTTCTTGTGATGAACATAAAGAAACAGTTCACTATGATAAGAATTACAACCATATTATCACCGGAAACTTGAGTTATGTTGAAAATGAAAAGCTTAGGAATTTATTAGAGTATGGCTCTAAATTCAGACCTTCCTTCACAATTTCCAAAGAAAGGATTCTTGAGAGCTTCACTCAAGATGTAAATAAGTACATCGTAAAAACCAGTTTAACGTACAATCAGCCTATTGAGGCCTTCGCAGAATGGAAATATAATATAATCAATAGCTTCACCGGTGAGTTGGCAGGTCTGGACTTTTGTTTCGACAGAAATCTCTTTTTCTCTGGAGAAGCTAAAAGGTCACTCTCCAAACTACAAGACCAATTTATTTTTACCACTACGGATAAAGCTAGCAATAATTTTGCAATTATCTGTAAGAAGTTCTATTTTGAATTGTTAACTATGGAACTTAATAATAGAGTAACATACGAGCCCGTAAGTTATTCTACCAAGCAGTTAGAAAATCGGTTTAAGGCATTCTTCAAGAAACTTAAAATTCCACAAACTAGAAGATATGGGCCTGAATTTCCATTTCTTTTTGCAACGGTTAAGTTTCATAAGGATCCTGTGAAGTTCAGGTTCATAGCTAGTGGAGTAAGGAGTCATAAAAAGAAAATAGATCTTGCTTTTGAAGATGTCTTAAAGAAGGTTTTGAAACACATTAGAAACTGTTCTAACTTGATGTACAGAGATTTTTGGATAATTAATAATAATGCAGAAGTAATTTCTACTATACTCAAAGTTTGTCCCCTAGATATTAATAGTTATGATTTTGAAAACCTATATACTAATCTGCCTCTATCAGATATAATCACTACCTTTAAAGAGCTGTATGCAGAATTTAAACTTAACCAATTTGTTGATGTAGGAACTTGGAACTCTTATCTCAATTGCTGCATAAAAAATAACCATATCTTATATAATAATACTCTCTATAAGCAAGTGAACGGTATTCCAATGGGAACATCAACGTCCACAAATATCGCTAATCTATTCCTGTTCTTTAAGGAATATAAATTCATTAAAAATCACCCCACCTGCTCAGATAACTACCTTTACACTTTTAGATATATTGATGATCTGCTGTGTATCAATAATTCAGAAGTTATAGAGAGTGATTTTGATAATATCTATCCTAGCTCTCTTAACTTATGTAAAACCAACCACAGTAATCAGGAACTTGAGTTCCTAGACTTAAGCATTAAGCTCAACAGAGGTAACCCATCTATTAGCCTCTTTGATAAAAGAGTTAATTTTCCTTTCAAAGTAATTAAATATCTACACTGGAATAATAACATTTCAACCAAAGTAATTGAGAATGTACTAATTTCTCAGGTCCTAAGAATTTCAAGAATTTGCAGCAACAATTTGGACTTCAATTACCACATTAATATACTATTAGAAAGTTTTCTAGAGAACGAAATTCCTTCTTCTTTCATCAAAAGAACTTTAAGAAAAATTATTCTGAATAATAGAGTAAGGTTGGCAGATCTGCTTTAATTTTCTACACAGTTAATAATATGATTCTGACCAATCAAAGCCGTAAGGAAGTTGGCTAGAGGATGCCTATTAACTACCTAAAGGAACCTTAGTGCTATGGATATGACGGTCCTATTAAAACAAAAAATTAAATAATATAAACAAAATCACAAAAAAAGCTTAAAAATCTGTTTATAAAAGAAAATAAAAACAAATAAAAAAGAAAACTAGTTATTCATCACTAGGATAGCTATACTAAAAATAGTAAAACCAACATTAAAATTAATAAGATTCTGATTAATCTATAGAAGCTCACTAAGGTGATTTAATACATGCAAAGATTATTAAATAAACTGCTCGTGTATTTTATAATATTTCTCATGTATTCTGGAGAGTTAATTCTGCTCATTCTGATCATACAGATCCACAGTCTTAAGTTTATATATTTTTTTCTCTGGTTAAAATCTCCGCGCGTTGGTTTCTTGCTGTATGAGGAGGCCATCAGCCCCACCCTCACTGCCCCCCAGCGTCTAGGGAGTGGCGGAAGAGGTCAGCCATGTTCTCCTCTTGTGAGGAGAAAAGTTTTTGTCACACAAGAGGTAAGCTCTCTTCCTTGTTTTTGGGTTCTAGGTTTTATAAGTTCAATGTTTGTACTTTATGTACCTTTTCTCTGTCGTTTTTTAGCTTTTCAGCTTTTAAGCATTGGTTTGTCTGTTAACATTTATGAGGGTTTTAACTCTTACTTTTCTTTGTAACTTTGAGCGTCTTTTGGGGTACCTAGGAACAGAAGATGGCTAAGCTCGTTCCTTTTCTATGCGCTGTCTATGCGCTGTTTTTTCAAAGTAGTTAAGTTCTTAATAACTAATTAATTATGCACTTAAAGCACTGCTGAAATACTTTGTACATATTGCAACTAACTGTTTAAGGTATATAACTTTCACAAAGTTTTCTTTAGTTAATTATTATCTTTAACTTATTCTCGTTTTCGTGCTGTCATAAGTTGTAGAGTAGGGGGTTTTAGACTCAAGTTTTCTTTCAAAAATCTGTTCGTTATAAATTAACATTTCCTTTTTTATTTGCAATGTAAAATTTGGATTTCTTTTGCATTGTTTTTCAGGTTTAAATTCTCTCTCAAACGAACTTGGAATTTCGTTATAGCTGAAAATCATTTCTATTTATTATGTCACTCTCACAGCTTGAGTTCTCTTTAATCTTCTTCTCTCTGTTTAATAGTAACAGATGAAGAGCATGGGTCGGGCCATGAAGGTTAATGGATGCAAGCGAAATTGTTAACTAGTGCTCGGTCATGCTACTCTACGGAGGACATGACTTATATATATATTTTTTAAACTATTTTAGGTGGGAATGTTACTTGCATCTATGGCCTTGCAGAAACCCATTTCCAACTAGGTCTTTGTGGAAGTGAGAAAATGCAGAGTTTTTGCTGGTCCTTGATAAAGCCAAGGCTCAGTATTCTCGACACCTTCTACATTCAGTTGTTTTATTATATTTTTTTATCTTTTCTCCTTTTACTCACACAGGTAGATACATAACCTTTTCTATGTTGTACTAGGTGTGAGTCAAAATTATATATGTATTTTTTTGCTTAGGTATCTTCTTTATAGAATGTGAATTCTGAATTTTCAAAACTGCTGCGTTGCGCGTTTTGATTTTCAGGTTATTTTGCACCCTTCGTTTTAAATTCTAAAATTTTTTCCTTAGTCTTCAGTTTTGCTCTTAAGTAACTAATTTCAATTTATTATTTAGCAGCTCATGCGCAAATTCTAGTTGAAATGTTTTATTATTATTATTATTATTTTTTTTTTTTTTTTTTTTTATTACTATTTTTTTCACTTGAGGTTTTTTTTTCATTTTCTAATTTTTCTTTTTAGTATGTTTTGGATGCAGCTTTTTGGAGTGTAGTTTATACTCGAGTTTGGTCTTTTCTTGGACTGCTTATTTCTAAAAAGTTTTTCCTAGTTGGTTTGCTCAGAATTTGTATGTTTTGGCCCAAGTGGAGTTCTAAGGACGATGAAAGGATTGGAGGTCAGCTCAGATATTTTAAGTCCTCCCGCTCGGTTAGGCTAGCACCCTTTCCCATAGTGTATGAACTCGCTGGCAAAGGTAATCTAAAGTTATGAAATGACAAACGTTGTTTGACATGTAAATCTGCAGATCCTAACCTGTATTCTTCTGTTGAGGATAATTGCTCCAACAAGTTTTGCAAAGCCTACAATACCATCTATAAGCTCACCTGTACTGTCTGCAACCTTAGCTATATTGGCCAAAGTAAAAATCCTCTTCATCTTAGGATTAATGGTCACAGGTCTCTAGTAAACAAGTTCTCTAATTCAGGAGTGAACCCCTCCACAAACGCCAACCAGTACTCTACCTTTGAATTAGAGCATTTCCATACTCATGGTTTTGACAAAGTGAAAATAGAGGTACTACATATTATCCCTGACCTCTATGCTCGGCTAGAAACTGAATCCCTTGAAATTTTGCAGCATCAGTCTCTTTATCCCTATGGCCTTAATTCCACTCTATCTGACAATAAGCATAATCAGCATAAATTTTCAATTCGTGAACTCTTCTTTCTTGTTAATAATAAGAGCTGCTCTAGAGGTAATAGAGGACAGAGGTTATTTCGCACATCAAGCAAAGTTGATTTTGCTAACTTGCTAAAAACTCTGGAAAGCTTTAAAACTGGCACTAATTTTGTTAAAAATACTTACAAAATTCTCAAGTCCTTCAAGCACTCTGTCCTTAAATGTTTTTTCAAATTCTGGAATGAAACTGCTGACCATGTTGATAAGCATGTTTTTGCTTTGGTTCTGGACATTCTTAAACATATTCTTAAAGATAAAATTTCTCTTAAAGAATTTTCCAGTAATTTTGTTACCATCAGGTTCCTAAATAAAGCCTACGATAATCTCAATGTAAGGAGGCTGTTCTACAATAATGCAATTTTTTTTCCCATCCACAGGCACCAGTCTATTGTAAGTTTTAAATATGTTAAGACCTTAGGGTCAATAGTTAAAAACTACAAACTTAACTCTTCGAGCTACATTCCTGTAATTACTACTTGTTCTTGTGATGAACATAAAGAAACAGTTCACTATGATAAGAATTACAACCATATTATCACCGGAAACTTGAGTTATGTTGAAAATGAAAAGCTTAGGAATTTATTAGAGTATGGCTCTAAATTCAGACCTTCCTTCACAATTTCCAAAGAAAGGATTCTTGAGAGCTTCACTCAAGATGTAAATAAGTACATCGTAAAAACCAGTTTAACGTACAATCAGCCTATTGAGGCCTTCGCAGAATGGAAATATAATATAATCAATAGCTTCACCGGTGAGTTGGCAGGTCTGGACTTTTGTTTCGACAGAAATCTCTTTTTCTCTGGAGAAGCTAAAAGGTCACTCTCCAAACTACAAGACCAATTTATTTTTACCACTACGGATAAAGCTAGCAATAATTTTGCAATTATCTGTAAGAAGTTCTATTTTGAATTGTTAACTATGGAACTTAATAATAGAGTAACATACGAGCCCGTAAGTTATTCTACCAAGCAGTTAGAAAATCGGTTTAAGGCATTCTTCAAGAAACTTAAAATTCCACAAACTAGAAGATATGGGCCTGAATTTCCATTTCTTTTTGCAACGGTTAAGTTTCATAAGGATCCTGTGAAGTTCAGGTTCATAGCTAGTGGAGTAAGGAGTCATAAAAAGAAAATAGATCTTGCTTTTGAAGATGTCTTAAAGAAGGTTTTGAAACACATTAGAAACTGTTCTAACTTGATGTACAGAGATTTTTGGATAATTAATAATAATGCAGAAGTAATTTCTACTATACTCAAAGTTTGTCCCCTAGATATTAATAGTTATGATTTTGAAAACCTATATACTAATCTGCCTCTATCAGATATAATCACTACCTTTAAAGAGCTGTATGCAGAATTTAAACTTAACCAATTTGTTGATGTAGGAACTTGGAACTCTTATCTCAATTGCTGCATAAAAAATAACCATATCTTATATAATAATACTCTCTATAAGCAAGTGAACGGTATTCCAATGGGAACATCAACGTCCACAAATATCGCTAATCTATTCCTGTTCTTTAAGGAATATAAATTCATTAAAAATCACCCCACCTGCTCAGATAACTACCTTTACACTTTTAGATATATTGATGATCTGCTGTGTATCAATAATTCAGAAGTTATAGAGAGTGATTTTGATAATATCTATCCTAGCTCTCTTAACTTATGTAAAACCAACCACAGTAATCAGGAACTTGAGTTCCTAGACTTAAGCATTAAGCTCAACAGAGGTAACCCATCTATTAGCCTCTTTGATAAAAGAGTTAATTTTCCTTTCAAAGTAATTAAATATCTACACTGGAATAATAACATTTCAACCAAAGTAATTGAGAATGTACTAATTTCTCAGGTCCTAAGAATTTCAAGAATTTGCAGCAACAATTTGGACTTCAATTACCACATTAATATACTATTAGAAAGTTTTCTAGAGAACGAAATTCCTTCTTCTTTCATCAAAAGAACTTTAAGAAAAATTATTCTGAATAATAGAGTAAGGTTGGCAGATCTGCTTTAATTTTCTACACAGTTAATAATATGATTCTGACCAATCAAAGCCGTAAGGAAGTTGGCTAGAGGATGCCTATTAACTACCTAAAGGAACCTTAGTGCTATGGATATGACGGTCCTATTAAAACAAAAAATTAAATAATATAAACAAAATCACAAAAAAAGCTTAAAAATCTGTTTATAAAAGAAAATAAAAACAAATAAAAAAGAAAACTAGTTATTCATCACTAGGATAGCTATACTAAAAATAGTAAAACCAACATTAAAATTAATAAGATTCTGATTAATCTATAGAAGCTCACTAAGGTGATTTAATACATGCAAAGATTATTAAATAAACTGCTCGTGTATTTTATAATATTTCTCATGTATTCTGGAGAGTTAATTCTGCTCATTCTGATCATACAGATCCACAGTCTTAAGTTTATATATTTTTTTCTCTGGTTAAAATCTCCGCGCGTTGGTTTCTTGCTGTATGAGGAGGCCATCAGCCCCACCCTCACTGCCCCCAGCGTCTAGGGAGTGGCGGAAGAGGTCAGCCATGTTCTCCTCTTGTGAGGAGAAAAGTTTTTGTCACACAAGAGGTAAGCTCTCTTCCTTGTTTTTGGGTTCTAGGTTTTATAAGTTCAATGTTTGTACTTTATGTACCTTTTCTCTGTCGTTTTTTAGCTTTTCAGCTTTTAAGCATTGGTTTGTCTGTTAACATTTATGAGGGTTTTAACTCTTACTTTTCTTTGTAACTTTGAGCGTCTTTTGGGGTACCTAGGAACAGAAGATGGCTAAGCTCGTTCCTTTTCTATGCGCTGTCTATGCGCTGTTTTTTCAAAGTAGTTAAGTTCTTAATAACTAATTAATTATGCACTTAAAGCACTGCTGAAATACTTTGTACATATTGCAACTAACTGTTTAAGGTATATAACTTTCACAAAGTTTTCTTTAGTTAATTATTATCTTTAACTTATTCTCGTTTTCGTGCTGTCATAAGTTGTAGAGTAGGGGGTTTTAGACTCAAGTTTTCTTTCAAAAATCTGTTCGTTATAAATTAACATTTCCTTTTTTATTTGCAATGTAAAATTTGGATTTCTTTTGCATTGTTTTTCAGGTTTAAATTCTCTCTCAAACGAACTTGGAATTTCGTTATAGCTGAAAATCATTTCTATTTATTATGTCACTCTCACAGCTTGAGTTCTCTTTAATCTTCTTCTCTCTGTTTAATAGTAACAGATGAAGAGCATGGGTCGGGCCATGAAGGTTAATGGATGCAAGCGAAATTGTTAACTAGTGCTCGGTCATGCTACTCTACGGAGGACATGACTTATATATATATTTTTTAAACTATTTTAGGTGGGAATGTTACTTGCATCTATGGCCTTGCAGAAACCCATTTCCAACTAGGTCTTTGTGGAAGTGAGAAAATGCAGAGTTTTTGCTGGTCCTTGATAAAGCCAAGGCTCAGTATTCTCGACACCTTCTACATTCAGTTGTTTTATTATATTTTTTTATCTTTTCTCCTTTTACTCACACAGGTAGATACATAACCTTTTCTATGTTGTACTAGGTGTGAGTCAAAATTATATATGTATTTTTTTGCTTAGGTATCTTCTTTATAGAATGTGAATTCTGAATTTTCAAAACTGCTGCGTTGCGCGTTTTGATTTTCAGGTTATTTTGCACCCTTCGTTTTAAATTCTAAAATTTTTTCCTTAGTCTTCAGTTTTGCTCTTAAGTAACTAATTTCAATTTATTATTTAGCAGCTCATGCGCAAATTCTAGTTGAAATGTTTTATTATTATTATTATTATTATTATTTTTTTTTTTTTTTTTTTTTTTTATTACTATTTTTTTCACTTGAGGTTTTTTTTTCATTTTCTAATTTTTCTTTTTAGTATGTTTTGGATGCAGCTTTTTGGAGTGTAGTTTATACTCGAGTTTGGTCTTTTCTTGGACTGCTTATTTCTAAAAAGTTTTTCCTAGTTGGTTTGCTCAGAATTTGTATGTTTTGGCCCAAGTGGAGTTCTAAGGACGATGAAAGGATTGGAGGTCAGCTCAGATATTTTAAGTCCTCCCGCTCGGTTAGGCTAGCACCCTTTCCCATAGTGTATGAACTCGCTGGCAAAGGTAATCTAAAGTTATGAAATGACAAACGTTGTTTGACATGTAAATCTGCAGATCCTAACCTGTATTCTTCTGTTGAGGATAATTGCTCCAACAAGTTTTGCAAAGCCTACAATACCATCTATAAGCTCACCTGTACTGTCTGCAACCTTAGCTATATTGGCCAAAGTAAAAATCCTCTTCATCTTAGGATTAATGGTCACAGGTCTCTAGTAAACAAGTTCTCTAATTCAGGAGTGAACCCCTCCACAAACGCCAACCAGTACTCTACCTTTGAATTAGAGCATTTCCATACTCATGGTTTTGACAAAGTGAAAATAGAGGTACTACATATTATCCCTGACCTCTATGCTCGGCTAGAAACTGAATCCCTTGAAATTTTGCAGCATCAGTCTCTTTATCCCTATGGCCTTAATTCCACTCTATCTGACAATAAGCATAATCAGCATAAATTTTCAATTCGTGAACTCTTCTTTCTTGTTAATAATAAGAGCTGCTCTAGAGGTAATAGAGGACAGAGGTTATTTCGCACATCAAGCAAAGTTGATTTTGCTAACTTGCTAAAAACTCTGGAAAGCTTTAAAACTGGCACTAATTTTGTTAAAAATACTTACAAAATTCTCAAGTCCTTCAAGCACTCTGTCCTTAAATGTTTTTTCAAATTCTGGAATGAAACTGCTGACCATGTTGATAAGCATGTTTTTGCTTTGGTTCTGGACATTCTTAAACATATTCTTAAAGATAAAATTTCTCTTAAAGAATTTTCCAGTAATTTTGTTACCATCAGGTTCCTAAATAAAGCCTACGATAATCTCAATGTAAGGAGGCTGTTCTACAATAATGCAATTTTTTTCCCATCCACAGGCACCAGTCTATTGTAAGTTTTAAATATGTTAAGACCTTAGGGTCAATAGTTAAAAACTACAAACTTAACTCTTCGAGCTACATTCCTGTAATTACTACTTGTTCTTGTGATGAACATAAAGAAACAGTTCACTATGATAAGAATTACAACCATATTATCACCGGAAACTTGAGTTATGTTGAAAATGAAAAGCTTAGGAATTTATTAGAGTATGGCTCTAAATTCAGACCTTCCTTCACAATTTCCAAAGAAAGGATTCTTGAGAGCTTCACTCAAGATGTAAATAAGTACATCGTAAAAACCAGTTTAACGTACAATCAGCCTATTGAGGCCTTCGCAGAATGGAAATATAATATAATCAATAGCTTCACCGGTGAGTTGGCAGGTCTGGACTTTTGTTTCGACAGAAATCTCTTTTTCTCTGGAGAAGCTAAAAGGTCACTCTCCAAACTACAAGACCAATTTATTTTTACCACTACGGATAAAGCTAGCAATAATTTTGCAATTATCTGTAAGAAGTTCTATTTTGAATTGTTAACTATGGAACTTAATAATAGAGTAACATACGAGCCCGTAAGTTATTCTACCAAGCAGTTAGAAAATCGGTTTAAGGCATTCTTCAAGAAACTTAAAATTCCACAAACTAGAAGATATGGGCCTGAATTTCCATTTCTTTTTGCAACGGTTAAGTTTCATAAGGATCCTGTGAAGTTCAGGTTCATAGCTAGTGGAGTAAGGAGTCATAAAAAGAAAATAGATCTTGCTTTTGAAGATGTCTTAAAGAAGGTTTTGAAACACATTAGAAACTGTTCTAACTTGATGTACAGAGATTTTTGGATAATTAATAATAATGCAGAAGTAATTTCTACTATACTCAAAGTTTGTCCCCTAGATATTAATAGTTATGATTTTGAAAACCTATATACTAATCTGCCTCTATCAGATATAATCACTACCTTTAAAGAGCTGTATGCAGAATTTAAACTTAACCAATTTGTTGATGTAGGAACTTGGAACTCTTATCTCAATTGCTGCATAAAAAATAACCATATCTTATATAATAATACTCTCTATAAGCAAGTGAACGGTATTCCAATGGGAACATCAACGTCCACAAATATCGCTAATCTATTCCTGTTCTTTAAGGAATATAAATTCATTAAAAATCACCCCACCTGCTCAGATAACTACCTTTACACTTTTAGATATATTGATGATCTGCTGTGTATCAATAATTCAGAAGTTATAGAGAGTGATTTTGATAATATCTATCCTAGCTCTCTTAACTTATGTAAAACCAACCACAGTAATCAGGAACTTGAGTTCCTAGACTTAAGCATTAAGCTCAACAGAGGTAACCCATCTATTAGCCTCTTTGATAAAAGAGTTAATTTTCCTTTCAAAGTAATTAAATATCTACACTGGAATAATAACATTTCAACCAAAGTAATTGAGAATGTACTAATTTCTCAGGTCCTAAGAATTTCAAGAATTTGCAGCAACAATTTGGACTTCAATTACCACATTAATATACTATTAGAAAGTTTTCTAGAGAACGAAATTCCTTCTTCTTTCATCAAAAGAACTTTAAGAAAAATTATTCTGAATAATAGAGTAAGGTTGGCAGATCTGCTTTAATTTTCTACACAGTTAATAATATGATTCTGACCAATCAAAGCCGTAAGGAAGTTGGCTAGAGGATGCCTATTAACTACCTAAAGGAACCTTAGTGCTATGGATATGACGGTCCTATTAAAACAAAAAATTAAATAATATAAACAAAATCACAAAAAAAGCTTAAAAATCTGTTTATAAAAGAAAATAAAAACAAATAAAAAAGAAAACTAGTTATTCATCACTAGGATAGCTATACTAAAAATAGTAAAACCAACATTAAAATTAATAAGATTCTGATTAATCTATAGAAGCTCACTAAGGTGATTTAATACATGCAAAGATTATTAAATAAACTGCTCGTGTATTTTATAATATTTCTCATGTATTCTGGAGAGTTAATTCTGCTCATTCTGATCATACAGATCCACAGTCTTAAGTTTATATATTTTTTTCTCTGGTTAAAATCTCCGCGCGTTGGTTTCTTGCTGTATGAGGAGGCCATCAGCCCCACCCTCACTGCCCCCCAGCGTCTAGGGAGTGGCGGAAGAGGTCAGCCATGTTCTCCTCTTGTGAGGAGAAAAGTTTTTGTCACACAAGAGGTAAGCTCTCTTCCTTGTTTTTGGGTTCTAGGTTTTATAAGTTCAATGTTTGTACTTTATGTACCTTTTCTCTGTCGTTTTTTAGCTTTTCAGCTTTTAAGCATTGGTTTGTCTGTTAACATTTATGAGGGTTTTAACTCTTACTTTTCTTTGTAACTTTGAGCGTCTTTTGGGGTACCTAGGAACAGAAGATGGCTAAGCTCGTTCCTTTTCTATGCGCTGTCTATGCGCTGTTTTTTCAAAGTAGTTAAGTTCTTAATAACTAATTAATTATGCACTTAAAGCACTGCTGAAATACTTTGTACATATTGCAACTAACTGTTTAAGGTATATAACTTTCACAAAGTTTTCTTTAGTTAATTATTATCTTTAACTTATTCTCGTTTTCGTGCTGTCATAAGTTGTAGAGTAGGGGGTTTTAGACTCAAGTTTTCTTTCAAAAATCTGTTCGTTATAAATTAACATTTCCTTTTTTTATTTGCAATGTAAAATTTGGATTTCTTTTGCATTGTTTTTCAGGTTTAAATTCTCTCTCAAACGAACTTGGAATTTCGTTATAGCTGAAAATCATTTCTATTTATTATGTCACTCTCACAGCTTGAGTTCTCTTTAATCTTCTTCTCTCTGTTTAATAGTAACAGATGAAGAGCATGGGTCGGGCCATGAAGGTTAATGGATGCAAGCGAAATTGTTAACTAGTGCTCGGTCATGCTACTCTACGGAGGACATGACTTATATATATATTTTTTAAACTATTTTAGGTGGGAATGTTACTTGCATCTATGGCCTTGCAGAAACCCATTTCCAACTAGGTCTTTGTGGAAGTGAGAAAATGCAGAGTTTTTGCTGGTCCTTGATAAAGCCAAGGCTCAGTATTCTCGACACCTTCTACATTCAGTTGTTTTATTATATTTTTTTATCTTTTCTCCTTTTACTCACACAGGTAGATACATAACCTTTTCTATGTTGTACTAGGTGTGAGTCAAAATTATATATGTATTTTTTTGCTTAGGTATCTTCTTTATAGAATGTGAATTCTGAATTTTCAAAACTGCTGCGTTGCGCGTTTTGATTTTCAGGTTATTTTGCACCCTTCGTTTTAAATTCTAAAATTTTTTCCTTAGTCTTCAGTTTTGCTCTTAAGTAACTAATTTCAATTTATTATTTAGCAGCTCATGCGCAAATTCTAGTTGAAATGTTTTATTATTATTATTATTATTATTATTTTTTTTTTTTTTTTTTTTTTTTTTTTTATTACTATTTTTTTCACTTGAGGTTTTTTTTTCATTTTCTAATTTTTCTTTTTAGTATGTTTTGGATGCAGCTTTTTGGAGTGTAGTTTATACTCGAGTTTGGTCTTTTCTTGGACTGCTTATTTCTAAAAAGTTTTTCCTAGTTGGTTTGCTCAGAATTTGTATGTTTTGGCCCAAGTGGAGTTCTAAGGACGATGAAAGGATTGGAGGTCAGCTCAGATATTTTAAGTCCTCCCGCTCGGTTAGGCTAGCACCCTTTCCCATAGTGTATGAACTCGCTGGCAAAGGTAATCTAAAGTTATGAAATGACAAACGTTGTTTGACATGTAAATCTGCAGATCCTAACCTGTATTCTTCTGTTGAGGATAATTGCTCCAACAAGTTTTGCAAAGCCTACAATACCATCTATAAGCTCACCTGTACTGTCTGCAACCTTAGCTATATTGGCCAAAGTAAAAATCCTCTTCATCTTAGGATTAATGGTCACAGGTCTCTAGTAAACAAGTTCTCTAATTCAGGAGTGAACCCCTCCACAAACGCCAACCAGTACTCTACCTTTGAATTAGAGCATTTCCATACTCATGGTTTTGACAAAGTGAAAATAGAGGTACTACATATTATCCCTGACCTCTATGCTCGGCTAGAAACTGAATCCCTTGAAATTTTGCAGCATCAGTCTCTTTATCCCTATGGCCTTAATTCCACTCTATCTGACAATAAGCATAATCAGCATAAATTTTCAATTCGTGAACTCTTCTTTCTTGTTAATAATAAGAGCTGCTCTAGAGGTAATAGAGGACAGAGGTTATTTCGCACATCAAGCAAAGTTGATTTTGCTAACTTGCTAAAAACTCTGGAAAGCTTTAAAACTGGCACTAATTTTGTTAAAAATACTTACAAAATTCTCAAGTCCTTCAAGCACTCTGTCCTTAAATGTTTTTTCAAATTCTGGAATGAAACTGCTGACCATGTTGATAAGCATGTTTTTGCTTTGGTTCTGGACATTCTTAAACATATTCTTAAAGATAAAATTTCTCTTAAAGAATTTTCCAGTAATTTTGTTACCATCAGGTTCCTAAATAAAGCCTACGATAATCTCAATGTAAGGAGGCTGTTCTACAATAATGCAATTTTTTTCCCATCCACAGGCACCAGTCTATTGTAAGTTTTAAATATGTTAAGACCTTAGGGTCAATAGTTAAAAACTACAAACTTAACTCTTCGAGCTACATTCCTGTAATTACTACTTGTTCTTGTGATGAACATAAAGAAACAGTTCACTATGATAAGAATTACAACCATATTATCACCGGAAACTTGAGTTATGTTGAAAATGAAAAGCTTAGGAATTTATTAGAGTATGGCTCTAAATTCAGACCTTCCTTCACAATTTCCAAAGAAAGGATTCTTGAGAGCTTCACTCAAGATGTAAATAAGTACATCGTTAAAACCAGTTTAACGTACAATCAGCCTATTGAGGCCTTCGCAGAATGGAAATATAATATAATCAATAGCTTCACCGGTGAGTTGGCAGGTCTGGACTTTTGTTTCGACAGAAATCTCTTTTTCTCTGGAGAAGCTAAAAGGTCACTCTCCAAACTACAAGACCAATTTATTTTTACCACTACGGATAAAGCTAGCAATAATTTTGCAATTATCTGTAAGAAGTTCTATTTTGAATTGTTAACTATGGAACTTAATAATAGAGTAACATACGAGCCCGTAAGTTATTCTACCAAGCAGTTAGAAAATCGGTTTAAGGCATTCTTCAAGAAACTTAAAATTCCACAAACTAGAAGATATGGGCCTGAATTTCCATTTCTTTTTGCAACGGTTAAGTTTCATAAGGATCCTGTGAAGTTCAGGTTCATAGCTAGTGGAGTAAGGAGTCATAAAAAGAAAATAGATCTTGCTTTTGAAGATGTCTTAAAGAAGGTTTTGAAACACATTAGAAACTGTTCTAACTTGATGTACAGAGATTTTTGGATAATTAATAATAATGCAGAAGTAATTTCTACTATACTCAAAGTTTGTCCCCTAGATATTAATAGTTATGATTTTGAAAACCTATATACTAATCTGCCTCTATCAGATATAATCACTACCTTTAAAGAGCTGTATGCAGAATTTAAACTTAACCAATTTGTTGATGTAGGAACTTGGAACTCTTATCTCAATTGCTGCATAAAAAATAACCATATCTTATATAATAATACTCTCTATAAGCAAGTGAACGGTATTCCAATGGGAACATCAACGTCCACAAATATCGCTAATCTATTCCTGTTCTTTAAGGAATATAAATTCATTAAAAATCACCCCACCTGCTCAGATAACTACCTTTACACTTTTAGATATATTGATGATCTGCTGTGTATCAATAATTCAGAAGTTATAGAGAGTGATTTTGATAATATCTATCCTAGCTCTCTTAACTTATGTAAAACCAACCACAGTAATCAGGAACTTGAGTTCCTAGACTTAAGCATTAAGCTCAACAGAGGTAACCCATCTATTAGCCTCTTTGATAAAAGAGTTAATTTTCCTTTCAAAGTAATTAAATATCTACACTGGAATAATAACATTTCAACCAAAGTAATTGAGAATGTACTAATTTCTCAGGTCCTAAGAATTTCAAGAATTTGCAGCAACAATTTGGACTTCAATTACCACATTAATATACTATTAGAAAGTTTTCTAGAGAACGAAATTCCTTCTTCTTTCATCAAAAGAACTTTAAGAAAAATTATTCTGAATAATAGAGTAAGGTTGGCAGATCTGCTTTAATTTTCTACACAGTTAATAATATGATTCTGACCAATCAAAGCCGTAAGGAAGTTGGCTAGAGGATGCCTATTAACTACCTAAAGGAACCTTAGTGCTATGGATATGACGGTCCTATTAAAACAAAAAATTAAATAATATAAACAAAATCACAAAAAAGCTTAAAAATCTGTTTATAAAAGAAAATAAAAACAAATAAAAAAGAAAACTAGTTATTCATCACTAGGATAGCTATACTAAAAATAGTAAAACCAACATTAAAATTAATAAGATTCTGATTAATCTATAGAAGCTCACTAAGGTGATTTAATACATGCAAAGATTATTAAATAAACTGCTCGTGTATTTTATAATATTTCTCATGTATTCTGGAGAGTTAATTCTGCTCATTCTGATCATACAGATCCACAGTCTTAAGTTTATATATTTTTTTCTCTGGTTAAAATCTCCGCGCGTTGGTTTCTTGCTGTATGAGGAGGCCATCAGCCCCACCCTCACTGCCCCCCAGCGTCTAGGGAGTGGCGGAAGAGGTCAGCCATGTTCTCCTCTTGTGAGGAGAAAAGTTTTTGTCACACAAGAGGTAAGCTCTCTTCCTTGTTTTTGGGTTCTAGGTTTTATAAGTTCAATGTTTGTACTTTATGTACCTTTTCTCTGTCGTTTTTTAGCTTTTCAGCTTTTAAGCATTGGTTTGTCTGTTAACATTTATGAGGGTTTTAACTCTTACTTTTCTTTGTAACTTTGAGCGTCTTTTGGGGTACCTAGGAACAGAAGATGGCTAAGCTCGTTCCTTTTCTATGCGCTGTCTATGCGCTGTTTTTTCAAAGTAGTTAAGTTCTTAATAACTAATTAATTATGCACTTAAAGCACTGCTGAAATACTTTGTACATATTGCAACTAACTGTTTAAGGTATATAACTTTCACAAAGTTTTCTTTAGTTAATTATTATCTTTAACTTATTCTCGTTTTCGTGCTGTCATAAGTTGTAGAGTAGGGGGTTTTAGACTCAAGTTTTCTTTCAAAAATCTGTTCGTTATAAATTAACATTTCCTTTTTTATTTGCAATGTAAAATTTGGATTTCTTTTGCATTGTTTTTCAGGTTTAAATTCTCTCTCAAACGAACTTGGAATTTCGTTATAGCTGAAAATCATTTCTATTTATTATGTCACTCTCACAGCTTGAGTTCTCTTTAATCTTCTTCTCTCTGTTTAATAGTAACAGATGAAGAGCATGGGTCGGGCCATGAAGGTTAATGGATGCAAGCGAAATTGTTAACTAGTGCTCGGTCATGCTACTCTACGGAGGACATGACTTATATATATATTTTTTAAACTATTTTAGGTGGGAATGTTACTTGCATCTATGGCCTTGCAGAAACCCATTTCCAACTAGGTCTTTGTGGAAGTGAGAAAATGCAGAGTTTTTGCTGGTCCTTGATAAAGCCAAGGCTCAGTATTCTCGACACCTTCTACATTCAGTTGTTTTATTATATTTTTTTATCTTTTCTCCTTTTACTCACACAGGTAGATACATAACCTTTTCTATGTTGTACTAGGTGTGAGTCAAAATTATATATGTATTTTTTTGCTTAGGTATCTTCTTTATAGAATGTGAATTCTGAATTTTCAAAACTGCTGCGTTGCGCGTTTTGATTTTCAGGTTATTTTGCACCCTTCGTTTTAAATTCTAAAATTTTTTCCTTAGTCTTCAGTTTTGCTCTTAAGTAACTAATTTCAATTTATTATTTAGCAGCTCATGCGCAAATTCTAGTTGAAATGTTTTATTATTATTATTATTATTATTTTTTTTTTTTTTTTTTTTTTTTATTACTATTTTTTTCACTTGAGGTTTTTTTTCATTTTCTAATTTTTCTTTTTAGTATGTTTTGGATGCAGCTTTTTGGAGTGTAGTTTATACTCGAGTTTGGTCTTTTCTTGGACTGCTTATTTCTAAAAAGTTTTTCCTAGTTGGTTTGCTCAGAATTTGTATGTTTTGGCCCAAGTGGAGTTCTAAGGACGATGAAAGGATTGGAGGTCAGCTCAGATATTTTAAGTCCTCCCGCTCGGTTAGGCTAGCACCCTTTCCCATAGTGTATGAACTCGCTGGCAAAGGTAATCTAAAGTTATGAAATGACAAACGTTGTTTGACATGTAAATCTGCAGATCCTAACCTGTATTCTTCTGTTGAGGATAATTGCTCCAACAAGTTTTGCAAAGCCTACAATACCATCTATAAGCTCACCTGTACTGTCTGCAACCTTAGCTATATTGGCCAAAGTAAAAATCCTCTTCATCTTAGGATTAATGGTCACAGGTCTCTAGTAAACAAGTTCTCTAATTCAGGAGTGAACCCCTCCACAAACGCCAACCAGTACTCTACCTTTGAATTAGAGCATTTCCATACTCATGGTTTTGACAAAGTGAAAATAGAGGTACTACATATTATCCCTGACCTCTATGCTCGGCTAGAAACTGAATCCCTTGAAATTTTGCAGCATCAGTCTCTTTATCCCTATGGCCTTAATTCCACTCTATCTGACAATAAGCATAATCAGCATAAATTTTCAATTCGTGAACTCTTCTTTCTTGTTAATAATAAGAGCTGCTCTAGAGGTAATAGAGGACAGAGGTTATTTCGCACATCAAGCAAAGTTGATTTTGCTAACTTGCTAAAAACTCTGGAAAGCTTTAAAACTGGCACTAATTTTGTTAAAAATACTTACAAAATTCTCAAGTCCTTCAAGCACTCTGTCCTTAAATGTTTTTTCAAATTCTGGAATGAAACTGCTGACCATGTTGATAAGCATGTTTTTGCTTTGGTTCTGGACATTCTTAAACATATTCTTAAAGATAAAATTTCTCTTAAAGAATTTTCCAGTAATTTTGTTACCATCAGGTTCCTAAATAAAGCCTACGATAATCTCAATGTAAGGAGGCTGTTCTACAATAATGCAATTTTTTTCCCATCCACAGGCACCAGTCTATTGTAAGTTTTAAATATGTTAAGACCTTAGGGTCAATAGTTAAAAACTACAAACTTAACTCTTCGAGCTACATTCCTGTAATTACTACTTGTTCTTGTGATGAACATAAAGAAACAGTTCACTATGATAAGAATTACAACCATATTATCACCGGAAACTTGAGTTATGTTGAAAATGAAAAGCTTAGGAATTTATTAGAGTATGGCTCTAAATTCAGACCTTCCTTCACAATTTCCAAAGAAAGGATTCTTGAGAGCTTCACTCAAGATGTAAATAAGTACATCGTAAAAACCAGTTTAACGTACAATCAGCCTATTGAGGCCTTCGCAGAATGGAAATATAATATAATCAATAGCTTCACCGGTGAGTTGGCAGGTCTGGACTTTTGTTTCGACAGAAATCTCTTTTTCTCTGGAGAAGCTAAAAGGTCACTCTCCAAACTACAAGACCAATTTATTTTTACCACTACGGATAAAGCTAGCAATAATTTTGCAATTATCTGTAAGAAGTTCTATTTTGAATTGTTAACTATGGAACTTAATAATAGAGTAACATACGAGCCCGTAAGTTATTCTACCAAGCAGTTAGAAAATCGGTTTAAGGCATTCTTCAAGAAACTTAAAATTCCACAAACTAGAAGATATGGGCCTGAATTTCCATTTCTTTTTGCAACGGTTAAGTTTCATAAGGATCCTGTGAAGTTCAGGTTCATAGCTAGTGGAGTAAGGAGTCATAAAAAGAAAATAGATCTTGCTTTTGAAGATGTCTTAAAGAAGGTTTTGAAACACATTAGAAACTGTTCTAACTTGATGTACAGAGATTTTTGGATAATTAATAATAATGCAGAAGTAATTTCTACTATACTCAAAGTTTGTCCCCTAGATATTAATAGTTATGATTTTGAAAACCTATATACTAATCTGCCTCTATCAGATATAATCACTACCTTTAAAGAGCTGTATGCAGAATTTAAACTTAACCAATTTGTTGATGTAGGAACTTGGAACTCTTATCTCAATTGCTGCATAAAAAATAACCATATCTTATATAATAATACTCTCTATAAGCAAGTGAACGGTATTCCAATGGGAACATCAACGTCCACAAATATCGCTAATCTATTCCTGTTCTTTAAGGAATATAAATTCATTAAAAATCACCCCACCTGCTCAGATAACTACCTTTACACTTTTAGATATATTGATGATCTGCTGTGTATCAATAATTCAGAAGTTATAGAGAGTGATTTTGATAATATCTATCCTAGCTCTCTTAACTTATGTAAAACCAACCACAGTAATCAGGAACTTGAGTTCCTAGACTTAAGCATTAAGCTCAACAGAGGTAACCCATCTATTAGCCTCTTTGATAAAAGAGTTAATTTTCCTTTCAAAGTAATTAAATATCTACACTGGAATAATAACATTTCAACCAAAGTAATTGAGAATGTACTAATTTCTCAGGTCCTAAGAATTTCAAGAATTTGCAGCAACAATTTGGACTTCAATTACCACATTAATATACTATTAGAAAGTTTTCTAGAGAACGAAATTCCTTCTTCTTTCATCAAAAGAACTTTAAGAAAAATTATTCTGAATAATAGAGTAAGGTTGGCAGATCTGCTTTAATTTTCTACACAGTTAATAATATGATTCTGACCAATCAAAGCCGTAAGGAAGTTGGCTAGAGGATGCCTATTAACTACCTAAAGGAACCTTAGTGCTATGGATATGACGGTCCTATTAAAACAAAAAATTAAATAATATAAACAAAATCACAAAAAAAGCTTAAAAATCTGTTTATAAAAGAAAATAAAAACAAATAAAAAAGAAAACTAGTTATTCATCACTAGGATAGCTATACTAAAAATAGTAAAACCAACATTAAAATTAATAAGATTCTGATTAATCTATAGAAGCTCACTAAGGTGATTTAATACATGCAAAGATTATTAAATAAACTGCTCGTGTATTTTATAATATTTCTCATGTATTCTGGAGAGTTAATTCTGCTCATTCTGATCATACAGATCCACAGTCTTAAGTTTATATATTTTTTTCTCTGGTTAAAATCTCCGCGCGTTGGTTTCTTGCTGTATGAGGAGGCCATCAGCCCCACCCTCACTGCCCCCAGCGTCTAGGGAGTGGCGGAAGAGGTCAGCCATGTTCTCCTCTTGTGAGGAGAAAAGTTTTTGTCACACAAGAGGTAAGCTCTCTTCCTTGTTTTTGGGTTCTAGGTTTTATAAGTTCAATGTTTGTACTTTATGTACCTTTTCTCTGTCGTTTTTTAGCTTTTCAGCTTTTAAGCATTGGTTTGTCTGTTAACATTTATGAGGGTTTTAACTCTTACTTTTCTTTGTAACTTTGAGCGTCTTTTGGGGTACCTAGGAACAGAAGATGGCTAAGCTCGTTCCTTTTCTATGCGCTGTCTATGCGCTGTTTTTTCAAAGTAGTTAAGTTCTTAATAACTAATTAATTATGCACTTAAAGCACTGCTGAAATACTTTGTACATATTGCAACTAACTGTTTAAGGTATATAACTTTCACAAAGTTTTCTTTAGTTAATTATTATCTTTAACTTATTCTCGTTTTCGTGCTGTCATAAGTTGTAGAGTAGGGGGTTTTAGACTCAAGTTTTCTTTCAAAAATCTGTTCGTTATAAATTAACATTTCCTTTTTTATTTGCAATGTAAAATTTGGATTTCTTTTGCATTGTTTTTCAGGTTTAAATTCTCTCTCAAACGAACTTGGAATTTCGTTATAGCTGAAAATCATTTCTATTTATTATGTCACTCTCACAGCTTGAGTTCTCTTTAATCTTCTTCTCTCTGTTTAATAGTAACAGATGAAGAGCATGGGTCGGGCCATGAAGGTTAATGGATGCAAGCGAAATTGTTAACTAGTGCTCGGTCATGCTACTCTACGGAGGACATGACTTATATATATATATTTTTTAAACTATTTTAGGTGGGAATGTTACTTGCATCTATGGCCTTGCAGAAACCCATTTCCAACTAGGTCTTTGTGGAAGTGAGAAAATGCAGAGTTTTTGCTGGTCCTTGATAAAGCCAAGGCTCAGTATTCTCGACACCTTCTACATTCAGTTGTTTTATTATATTTTTTTATCTTTTCTCCTTTTACTCACACAGGTAGATACATAACCTTTTCTATGTTGTACTAGGTGTGAGTCAAAATTATATATGTATTTTTTTGCTTAGGTATCTTCTTTATAGAATATATATATATATATATATATATATATATAGGGATGTAAGGTCAAGTGATGCGTAACTTCACAGCCTCTAATTGACAAATGTCAACCCCGCCTTCTCGTGGTGCATCCTGTTCCCACTAAAGGGGCTCTGACGACCGCCCATAGCGGTATAACTATACCATCGGGATTAGAGGAAATTCTATCCCACACTCACCAACCCGCTTGGCCAGCGTGGTGAGTTATGGCCAAACCCCTCCAAAATGATTCCACAACTTAAATATTGGCCCTCAGTCTCCGGCAGCTGGAATGTACCTGGCCAAGGCAGCGGCCAGTGCGACATGAAAGCAGAGGGTGCTAAGAATCCCCGGAGGACCGGACTAGGCTGCCATCTGATGCTGACCTTGGCTACTTACAATGGACGCTCCCTATCTTCTGATTCAAGGCTTCTTGAATTGGAAGAGGAACTACAAAGGATCAAGTGGGACATCGTGGGGCTAAGTGAGGTAAGGAGAAAAGGAGAAGATCTCATCGAACTGAAAAGTGGACATCTCTTCTACTATCGTGGGACAGATACTGGCAGAACTAGTGGTGTTGGATTTATAATAAACAAGAAACTGAAGGATAAAGTTGTAGAAGTTGAAAGTTCCTCTGACAGAGCTGCACGACTTGTTATCCAACTCTCGAAAAGATACCAGGCTCAGATTATTCAAACTTATGCACCCACCACAAGTCATCCTGAAGAAGAAATTGAAGAATTTTATGAGGAAATTTGTCATCTAAATAATAAAGGTAAGCAGCACTTGAAAATAATTATGGGAGATTTCAATGCAAAAATAGGGCAACGGCAACAGAATGAAACTTCAGTAGGTAAATTCGGTCATGGCAACAGAAACCAGCGTGGAAATACTCTCGTTGAGTTTGCAGAGGCAGAAGGGTTTTTCATCTTGAACTCCTTCTTCAAGAAAAAGCCACACAGGAAATGGACATGGAGACATCCAAATGGGACGACAAGTGAAATTGATTTTATTATGTGTAACAAAAAATTCGTCATAGAAGACTGCAGTGTGCTAAACAAGTTCAACACAGGTAGTGACCATAGATTGGTGAGATGTAAGATGCACCTCAACACTGGTAGTGACCATAGATTGGTGAGATGTAAGATGCACCTCAACACTAAACTTGAACGTGGCAAGCTCATAAGACAAACAAAATCTATTGACATAACCAACCTTAAAAAACACCATAATACCTTCAAGTTAGAACTGAGGAACAGGTTCTCTGCTTTAGAAGGCCTAACATCGGAAGAAGTGGACATCTCTGAAGTTAACAGAAAAGTAACCAAAGCTCTTATGGAAACAGCAACAAAATTAGCTGGGTCTAAGAACAAGTTGCATGTGAACAAATTATCAGGAAAAACCAAAATGTTGATGCAAAAAAGAAGAGAGATGAGGACAACTAAAGAAGATGTGACTTCCAAAGTCGAATATATAGAGCTATGCAAGACAGTAAGAAAAAGTATCACTGAAGACGTAAGGAAATTCAACTGTGAACTTGTGAGGAAAGCAATTGAAAACAACCAAAGCCTAAAGATAGCAAAGGGACATCTCAGTAAGGGAAGAAAACAGATTATGGCACTGAGAAAAGAAGATGGTTCTGTAACAAGAAATAGAGGCGAAATTTTGACAAGAGTGAAAGATTTCTACTCCAAATTATATGAAAGGGATGATATATGCACTCCAGACATCATGAAAGATACCAGTACCAGAGTTCCTCCAGTCCTTGCAGCAGAAGTTGCACATGCAATCAAGAACATGAAGCGAGGAAAAGCTCCAGGAGAAGATGGAATTACTGTAGACATCATACAAGAAGCAAGTGGAGAAATCGAAACAGTACTCGCCCAAATTTTCACTCGATGCCTTAATGAAGGAAAGATTCCTGAGGATTGGAACACCGCTACAATGATCCTGCTACATAAGAAAGGTGACATTGAGGATCTCGGAAACTACAGACCTATCAGCCTCCTATCAGTAGTTTATAAAATCTTCACTAAAGTTCTTTCACACCGCTTGAAGGTAACACTGGACATGGCTCAACCGAGAGAACAAGCTGGATTCAGGAGTGGCTACAGCACAATAGATCATATCCACGTGCTGAGAGAACTAATTGAAAGAGCGAGGGAATATGAACTTCCATTGTGCATGGCTTTTATCGATTATGAAAAAGCCTTTGATTCGGTGAAACCATCAGCAGTTACAATGGCTCTGAAAACCTGCGGTATTGAAGATGCATACATTAATATTATTAATAACATCTATGAAAATGCAAGTGCAAAGATTAGGCTGTTTGAAAATACAACACACGTAAAAATTGGAAAGGGAGTGAGACAAGGTGACACCATATCTCCGAAGCTCTTTAATGCCACATTGGAGGGTGTTTTTCAGTCGCTGAGCTGGGGAAAACAAGAGGATAAAGATTAATGGAGATTATCTAACCCACCTTCGTTTTGCTGATGACGTAGTCATTTTTGCAACTACCCCATCAGAGCTGCAGAGTATGATCCAGGAACTTGCTGACAAGAGTAAAGAAGTGGGATTAAAAATGAACTTTCAGAAGACAAAAGTGATGTTCAATGCTTTTACAAGAAATGAAGATTTATCGATTGATGGAGAAAAGCTGGAGATAACAGACACGTACGTTTATCTTGGACAGCAGATATCAAGTGAGGGTCACATTGGTGAAGAAATTAATCGGCGTACAAAACTTGCCTGGAGAGCTTTTGGAAGAAACAGCATAATTTTCAAGAGCAATATGCCATTATGTCTTAAAAGAAAAGTGTTTGATCAATGCATCCTTCCAGTGCTTACGTATGGTGCAGAGACGTGGATCTTAACTAAAAGAGACATACAAAGGCTGCAGACAACTCAAAGAAGCATGGAGAGGTGCATGCTTGGTGTAACCAGGAGAGATAAGAAGAGGAACTCGTGGATCCGAAAAATGACTAGAGTGGAAGACATCATGATCAGAGTTAAATCCCTGAAATGGCAATGGGCTGGACATACTGCCAGAAGGACAGATCATCGATGGACAGCCGAAATTTTAGATTGGATTCCAAGGGACAGGAAAAGACCCAGAAGAAGACCACATGGGAGATGGGTGGATGAAATTCGAAAGTATGCAGGGATGACATGGAGGAGACTGGCACAAGACAGACCGTTGTGGAGGAAACTTGGGGAGACCTTCGTCCAGCAGTGGATTGATAATGGTTGACAATGATGATGATGATGATGATGATATATATATATATATATATATATATATATATGTATATGCGCGAGCGCGCGCGTGTTTATGTGTGTGGGCAAGCTCAACTGTCAGAAGAACAGAATGGATTGCACTAAGATCTTGAATCTCCGAAGTACTTTGTTTAAATTCTAAGATGCTCCCAAACTTAATACATGTTTTGCACATGTATATCCCAATGAAAGAAAAAATTTGATTTTGTAATGGCATGTTTTCTTGCATAAAAGGATATTTGGTTTACCTGGGGATGTATAGAATTATCGCGATTTATTTCGGACAAGAGCAATGCCGGTATATTCAAGAACGTTTCTAAAAAATCCCAGCATTCCTTCTAACAATTTAAAAAAAAATAAGTTTGATCTCAGAATAGTACATTACAACCCGTTAGTAAAAATTAGACCGAAACAGACGTTTTCATTTCAGTTACTAGAGGTATCAGGGACATGGTTAATAAAGAACAAAATATGATGCGACTATGCTATTATTCGCAGGAAGTTCCCGGACCACAAAACTATAGTGGCTGAAGGTGGTGCAAAGCTGAGCATTCTTCACATTGTATGGCCACCTACAGATGTTTGAAATGTAATTTGAGTTGAATCCGTCGTTTACAAGGTTCTGACTGCACTCTCTACACATCATTAGTGCAACGTAATGCATATCTGGGCTCGACATGTTTCATCAATCTCTTACACCGCAGTACAACCAAATTACTTTGGTTCATGAATCACTCTGCCTTGATTTGCTGTTATTCTTCGCCATAAGTTGATTCCGAATGAGTCGTGGATTTCCAAGCACCAAAGTTTTAAGAATTTTGATTCAAAAAATTTCTGGGATTTCCCACTTTCCCAAGAGAAAATAAAAAAAAATCATTAAGTTACTCGAAAGTCTTGTGTAATGACGTACACGGAAGAACCAAAACATATAACGACCTGAGGTGTTGCATCTCGTTGTTATGGCGGTAACACTGTTTTTTGTCTTATGTCTTTTGATATGCAGTGTGAACTGTTATTGCAGTGTGCGGAGAGGAAATTTCTTCAGCAAAAGAACTCCCGTCCGCACACTGCATTATCATTTCACAGTGCATCCATTGTTTCCTCGCACTTCCCTGAGTAGAGCGATTCCTCTGTTTTTCTCAATTATAGAACGCGTGGATATCATTGGCTGACATCTTTAATGGCTATGCATGACTCCCTCGCCATGTCGATGAATCGTGGATACAGTTTAGCAAAGCATGGTCATCCAGACTTCAGGATACCAACGAGTGTCCTTATACCTCGATGTAACGCAGCGTTGCGTATTATATAGCCCAGCAAAGCTTTATATCATCATTACCTTCGATATTAAATCATTACCTTCCCTCCGCGTTATGTGCATGTGTATAAACAAATAAATAAGAAATTAAATAAATAAATAAAAACAGAAAGAAAGAAGTTTCATCGTCCTTGTTTTACAAGATTGCTGCTAATGTTGATTTCTTTAGCTGTTGCACCTAATCCGACAGAAAAAACACCTCTGCAGGAGGTGTTTTTTCTATTAGGATGCTAATAGAAAAAATTCACATTCTAGGAAAAATATTATTCTATTAGGATGCTAATAGAATGCCCGTAGATTCAATTTTAGTCATTGATTGTTTCCTTGTCGAAAAATAATATTTTTCCTAGAATGTGAATTGGCAACTTGTGTGACACATGCACTATATATGTCTTACATGATGCAACTCCGAAGTAGATATTCTGTCGCTACGGTTAGAGGTAGTGTATATATTTATTCAGTTTTCAAAAGAATGTTTCTTTATTCAACGAAACCCTTTTTCTTTTCATTTACAGTCAATACACTGCTAAGATGTACTTTTATTACAAAACGTACAGCCAAAGTTTTCATTTTAAATTTAAGTTTAAAAAAAATGTGAAACAATACATTTCCTTGTATCACATCCGTAATAGCATGATGCCTCTAAGTTACACAGTACACAGTAATTTAACTAGAAAATAGATATAACAAACAAAGTTGAACTTTGAGAAAAAACCTCTGGAACAATGGACATGTTAGTAAGGAACTGAAATGTTCCCAGCAAAATAAAGTAACACCCGATAATCAGCTGCAGTATGTGTGTGCGTGCACGTCTCTTGCATACTTTCCGACACTGATAAATATTTAAAGTTTGACTAATCAAGATTCCTGGTGCATTCAATGGACCTCTATTATCTATGAATAGAAATAAATAGAAATACACATTTTCGTTTAAAAATAGTTGAAAAGTATGTGAGTATAACAAATTATACACAAATGTTTTAACAGTTGACGGGAGTACGAATAATAGGGATAGATGGATTTAGATATCAGTCTATTTGAAGAAGAGTCGTAGAGGAAGACAAGACATAAGGTTACGCACCATTACGTTGGAACTGTGAATTCTGAAAAGGTAGAAGAATTGCGAATAAAAGATTCTATAACGAAATCTGTGCTAAAAAGTAAACTTTTTCAAATACCTTTCTAGAAGCTGAGACAAGAGCCATTTTTCTGAAGTTCACGCCTCTTCCCAAAGATAGTTTCTTATTTACAGACCAGAGTTTAATTTTTTTACTGCAAAAATCGGCGTACAGCAGATAAATATATATATATATATATATATGTATTAATATAATTTTTTGAAGCGGTGATTCACTATCAATTCGAGTTAAATACTAAAACCATCTAACGCCAGAACTGTACATGAAAAGTATTTCACAATTTAAATGTCTGGAGTTGAAAATAATTTTAACACGATCTTTCAGAAGCTAAATACAAAAAGGCATATATTAAGCTTTCACGCGCCATTGAAAAGATATGCGAATATAAAATTTGTGCAGATACTGATATATCAACGAAGACGGATTAATTCTGTCTGTTTTTTGACGTGCCGATCTTGCTGCCTACATGGTGATAACAGATTCGAGAAAATGACTTATCGAACAAACCGGTTCATTTGAAAACATTCCGCATGAGATAGTTTGTTCCATAAATATTTTTTTTTAAAACCGCACTGTTAGAAACAGAGATGTCAGAAAAATAAGATATATTCGTATTTAAGATCCCGGCAGGAGTATTCTGCGTTATTTTCAGTAGAAAATATTGATTACGATTTTTTTCTGCATATGATCTACACCGTGGAGCCATTGCATTATGCCCAACCTCAGCTTACAGAAATGAGCCCGCCTGGAAACCAAAAGGTGGCGCAAGAGAAGTTCACAGAACAGTATACACTCACGGACAATGAAAATGTCGCACCTAAAAGAAAACATGTTATAACTGCGAAATTTTGCTAATGGCTAGCGTGCGTGCTGGTATGCTAATGATCTATGTTTCGTGAGAGTGCGCATGACAGCACACCATGTGGTGGCGCTGCAAGCACGGACAGCCAGCCGTATAAACCACCGTGTAGTCAATGCTCCACGAAATCGAAAAGCATTGGCTAACGCAAGCAAGAATACAGAGTGAAATGAATGCCGGGTAGACGCCAGAGACGTCCATTTACGCAACTTATGGACTTTAAGAGAGGCTTAATCATCAGGCTAAAAACCCCAGGGTGTTCGGAGAGCCGTATAGCTTGCCACGCGAAAAGTTCTGACCATACCGTCCGATTGTGTCTGGCGAAGTGGACACATGACAGTACATACATACGGCGCAAATGTAACGAAAGGAAAAACAGGACTATCTGCAGAGAGGATCGACGATCTTACGGCAGACACGGACGCATCCCACGGGGATCATGTCCACAAAACAGGCAGAGAAAACGGCTCCGGTGTTTCCAGAAACCATTTCTCTACCCCTTGCGGAAGCGAATCTGCTGTCGTAGCGCCCTTACGTGTGCTGCCATTAACACCGAAACATCGCGGGTTCCGTTTGCAATAGTGCCAGGCCACAGCAACATGGAACGCCACAGACTGGCTACCTGTAGTTTTTAGCGAAGACTGCGGTTCGTTTTGGGAGCAGTTGATGATCGTGTCCGGGTGTGGAGGTCCCCGGGTCAACAGTACAATCTGAAACTCGCTATCGAGCGCCACTCCCGCCCCACACCCTGCAGACCTTATGGTCTGGGGAGTCATTGCCTACGATAGCCGATCAGCTCCAGTAGCGGTACATGGATCATTGACGGGCCAGGGGCATGTGGGTGAGGTCTTACTGCCTTATGTGCTCCCATTCGTCGCCGGGATTACAGGCGCGCAATACAAGAAAAATGATGCTAACCCGCACACGGCTTAAATTGACCAGGACTGCCGACGTCATGTCCAGACATTTCCATGGCCTGCCTGCTCCCCGTCTATGTAACCTATGGAGCATGTGTGGGAGGGACCGGTTGAAAGGGTGGATGCCGCCGTGCTGCGCTATCCGAAATTTGGAACACACCGTCTCACACCTGTGGATTAGTCTGCTTCAGGAAAACATCACGCGTCTGTTCGCCGCCATACCGGACCGTATTGCAGCCTGTATCGCAGCACGAGGCAGTGCGACGCACTATTGAAAATGACCGGATTGCGTGCTACAGATCCCTTTGTAATTTTAATGCAGCTGTGATTTTGCCATATGTGTATGATTCATCTGCATCATAACGCCCATAAAATTTCACTTCAATCCGAAGCTTCCTTCTTGGGGCGGAAATCTCATTGTCCGTGAGTGTATATACAACCCAAGGAACGGGTTTCCGTTAGTAGAGTGTTCTAAGTAAGAATGGGAAAAGATGCCGATTTATCGGAGTTTGATGAAGGACAAATTGTAATGGCACGGCGCCTGGGAACGACGATCTCGGAAATGGCGTGGCCTGTGGGTTCTTCACGTGCCTCTGTACTGCGTACGTATCATAAATGGTGCACAGATGGTAAAACGACGTGCCATCGTCTTACCGTGTGTCTTCCGCCGCCCACTGATGCCAGAGAGGAGCGGAGACTGTCGCGCTTTGTTTACAGCAACCGCAGGGCTAGAGTACGACAAATCGACCGCAGCTACAATATTGGTGATCAGGGAAATGTGTCACAGCACACAATACATCGCAGTATTCTGTGCATGGGACTGCGTAGCCGAAGACTTAGTCGGGTCCCCATGCTCAATGCACGTCATCACCAACAACGCATGTAATGGGCCCAAGATTATCGAGATAAACCGTGTATGATTGAAAGAAAACGGCCTTGTCTGACGAATCAAGATTCCTGGTGCATCACGTAGACGGCCGAACGCGGATATGCCGATTACCAAATGAGGCTATGGCACCTGGATGCACTGTTCGGCGTAAACTGGACTCCGGTGGCGGTGTTTAACTGTGGAGGATGTTTTTCTTGGACACAGTAGGTCCCATTAACATAATAGAACAATCCCTGACAGCTGGCAGGAATTTGAACATCATTGACGACCAAATTTACCCATTTATGGCAACTGTGTTTGGCCATTTTGAACAGGACAATGCGCTATGCCACACTGCCAGGATCGTCAAGGAATGGTTCGAGGAACATGCTGGTGACTTTCTGTTATTTACCGTGACCGTCAAATCCACCTGACATGAACCCAAACGAACATTTGTGGTTCAGCTTGAAAAAGCGGACTCGGCCTAAATCACAACCACCCCGACATGTGCCCGAACTGGGGACCTGCTGTTGATATTATGGTGCCAGGTGCACTAGGATACCTATCGCCATCTCATGGAATCGATGCCTAGCCAAGTGGCCGCTATTTTGCGTGCTGAAGGGGATCCTATAGCTTATTTGGTAGATGGTCCTGATGCAATGACTCATCGGTGTAGGTCCTTTAAGAAGTAAAACATCGACAACGAAAACGTAATTTTGTGATCTCAAGTGAAGAAACAGTTGTTTACCAAAATTAGAAACAATACACAGAACGTTTCTCACTTTGCGGACAGAAAGGAAAAGTGCGATATGTGCGCATCTCTGTATTCTTGATCATAAACTGCTATGAAATTTCAAACGACTTTCAGATTTTTTAATGATACTTTATTTCTTCAAAGTGAGAACGAAATTTCGCTTTAATGACAACTTCTCAAAAGTATGCTCATCAATCCTATCAATTTCTACCGCTTTGGGAAGTAATACATAATCTATTTCGATAAAGAAATAACGACAGAAACGTCATGCCCATATGATGCTTCTTGTCGTTTACTTGCTTTGTTTTGTCCTTTTAAGAAAAAGAAACCCCATTTCCATTTTGAGAAGTATTCCAAAGTCAGAATGAACCATTTAACCAACTACGTAAAAATATTTTTATCGGTGTGAGCAAAAAGGACTGAATTAAACTTCAACGAATATGTGAATATATTGAGCAGAACGCGACAAGATTTCCAAAGTCATCATTTATGGGAGTGATTTATACCCCATTTTACTGATTACCCTCTAAAATTGCTGTGTCAATAGTTACGAACCAAACAACGGGAGATAAATCTTTTTAGACACGTGTTTTTACCCAGCGGCTTGATGTCAGTGTCTATGTACTAGTCCATCGCCATCCTTACTTATCTAATGGGCCACATAATAAAGGATTCAAAGAAATCGCTTTTCACCCTCACATGTTTATGGTTGGCACTGCTCAGACAACAGGGTGAACAGATATGTTTTAAAGTAGATTTCGTAAAACTTGATGTACATGTGAACACTTCTGTATGCGGAACGCACAAAATTTGGGCGCTATTTACTGTTGGTACATCTACCGCTTGAAGGGTTAAAATTCGTGTTGTAAAACTAAACATTTCAAAAGAATATATTATCCATTTGTTGTTAGACATTTGTGTTACACTACAAAACTGGGAAAACAAACTTTAGCAACTTGCTAATTTACGAACAGAAAGTTAACCATAACTTCACGACGAACCATCTTCATTACTACTGGTTATTAAAATTGTAGTTCTTGCAAAATCTTTTATCTATTTTGCACTACATGTGGTTAAATCTTTTACATCTTTTGTTGGATAATTTCAACGGAAGTGAAATAATTAAGGATATGCTCGTTATCATGAAATTTTCAAAATACAGCCACTGAAGCGTATTTAAAACTCCGAATAATTGGATGGGGTAACAAGATCTAAATAGATTCTAACTTCTAAATGTTTCTAATTGAAAATAAAATGTGAGCGATAGTCATAAGGCATTGATATAAAAACTACATTCATGCTTGCAATTATTTGTTTCTGGAATGAAAAACACATACCATGTTTTTACGAAAAATTTCCTAATTCTTGTTTCTGTTAAACCGACAAGTAAACAGAATGAAAACTATATCTGCTGACACTGTTTAAATTATAAGTACGAAATACTTTGATATATTCCGGTATATTAATTTTGGAAAGAAAACCATAATTAAGTAAATGTTTGTAGTATTTAGTTCGAAATATTTCTTACGTGTACTTTTTTTAATGCATTTTAACTGATGTTGTAGGTTCTTTTGTGTAATTAATGTACGGGAGGTTTTTCTCTCATCTTAAAAGCAGGAGTACGTGCGTAACATCCATAATATCAAAAGTGGTTTTCCAAATAGTTGTATTTTTTCACGTTATGCAAATGGTTGAATTACAAACGACTATTTTTAGTATAATATCAGCAGCATCGTAATTGATGCTCCTGATATTTTACTAAAAATATAACGAAATGATGAGGCCATACACGAGATCATGGGAGCATCATCTCGTTCAGTTATCCTCCTGGAAAGACTAGGCCCTTCTCCGTGTTTATGCATGATCTTGCTTATACCACTGCTCCCTAAACAGTTTTGAAAACTGTTTCGTAGGTGATGAGAAAAATTGATGTCCATTGCGTTTTAGTACGACAACGCTTTACAAACATATTGATAAGAATACTGGGCCGAGCAAGATTATGTATTCACCGCTTGCCACCAATTGATCAGATTCACCGTGGGTATTTATCCCACCGTTGACCACCAATTGATCAAAACGTGCCGAGTGGTATAATTTATAAATATTCTTCATTATCGATACAGCCGCTGGCACCATTTGATACGAATGTGCCGCTCTACCATTTGATAAGACAGTGGGTCATTATACCAGCGCTGTCGATCATTTGATACGAACATGAACGTAGGTTTTTTCAGTTCGGGAGCTGGTATAAATTGGCAAGAACGTGAGGTTTGCTGAAACACATGAATTTTATATAAGGAATTATCTACAACGTCAGAGCCTATGGAATGAATAGAGCAAGATTAACAATTAAACAGCGTTATTGTAGGAGGAAACTCTATCCCGGGGCATTGCCCACGGTGATACAAACATATGTTTCGCTCCCTATCGGAGCTAATATCATTTGCCTAATGATTTAGGAATAAGACTTCCGCCTCACAAAGGGCATATCAAAGTTCTAATTTAGAGTCTGGTGTTAGTTCAAGTTCTAAGTTCATCCGCTCAATTACATTATAACAATAGACAAAACAAAAGGTACTCACGTACTGTTGACTGTTTGTTGCATAATCCGGGTTATAGAAATCGCTCTTTCTGTATCACTTACACACACATGAGCCTCTGTAACAGTAGTGGATGATGTTTTTTTTTTTCACCTGAGTGTCACACAGGGTCCACTGATTTCTGGCTTTTTTTACTCTTTCTTTGGAAGTCGCTGAGAATTTCTCCGCTCTTCCCCGTCCGCTCGTGGAATGGGGGAAAGCACAGCTGACTCCTCTTCCCTGGCGATCAGTCCATGCGGTTTCCGCTCTCCCTAATCGGCCGATGGGACGCTGTAGAACGGGCGGGGGTCTCTTTCGCATTCCGTGAAGAAAGTCTGTCGCCTACAAGGAAGCAATGTTTACGTCGAAAGGTCGGCGACCTCCACAGTTGGAATAGAGACGGGATTTTAGGAAGGCTGGTTCGGTAGTCATGTTTTACCAATGCTTGTTAGTTGACATTCTCACTTTAACATCTTTGGGGGTTCTTAACCGGCATCCTAATTATTTTTAAGCGCTCTCTTTATCATCGTACTAAGCGACTTAACCCCGCGCTTAAAGTACCGAGCTATCTTACGTAAACGCCGGACGTCAGGTTTCGCACTTAGCGGGATCGTATGATTTACAGCTGCGTCGACCCCCCTAGCGAGCTTTTTCTCTGTCTGTCCTGCATCTGCTTACCGAGATAACTAACTGTCGTTCTTTTGCTACTTTTCAGCTATTCTCCCTCACGTGGGCCTCGTCTGCTTCTCCTCACTAGACACTCGAGATTTCTCTCATGCGTTTCGCACGGAGAGTCGTTGCCCTTGCGAGAATTGTTCAGCAGCTGACTCTCGCCCCCTCATAATCGTAATTTTTCCGCGTTCCCTACAGATTTTTGGCACTAATGGCACACTTGAAACCGTATTTATGAGAGTCTGAGTGCCTTTTAATTGCCGTCCGGGTGGTCCCCTTTGTTGCTCACAGACCCCCGGAGATGATACACTCATTTCTTTGTTTCCACCCAGAAAAAGAGAATTACACGATTTCCCCAATTAAAATAAGTTAATGTTCCCGTTTAATTTGCAATAGGCCAAATATTTAATTTGATTATCAACATAATTTAACCACGCCTATTAAGTCCGTCCCTCTTTTTTAATTTTAATTAATTTAGATCCAATTTTCGCATCAATAATATTGCCGATAAATTCCAAGGTGTAAATGGATGTGCAAATAAGGACAACGAGGATTTGCTATGGTTTCTTATGTTTTACGCATTGTTTCTTATATACGCATTTTGGTGATTATGGGTAGCCTTTATTTGTTTTTGTTATTTTAGTTGTTTTTCTTTCATGAAATTACGCTTGGTGTAAAAATGCAAAACAAAATGTTTACGACAAATTTCTAAGATGGGTATACATAACCGACGGAAGAACGGCGCTGCGGTTTACATGCTTCCTGACACAAGGGGTTGTAGGATAAATATAAATCGACCAACCATTAAAGCTGTGCCGCTTAATCACATGGCAGATGCATGTATAATCATCGTCTAGGTGATTTTAAATTCGACTTGGTTCCTGTCCCAATAATGAGCAGTTGTCCCAGGCGTTTGTTCAACTTGACTTTTGTTTACCTAGGAAACCTAGATGATTTAAAGAAAATGGACGCGCATCCTCGGTTTTCAAAAAAGTATTTTCTTTAAAGAAAACAAGAAATTTCGAAATGATATTGCAGATGTCACATGTCGGCTCAAAAAAATAAACACAGATACAAAATCTTTAGAATTTCGCTATTTAAAGCTGATTTCAATCCTTATGGAAACAGCAACAAAATTAGCTGGGTCTAAGAACAAGTTGCATGTGAACAAATTATCAGGAAAAACCAAAATGTAGATGCAAAAAAGAAGAGAGATGAGGACAACTAAAGAAGATGTGACTTCTAAAGTGGAATATATAGAGCTATGCAAGACAGTAAGAAAAAGTATCACTGAAGACGTAAGGAAATTCAACTGTGAACTAGTGAGGAAAGCAATTGAAAACAACCAAAGCCTAAAGATAGCAAAGGGACATCTCAGTAAGGGAAGAAAACAGATTATGGCACTGAGAAAAGAAGATGGTTCTGTAACAAGAAATAGAGGCGAAATTTTGACAAGAGTGAAAGATTTCTACTCCAAATTATATGAAAGGGATGATATATGCACTCCAGACATCATGAAAGATACCAGTACCAGAGTTCCTCCAGTCCTTCCAGCAGAAGTTGCACATGCAATCAAGAACATGAAGCGAGGAAAAGCTCCAGGAGAAGATGGAATTACTGTAGACACCATACAAGAAGCAAGTGGAGAAATCGAAACAGTACTCGCCCAAATTTTCACTCGATGCCTTAATGAAGGAAAGATTCCTGAGGATTGGAACACCGCTACAATGATCCTGCTACATAAGAAAGGTGACATTGAGGATCTCGGAAACTACAGACCTATCAGCCTCCTATCAGTAGTTTATAAAATCTTCACTAAAAGTTCTTTCACACCGCTTGAAGGTAACACTGGACATGGCTCAACCGAGAGAACAAGCTGGATTCAGTAGTGGCTACAGCACAATAGATCATATCAACGTGCTGAGAGAACTAATTGAAAGAGCGAGAGAATATGAACTTTCATTGTGCATGGCTTTTATCGATTATGAAAAAGCCTTTGATTCGGTGAAACCATCAGCAGTTACAATGGCTCTGAAAACCTGCGGTATTGAAGATGCATACATTAATATTATTAATAACATCTATGAAAATGCAAGTGCAAAGATTAGGCTGTTTGAAAATACAACACACCTAAAAATTGGAAAGGGAGTGAGACAAGGTGACACCATATCTCCGAAGCACTTTAATGCCACATTGGAGGGTGTTTTTCAGTCGCTGAGCTGGGAAAACAAGGGGATAAAGATTAATTTAGATTATCTAACCCACCTTCGTTTTGCTGATGACGTAGTCATTTTTGCAACTACCCCATCAGAGCTGCAGAGTATGATCCAGGAACTTGCTGACAAGAGTAAAGAAGTGGGATTAAAAATGAACTTTCAGAAGACAAAAAGTGATGTTCAATGCTTTTACAAGAAATGAAGATTTATCGATTGATGGAGAAAAGCTGGAGATAACATACACGTATGTTTATCTTGGACAGCAGATATCAAGTGAGGGTCACATTGGTGAAGAAATTAATCGGCGTACAAAACTTGCCTGGAGAGCTTTTGGAAGAAACAGCATAATTTTCAAGAGCAATATGCCGTTATGTCTTAAAAGAAAAGTGTTTGATCAATGCATCCTTCCAGTGCTTACGTATGGTGCAGAGACGTGGACCTTAACTAAAAGAGACATACAAAGGCTGCAGACAACTTCAAAGCAGCATGCAGAGGTGCATGCTTGGTGTAACCAGGAGAGATAAGAAGAGGAACTCGTGGATCCGAAAAATGACAAGAGTGGAAGACATCATGATCAGAGTTAAATCCCTGAAATGGCAATGGGCTGGACATACTGCCAGAAGGACAGATCATCGATGGACAGCCGAAATTTTAGATTGGATTCCAAGGAACAGGAAAAGACCCAGAAGACGACCACATGGGAGGTGGGTGGATGAAATTCGAAAGTATGCAGGGGTGACATGGAGGAGACTGGCACAAGACAGACCGTTGTGGAGGAAACTTGGGGAGACCTTCGTCCAGCAGTGGATTGATAATGGTTGACAATGATGATGATGATATATATACACAGACGGAAAAAATATCCCAGCACCACGCAAAAAATAGTTGTAGATGAATGAAATAGCGGCAATACATTTGTATAGGTAAGATATTTAATCGATTAATGTTTCAAGATCACAGCTTATTGTAAGCGCGAGAAAAGCCATTTTAAATGTGAAATACAGGTACATTAATAACCGGTGTAACCACCAGAATGTTGAATGCAAGCACGGAAGCATTCATGTATTGTGTCGTACAGGTGTTGGTTGTCAGTTTGTGGGATGGAGTTCCATGCCTGTTGCACTTGGTCGGTCAATACAGGGACGGTTAATGCTGCTTGGGGGTGACGCTGGAGTTGTCGTCCAATGATGTCCTATACGTGCTCGATTGGAAAAAGATCTGGTGATCTAGCAGGCCACGACAACTTGTCGACACTCTGTAGAGCATGTTGGGTTACAACAGCGGTATGCGGGCGAGCATTATCCTGTTGGAAAACACCCCTTGGAATGCTGTTCATGATTGGCAGCACAACACGTTGAATCACCAGACCGACGTACAGCAGTGCCGTCAGGGTGCGTGGGATAACCACGAGAGTGCTCCTGCTGTCATAGGAAATTTCTCCCCAGACCATAACTCCAGTGTGTGTGTCCAGTGTGTCCCGGCCGCAGACAGGTTGGTTGCAGGCGCTCACCTGGCCTCCTTCTGACCAACACACGGCCATCACTGGCACCCAGGCAGAACCGGCTTTCATCATTAAACACAACAGATCTCCACTCCGTCCTCCAATGAGCTCTAGCTTGACACCACTGACGTCGCAAACGGCAGTGGTTTGGAGTAAGTGAAATGTCCGCTACAGGGCGTCTGGCTCGGAGCTGTCCTTCAAGTAAATGATTTGTAACAGTTCGTTGCGTCACTGTGGTGGTAACTGCAGCTGGATATGCTGCCGCAGATGCGGTACGATGCGCCACTGTTATACGCCGTAAACGGCGGTCATCCCTCTCAGTAATGCCACGTTGCCGGCCGGAACCCGGTCTTCTTGAGGCAGTACCTTCCCTTGACAACCGCTGCCAACAATCATGCCCAGTGGCTACATTCCTGCCAAGTTGTTCTGCAATATTGCGGAAAGAAAATCCACCATCTCGTAGCCCTATTACACGACCTCGTTCAAACTCCGTGAGGTATTGATAATGGCTTCTTCGTATTGTTAAAGGCATTCTTGACTAACATCAACACCCTACGTCGAATCTCAACGATAACTAACGCTCACGAACGTTACAGCGCGTATTTACAGCAAACCTACTATGCATGTCCCGAGGGGCGCTACTAGCGCCACACGTATGCGCCGAGCGCGAAATTTGCATAGACGTCATCTTAGAGATGTACTCTCACCGCCTACCAACTGTCGTTTATCTAACACAACCCCTTCTTGGTTTTGGGAATTTTATTTTCCTGTCAGTGTATATATATATAATGATTTAAAGCACATTTCATTCAGAAGCCAACTAAGTTTACAGAATGGGAATATCTTTAACAGAACTCAAGTGACGACCAGAAATGTTCTCCGCATTAAGCACACTTCGTTATGTCAAATGTCATCCTCGTTGCTACATGCCGACGGAGCTTGCTTGTACATCCGCGTTTAGGCAAAATACAGGTACTCGTGTGCGTCAGGTTATTCCAGACTTATTCGCAGTGCGAGTAGGTAGTTCATTTGCATTGGTGAGGTTTTAGACGTTTCTCCTGTGGACTGCAGTGAAAATCTGAAATTTGGAGTGTATTTTGTTATTATGTGAAAACTGTGCTGCAGTATGGGAAGATAGGAGATATTTTAATACGAAAAGCTTCGTGATTAGTGCCTTTAAATGAATTCGGTAAAAGAAATGCAGAAATTTCCCGGATAACAACAGTGCAGTTGAACGGCTGTTGGCGAAGATCTGTGATATGGGTGGAATCAAGAATGGCAGGTTGGGTAAATATGGCCGAAAAATGAAAACAACCCCTAGAAGTAACAACTCGTTTAAACGGTTATATCTGCGAAACAGGTTTGTTTCGTCAACAAGTTCTTTCCGAGAATATAGTTGTTTGTCCTCGAACTGTGAGGAACAGGTTACCTTCGATGGGTCTGTCGTCTCATAGGGCGGTAAAGAAGCCATTGTTAACCAATGTGCAATACAAGAAACGTTTAGAATGGGCAAAGGAACATGAGGGGTGGAACACTGATAAGAGACGTCAAGTGTTATTTATAGATGTGACAAAATTGGACATTTACGGTAACGGCGCGTGGTGCCGAGTGTTTCGACGAAATAACGATTCGTTACATATTTCTTGCACACTTATCACAAGAAAGTATTCATGCAGTTTTGTGATTTGGGGATGTTTTGCTGCTGCTGAAGTGGGCAGAATCCATGTGTGTGAGATCACTGTTAATGCACAGGTGAACAAAAATATCCCACAGGACAACATGGTGTCTTCAGGACATGACTTGTACCAGGGTAAGCCATACATCTTCCCCGACGATTCGGCCCCATGCCACCGTGCAAAAATCATTAAAGCTTATTTATAACGCCTTTAGTTAATGATAGTCTGGTAGTTCATCAGGCTTTAGCCCCATTGAGAATTTGTGGCGCATTCTAAAAGAAAAGCGCACGAAGGTCACCCTACATATAAAGTAGCACTGATTAACGCAATTACTGACGTTTGGTACAACTGTATTTCATCCGCAATGTTGCGTAAAGTGGGTGACTCCATGCCCAACAGGTGCGCAGCCGTTTTTAAATCAAAAGGCAGCCCAACGAAATATCAGGTTTGTAATTGTATTTGAATTTGAACATGTTACTTTGTCATGATTTCTGTTTCACGGCAGATTTCTATTCAAAACTTGAGTTCTGTTCAAGATATTCCCATTTTTAGCTTCTGCATGAAATGTGCTTTAAAATTATATACATGATTTAAAAGCACATGATATAGATGATTAAATGCGTATTTACTTTTGCAGCCACACTGAAAACCCGAAAACGTCAGAAATTTCCACAGTTGCTGTAAATTTTTCCGTAACTGTATTTAATGTGATATAATGACCACTTTGCGCATTATATTTTTTATTTCAATACAGATTCTGCACAACGAATTCCAGGTTTCTTTCGAGTTATTTCAGCGTCGGGACAGTAATTTCTGAGTGTAGGAATCATTGGTCAGAGAAACAAATGCGGTACAATCACAAAAAGAAGCAATTATAGCTCTCTTTCTCTTTCTCACTCTCTTTCTTTCTTTCTTTCTTGTGTGTGCGACTGGGAGAACTTTGCCCACCAGTTTATTTTAGAGGAGGGAGTGTCTCCCCAATAATTTTTGTCCTGTTTAATTATCTTTGGGAGCATGTCATTTTTAAACAAAAAAAAATGCATGAACTTATTTCTAAACAATTTGGCTGATTTATAAAAGTGGCCTTGATGCCAAAACCTGCTCAAGACGATACCCGTTCCACTTGTTCACATCACATGACAGAAACACAGGTTATTTTTCTGTTTTCTTTTTTTCGGGATAGAATAAGGGAGCTCATGAAAATAACTTTTTCTTTCTATGTATCCAGAAAATTTCATCATGGGATCTCAATGAGATCACTATAAAACCAAAAGTAACTTAAAGCAATGGGATCGCTATGAAATTAAAAGTAACTAAGAGCAATAGGATCACTATAAAACCAAAAGTAACGTAGAGCAATTGAATCAATACAAAACAAAAAGTAACGTAGCGCAATGGGATCACTGTAAAACAAAAAGTAACGTAGAACAATGTGATCACTATGAAACGAAAAGTAACGTAAAACAATGGGATCAGTATAAAACAAAAAGTAACGTACAGCAATGGGATCACTTTAAAACAAAAAGTAAAGTAGAGCAATGGTTCTAAAATGAACCATTAGTGACTGTGGAACTGGTCATTTGGTCTGTCGGAAATGTTATCCTTGGTCATTACATAGTAATTAGTTCAAAGGGAAAACCTTTCACCCATGGGGCAACAAATAGCGTTTGTTTCAGGTGGTAAAGAAGAGAAATCAAAGAATGGATGCAGAAAACCAGCCACATTAAAAAATTATATGTTTATCGCTGCAACCCTCTTGGGACGCCAAACTATAAATTTTACAAAAAAAAAAAAAAATTCTTAGACCAGTTCCAAAAATGTATCAGTACAGAACAAGTTCCTAAAAACTGGAGACAAGATGTGTGACAGTTATCGTAAATCACTGCGGGAATTTCAATCTGAAGCTAAATAACATTCCTATTCATTTCCTGTGATTTCTAATGAGCGAGATATCCGGGAACAAACGTTTCCGTCTTGAAACACTGCAATACCATCTCCTGAAAAAGAGCATGCTCTAGAGGTATTTAACAGAAGTTTATAATGTCTGGATCAAACAGCAATAAATTAAAAATGCTTGCAAGAATGTCCTGAAGAGAAATATTGAAAATCTCAAGAAGCATTTGGAATTAAAATATTAAAGTTAATTCTTGACTCGGAATCAAAGGATATTTCATCTCCTGAGCATGAAATTATAAGTCACTTGAAATAAAGATTTCATACCACAGATAATAAAAGCATAAGATTGCCAATATTGACTACACTTAGCAGAATAATTACATCAAAGAACTTGTGTCTTCGCCGGGCGATAATTAACGTATTCTTATTCCATACGCCTCTAAATGAATCAATCTAGTTTTTAGAAAACCGGACAAATGTAGGGGTATCTTTAGGAAAATGAAACAAAAGGATTTGTTTAAAACAGAGTTAACATATTGTTAACTCTGTTTTAAGCAAAGTTTTATTGGGTAACATGGCTGGTACCAGATGTAAACACAAAACTTGCAGGTATTTTAATATGCCCCACACTTCCTTGTGAAAAATCTGCCTGACATGCTGCATTTTATATCCTTGTAATATCAGCTCCCACATTCAGCGATTGTCCCGTGGTCTTGAAACAAGTAAAACATTTTCTCTGGCATTTCATTCTGCAATGGAAATCGAAGATGGGTTGTCGTAAATGATTTTTAGGTAGAAATCGTAAATTTTAATCGGAACAAAACTAAGAAAACAGTTAAAAATTATCATCAAGGAAGCTAACTGACTAAACTCGGTATATTGTAGGCGAATAGTAAGGAGAAGAGTCGCAAAATGCAAATAAAATTGCACTCCCTGAGGTACTGTTGAAGTGAAATTTACACATTTAACGAGGGGACCGTTTCAAAATAAATTACTTCAAAATTATTACGGCAGAGTGTTTATGTTAACGTGAATGAGTAAGTATGACAAAAAACGACAATTTTTTTATTTCGGAACGTTCGTTATTTTTTTATGAATGCTTATATAAATTGTTGCAACCTCGCCCGAGAAACCGTTCTTGATCATATGTCCAAGAAAGAGAATGAAAATCAGTTCTCCCATCCTTTTTTTGTTCAGATATGATTTAGAGCAGTAACATGTCGTAGATCTCGAAATGAGAATTCCTCTTTTCACGAAATAATAAAACCATGGTATTCCATTGAAGTAATCACATGGGAAAATAAATCCATTAAAACAAACATGGAAACTCAACTTCGAAATTTATTTAGAAACAAAAGGATATACGTTCACGTGAACAGATGGATATTTACCTTCTGAATTCGTAGTAGTTGGGCAAGATAATTTTTCTGTAGGAGCGGGTGTAATTGATGCGAAAATCTCAGTCCTCCTTTATTCTTCAACTATCTGGGTCTGAGATTTTGGCAAATGTGTAGATTTGCGCCCTAAATCATTTCGTCGAAAAAGTATTAGTACCTGAAAAAAATGCGACGTACTGATTTTAGAGTATGGTAATTAATGGCAAAATGTGCCGAAATTTCATATTTTAAAAGTGTTTTAAATATTTTTATCGTAACATTTACCTGTAAGTCCGATGCCGTGAAGTTATGCGGCAATAGGCCTAACGCATCGCTGCCTCGACGATGTCAGCTTTTCTCCGTTTAAAGGAAAGCTCCTTGCTGTACCGAAATGACGGACGGAAGGGTTTATTTGTAAAACAACGAAACATTTCTCGACACCTGCTTTAGAAACAATGACAAAACACGAACAAACTATATTATGTTACGTATGAGTACATGATGCTTTGCTCCCCTGCAAGAACGTACGCGGCTGTACTTGAAGTCATCCGCGCTTAAATTACTAAGCCGCAGATAACCTTCCTTTCAACGAAGCAAAGTTTGATATCGTCGCGGTAACGATGCTTTAGTCCTACCGCAGCCTCTTCACAGCATATCACTTTCAGGTAAATATTACGATAAAAATCTTTGAACGACATTTAAAACATGAAAGTTCTGCACCATTTGCTATTAATTTCTATAATCTAAAATCTGTACGTCGCACTTTTCCCAGGTATTAATATATTTTCAACGAAATAATTTAGGACGCAAATCTACATATTTATCCACTAATTTACTTAATATGAGTTTATATAGCTGTGGTTTTTTCTAAAATTTAATTACGTACATAATTATCACAATGAAAATGTTTACTACCAACAACAGTCGAAAGTGACTTGTCATTTGGACCAAATCCTGACGAGGTATTGGTTTCAAACACAGTTGCTTTAGGTTCTGATCTGAGGGAAACTTGTGGAATGACAATCCCACGTTTTTCTTCTCAAAAAATGTGCACATCGGCACACCGCAGTAAACCATTATGAAAATGGGTTAGATTTTGTTGTGAAAATAACAGTTTGGTTTTGAAAGTGTAAGATTTTTTTTAAAGAAACACAAGAAAAAACGACGAACATACACAATCCAACAATTCAAACAACGCGGAAACTGACTTGTTAATACCTTGGGACGCAGTGCCATCTAACGGCTAAAATTGTCCTTAACTCCACTGGCCAATCATTAAAAGTCTATTGTCCTCAAAGATAATGTTATAGCCTTTTTCTTCATCCAGTTCAGCTTTGATTAAACTCTCATGAAAGGTAGATGCCTTTTTATTTATTTCTGAAAAGCCAGAAATGAAATTTCAGCTATATCAATTTTGATATTTTTCGGAATCGAAATGAAACTGCCTTCGGGACAAGGAAGTTGTTTAGTAAAGATATATTTTTTTCCAATCAGCATTAATATTTCTTCCCACAATGATACAGATTTGAGTACCAATTCATTTAGTAATCATTAAATGAGTAATACTTGACATGCGCTATTTGTATACAGGGTAGAAATGTTTGCTTAATTCTAAGTTTCCAAGACTGTGCATTTGATGTAAATTCTTGATTTTTTAAATGGAGTTTCTACTTTCAGTGGTATTGTAAGGAACATTTTGTGTACAGGATGCTAATGAAAGCCGGTCAACGTGCCACTCGTTGTGCGGCGAGGTAATCCTTCTGATTGCTATACATTGTATTAGGACCTCAGTCGGGTGCCCTGAACGCGACGGTGCATCCGTTGGTCACGTCCCGAGTCTACTCTCTACACTTCTATCGCTAGTTGAGTGTGAGGAAAGTCCTGTACATTTGTTTTAATTAATTCAAATAGTAGGGGGAACAAAAATCAGCATTGCTTAATAATTTTACATGAGGAATCACTCCGTGCATTCAGCGAGGTGCTTGTTCCGGTGTTTAAATTATGAGCATTGTGAGCGGAATTCTTTAAAATTTACTAACTGCTGAATAAAATTTATTGAATGACTAAGAGATTATGTTTCAAGATTGTTAAAAAACAAAATTCTATACAGCCAACGTATTAGACTATTACGGCTCATGTGGTAACCTACCGGAAGCAACTCGAAATTGCTGCTTTAGAGTTTTGGTTTTGTAAAAACCCATTCCCCGAATTGATGTTCTTTATTTTTCTAATCTATGTAAGACACCTCTTGAGGTAGCTAAATATATGTTTCTATCTCCTTCCATTTTTTTTCTATCGGGGTTTAACGAACACCGCGTGCTACTTGATTGGTTATAGGGTAGCTCACGCGCCTAATTTATGACTTCCGCCGATAGCGGAAGCCAGTCCTACAAGACAAACACAACTCCATGTCTCACCTGGATTACAACCCGGACCCGTTTCTGATGAATGGTCTGAAGTCAGCGCTTAGAACTATGCGCCACCGGGACGGCCTTCTAGCAAGACATCGTTGTTTGGAAACTTTAACACAGAACTAAAATATGGAAGCAGCTTTTCTTTTGATTTATACAATGTCCTGTCGTTTGTTACTCTGCGCTTTCTATCGAGTGAGAATGTGTATAATTGTACGGCTTTGGGTTTATAATAATTTACGCTATTGTACTGTGATTTACAGGTAAGAAGATTTATTTTTACATGTTCGTGTTCTCTATTTCAACGATAAAACGTTATTGAATCCCTAAAATATCATTTGAAATTCCATGAAAATTGCACCAAAATCTATTCTTATTTCGATGTCGAGTTGAAAATATTTTTCAAAATTTAGAATTAATTCATAATGTCATAATAAATATGAGGTTTCAGAGGGGATTTATTTTAATTGTAGGTGTTTTTAATAAACGTTTTGGTAACACTGTCGCGGTTGAGTCATTACCTGGTTCACGATTTGAGTAATAAATAGCTTTGGGTTTAATACTAGTAAAGAAAATTATACATCTATTTTTAAGTTACAATATTGCTTTTATTTTCTTTTAATTTCGCTTCAAATTTAGCCTTCTGAAGGGTAGCTCATGAGGTTACAGCCATCAAAATGTAAACAGCTCATGGGATTTTTAGTTGAAGACACAAAAACAGAACAACAAAAAACTACACGTTTCGACTTTCTCTTTACTTCAGGCCGATCATGAGAGTACATGCAAAGGATAGTCAAGAAAGATACGCACGCCTAATGGTTTCGTTTTTGAAATTCACAAAACATATGTTTTCAAAATAATTATAAAAAAGCAAATTAAATGTTTTTTTTAGCACAAACTTTGTTCTGTTTATATTAGTGTTATTGAGTCCATCACCCTAATGAAACTGTTTTTGTTTGTATGCAGCTTGATTGAAGATGGTTTTCATTTCTACCGTTATTCCAATCCGGTAAACTGCCTTAGGTGAAACGTTACGTTTCCATTAGAATTTGCACATTGAAGTGTGCTGGTCATATAAGACAAGAAAGTAATGAAACTTATCCCGTGTAATACGTACGTATTAAGTAGAACGACAGCCGATGACTCAGAAAAGGCTGTTCGAGAAAATCAGTATCATGGGCTTTCAGTTTTGCTTGCGGCTTGTGTAGACATTTCACGTTCCCTTCTGCACAAAAAGCTTAAATACGCTATTAAGAATAGTTCACCAGTACAGTTAGAAGAACAGCCGACGATTGGCAATGCGGAATACTGCAAAAACTTTTAGATTTCAGGGAGCCCGTTTCCACTGCTTAAAACATTGTATCATTTCGCAATTGCTCAGTAGAATACGTACTGGAAGAGAAAACCTCTAGATACATACGGATTTTATTATTAGTTTTGCTTCTTTACTTCGACTGAAGCTTTAGTTTCCCTACGTTATGTAGTATGAAGAACAATTTAGTTATCGATGTCTATAATGCCGATATTTTGTAACTTCTCTTATTGTTACTTGATAATTCTATAATACACACTCAAGCGATATGCGAAACGATTTGTGAAATAAATAACGAATCCAAATCCTCCGAAAAAGTGGTGCAATAAACTGAATTAGGCAATTTAACTTTCGCTGGACTGTTCCTCCGGAAATTCTCTTTAGGAAGAGGGAAAATGGAAGATAAATATTCCGCTAACTGTTTTTGTCGACCTCAGTGGCTGTGTGTTGGACCCGGTCCAGGAGCACGCCTCTCGGCGTGGTGCGAAGTTTGCTTACCCCGGTAGGCACAGTCGTGTTGACACCATAGTTTTCCAGGTCAAATCTTTTATTTCTCCCTTGCCTGATAATGATCGTGACATTGCTCGAGTAAAAATTGCTCGTCACTTTGCCAACAGGGATCACCGTTCATTACCATCAAATGATGACTTTGTTAATAAAAAACCGCACTTATCTTAAATAATTAATGATTTTAATATTTCTGTATTGTCTGCGGACGAATCCTCACAAGTCGTAATATTGGACAGTTTAACGTACTCTCCAAAAATGCAATATGTTAATAGCACTATACTGCATAAGATTAAAAATAGTGATAAGGGCTACTGAGTCAGCTCTTGGTAATCTAAAGAGCGCCCATTTATTTCCTGAATATTTTGCTTAGGCTTTCACCCCTCTACTTAGTTACCGTGCCCTTGATATGTTTGGCTGTATTGAATTACATAAAGAGGGATACCCACTTCGCTCTTTGGTATCTGGCTACGTATGAGCCCTAATAGACCTCTTGAAAAAGCCATGGCAAAGTATCTTGCTAAGTTTGTAGTGGACTCTCCTACTCAGTTACGAGTTCCACTATGCCTTTAGAAAGGGTAAAAGTGTTTCAGCCGCACAATATGCCTTTCATTTTGGCTTCCCTCGATGTTGTAGCTTTGTACCCTAACGTGCCTGTTGATGCTACCCATCAAATTATCGAGGCCCTTCTTGCTGACTCTGACACCTCTGATTCTGAACACAGTGCTATTCTTAAAGCGCTACGTTTTGTCAAACAGCGTTTGTATTTTACATTATAGAATTATATTTATCGACAGTTAGAGAGCTCACCGATGGTTTTCCCGTTGTCCGCAGTGTTGGCAGAAATTCTGCTTCAGTATATTGAGAATAAGGTCCTCAATAAATTTCGACAAGCACCCAAATTATATTTAAGGTACGTTGACGACATTATGATGATTTGGCCTCACACCCAAGATGTATTAAATGCTTTCGCCAAAGTACTATCTTCAGTCTTTCCTACTATCGTGCGCTCGGTGGATCAGGAATCTGACTTTAAATTTCCTTACTTAGATTTTTACATTCATAAGAACCCCCAATCATTTTTTTGTTTTTCAGTTTACCATAAACCCACAGCTACTGGTTCATGATTTCCAATTAATTCCTTGCATCTATTGCAGTATAAAACTTCCACTATTAATTTCCTTTTTCAGGTCTTACACGCATACCCCTACTAGGACCTTCTTTGATCAGGAGATCAATTACATCTTTGATATTCCTAGCAGTTTCGGCTACCCTACCTACATAACTTAACGCATTCATGCTAATGTTAGGGCGAGTCGTTCGACTATTCTGGCGAGACATAGAGCTGAGGATAGTTAGAAATTTGTAGGTACGGGAGAACACAATCCGTATATCAGTAATGTGTTATCTCGCCTGTGCTCCGGAAATAAAGTACGTGTTGGCATTACTAGAAATGTATCTACATATATTAGAGCATATCGTAATAGAGCTGACATGTTGAAAAAATGGGGTGTTTACAATATCTCTATGTTGGACCCATGCTCAGGCGAGAATATCAGCAACTACACAGGATCTACTAGACGGCAGATAGGTTTGCGCCGTTGCAGGAGCACAAATGTAGCTTAAACGCTAACCTAAATAATACAGCCCTAGCAAGAAATGTCAATTCCGGAGTTATGTACCCAGATTGCCAGAACACTAAACTATGAGCAACTCCAGTCTTTGCCCAATAACTACTGTGTGTGGAAAGTATTTTACTCACAGTTTTTGGTAACAATTGTGGAACGATTACAGCTGTTGAGAACTGTCTGGGGCATAGGAGCACCTCAATGGTACGTTTCGTAACAAACTGTTGTTTCACGCGGCATAATTTGTTTAATTTGGAATTATTTGTTCTTACAGCTTACCTTCTTCCTCATGATTTGCATGTGTTGTCTACAAAATTCTGTTTGACACGTGTTCCTGGAGTAACATGCCGATGGTGCACATGGTCAGTGTATATGAGATGTTATGTTGGTGTGTCTGATACATCTGAGGATAAGGTGATTGTCCCATTGAAAGTTTTAATGGTTTTAATTTGTATATAGTATTCATCTTTTAATAAATCGTGCTCAGACGGTATTGTTCGTAATTACTAGTTGATTATATAAGTTAAGTATTATATAAATATTCATATTATTATAAATGTGTTTATATATAGCGCATCAATGACGGTGTGTCTTTTTTCGTGTGAATCCGACAGTTACAAACACCTGTGACAATTGCGCCCAACTGAGTTATTTTTTATTGCAAACGACTTAATGCCATTTAAATTTTGCAAAACCTAGTAGGCTTCTTATCTATATTTCTAATTTTAGTCTCTACAAAGTCTGATTTTTTCTCACTTTGGTTATTTTTTGATTGAAATTTGAACGACCGCCGTGAGCAACTTGATGTGATATATGCAGCCGCTCGTCCTTAATTTAGGGCAATAAGCTCCAGGGAAGGGACACAGCCATTGCCGTAAGACAAAGATTACATCCATGCCTCAACAGGATTCAAATCCGGCTTCATTTCAGACGAATGATTTATTGTTTATTGATTGTAGGTTTAACGACCACCGTGAGCAACTCAATGGGCTATAAGCAGTCGCCCGTCCCTAATTTTGGGTCACTGGTTCTAGGGAAGGGAGAGGGCCAGTGCCGTAAGACAAACACAACATCCATGCCTGACCGGGATTCGAACCCGGACCCCTTACGGACGAATGATCAGAGGCCAGCGCCTTAGACCACTGCGTCACCGGGGCGGCAACGAATGATCAGTAGCCATCACTTAGACAACTGCGCCTCCCCGGCGGTATCCTCACATTGATCTCCTGAACGTTTTGGAAATTTTTACAAAATGTCCTATTTAAAGGAGTACTGTTAATTACATTTAGAATCAGAACATCGAAATATGTTAGTGTCAGTTATTTCTAAAAATTATTTTACAGGCAATAAACTGGAAACTCCTGATCTACTTTCTTTTGTGAAGAATGGTTTTTTCGATAAGGAAATCGTTTATCCTACATCCGAATAACACATGGCCAGCACAGGAATATCAGTGATATCTACCGTTTACCACAAATATTTGTACCCATCAATTTCAAATAAAGTATTTCGAAATTTCTGGTTGATAGAAGTTTCTGTCCACAAATGGACGCTTCCGGAAGCATACATTACATACACTGAAGTGCCAAATAATCTTTAGGGCGCTTTCATTTCCATCACATGCCGACATCTCATGCGGTAAATGGTATTGTCCGCAAATTAATTACATAAAGAGGCAGATATCTTCGCAAGCTCATGTTGTAGCATTAGTAGTTCGGATGGCAGCTTACCAGGATTTAAGTGATTTTGAACACGGTATGACATGATACGGTATGATACACGGTATGATTGTGTGTCACAGAGAGATGTGACACACAATCTATGAACATACTATGAAATGAATTTGAATTTACACGTTGAACAATTTCAAGGATGTACCTGGACTATACAACCTCAGAGAAAACATCCAGTTTGTGGGACGTGTGTTTCCGTATAAAAGGCCTAGGCGATCGTGGACAGCTATGATTGGCACTCATCGTAATATTCACCAATCGTGCAACATTGCGGCAAATCACTGCGCCGTTCAATGTTGAGGCAAGTAGTCGCATAAGCGGTCAGACAGCGCAACGTTCACCGTGTTCTATAAACACCTGTGGTCCTCGCCTGGGCAGCGCAAAGTTCACCGTGTTCTGACTTATCGACCTGTGGGCCTCGCGTAGTTTCTAAAACACTGTCGTTGAACGCAAGGTGGTTGGAAACGTGTACTGGCCGGACGAATCGCAGCACCAACTATTTTGGTTAGATGGGCAACTCCTAGTGTAGCGACAATCGAACGAGGAACTTTCAACTTTTTTAATACAACTTTCTTATGTAGAGGATTTTAGAAAGAGAGTGTCTGACCCCAGGTCTTAAACAACCCTTAGAAATAGGAAGCTAGGAGATTTGGGCTAGATTGTCCGATAGGAAAATGACACAGAAGCGAAGTATAAATGGGGAGGAAGACGCCCTTTTTTATTACCGTGGGGCCAGTACCCAGGGTCCGACGGCTTAACGTGCCTATCCGACGCACGATGGAAAATTAGTGGATCGAGCATTCGTACCTGCCTGGGGTAGAACATGAAGTCCTTTCCGGGGTAGTGACGAACGTTGCCCACTAGGCCACCAGCGGCCCAAAAATGCATCCAGCATGAAATACACGAAGAAATGAAGAAATGCATCCAGCATGCATATAAGGGATATTGAAGCCGGCTGTTGTTCCGTTATGGTGTAGGGTATTTTCAGCTGGCACAAATTTAGACCACACATACGTCTGCAGAACCTTCTGACTGGTGAAGACTACGTCAGGATACTTGGGGATCAGTTGCATCGATTCATGTATTGTAACCTCTCCGAATGGACTGACCTTTTTAACACGATAATGCTCCAGCGCACACGTCACAGTGGCTCGAGGTTGTAAGAATGAACGCTCCGTGGAGTTTGATATCCTGACCTGGCCCCGTCATCTGCCGGATTAAAACGCCATAGAACACATTTGTGATGCTGTGCAACATGTCGCCAATGCCAGGAAGCTCCGGCGTCGAATATACGGAATTGTGGTATGCTCTTCAGGAAGTACACTGTGCAATGTCTCCACAGAAACAAAATTTATTTAGAACAACGCCGTTTCCCTTATCTTTCAAATGAGTTGCCCGTGAGATCAAGAAACTTATTTTGGTAGCTCATGTTAAAAGAAAAAGAAAATAAGTAATGCATTATTCAGGTTACGTACAATGCCAAAGTAATCATGTCCTCCTAATAATTATTATGGAAGCGTATCTAGTTACGTTTTTTGTTACGTCTTCCTAGGTCAGCTAGGGATTGATCAAACTATATTACATTTATATTGAACATTTTTGTGTGTAAGGATATTTCCGTATCAGTTGAATTCTAATGAGTGATTAAAATCGTCAATTTTTTTGAAGCATGCAGTTAAAAAAAAAGAACGTGACAAAGATAGTGTGTACATACATCAACATGAAATTATTATTAGCAATTTTAGAATTTTCTGGTTTGATATCGGCGTTCAGTATGTAAAATATAATTATTGTGATCATTGAATATCGTCACTGTTTTTTATTAGGGGGGCAACAAATCATTCTTCAGTGTACTTACGGATATCTAATTATTAATTTCTGTACCGATGGACTACTGGGTTATGTCATTATATTTAACATTGTCCTAAAAAAATACCGTGTTCCTTACCACATATATAGTTTTTCCAAAACTACTTTGTGTTCTGGGTTGTTTTTCTAAAAAAAACAACCCAGAACACAAAGTTTCCGTTATTTCCAGGTTTAACGACCAACATGTACATTTCAGTTGACTATACGCTGTCGTGCGTAAGGTCACCGTTTCCAGGGAGAGAAAGAAACCCTGTACCTTGAAGCAAATAGGTCACCAATTCATCACTGGCATCCGAACCAAGACATGTGGCGGAAGAATGCTCAGAAGCGAGCACTAAGACAACAACACCAGAAAGGTGGCATATCTGTGATATGCTGTATAATTTGGATTTTAAGATTACACTTCGAAGTAACTTTGCGTATCAACATATTTCATAAGGTCCTTCAAATATCTTAGCAGTATTTTATTCGGAAAATTAAGTATAATTGTTGTTTTCTTACTTTTTAAGTAGCGAGACAGTTGTAATATGTAAGCTTTTTGGGCAGGACACAGAAACGGAACGAATGAGAGCAAGTCTAGTGACTTTGACAGAACAGTTTGTAGTGAGATTAGAGTACAGTAGATGGCGCCACCGTACAAGTACGATATTGCACATAGAGGGGTGAGAGAATTTCAGGTGGGGTATAGGAAAGGATACCTATTTAACCAGTGGGTCCAGCCTGGGGGCCGTCACTTAACGTGCTCGTCCGATGCACGGTGGATATTCAGCGATTGTTAGTAAATCACACCATCTCTGAAAGATCAGCCCAGGCTTGAACCTGGGGACCCAGCATCGATAGTCTGAAACACTAACCACTAAGCCATCCGCGGCTCTCGCTGTAGGTGGCTGGGACCTAAACTCTACTCCCTGTGGACGGAAGTCCTACAAGAAAATGACGCTGATCCTACAGGTAATATGTAAGCTAAACGCCTTTATTAAGGCTTCTAATATTTGACGCAAAATGATTAGTAACATAAATGTTTACTTTCGAAGTGCGTGTTTCTGAAATATATGCTTTCTGAGAGCATCACTTAAAGTTTACGTACTGCTTTAAGGTTGGCACGTTAACACCGCACGAGATGTTTATTGTTTTGTATAAATTCCATATCTCCACGACGGCATATATTTTTTCATGGGAAGTTTTGGTTTTGCCTGTCCTTTTTTGGCATGAACTTCACCCACTTAGAGCTTATTATTTGTAGGTTCCAAAATTCTTCTGTCCTTGCCGGTTCTTTGTGATAATGAAGAATAAGTTTGGTTTCGTTTCTCATATACAGAATCAGGACTGCTGAATAATGTTTTCACGAGGAGCTATCTAACAGAAAATATGAGAATGGGTTTTTGTAACATTACACTGACCTCGAGACCGGGCGATGTTTCGAAAGTTTGTAAGAGTAGGACTCGATTATTCTGGGAATTAATCTCACTTTGCTTTCGGGGAAGATGGATAATCAGATTGCTTAGACCATTCTGGCTCACAATGCAGTGGGTCGACGTGTGATGTGATCTTAAGCTTGCCTTATTCAGGTAACACCCATTCGGCAATTTTAGTGAACAGATGAGTAGGACTAGAGCTCGTACATTTCATGCAATGTGGACCGTATATATGTTGTTGCCTTTGCTTTTACAATGACGGCAGTGAGGAAGGAAGAGATTCCAGGCGAAAGTATCACTTGAACGCTCTACTTTCGAAAGACCAGGAATGTAGTGATTGTATATGATGGGAAATAATTTGAAATGCTTGGTATTTCAAACTTTTAAGAATAGCTTATTTATCGACCAACTTTTTTGCGGTTTATTGTATGCTTATATATCGTGTTTTGTGGGTGGGGAAAATGGTGCAATTAATAAAAAAACAGTAAAGCTATTGCTCTTACCCACTATCTACTAACATTTCAGTAACAATGACATTGATCTGTTTCTGGAAAACTGCACAGTAAATGCTTTTATATATCCGAAGTAATGCGAAACAGATTTCGTCTGAGCAACCTCGAGACGCATTAGATTTATGTCCTTCGTTTAAATTTTTTCTGACCGTTTTTTCATACTCCAATAACGCCCCCGTTGGTTTCACCCCAAATAGCTCATGCGGTAAATATACATAAAAATGTGCACGTAAAATTTCTGAATGTACAAATTTTTACTGATACATATTTAACATAACGAAACTTTTCATGTGCGTCTCCTTTTTTCCATCTGCTGCTTGGTATTAGCAGTCTGGTTTGCTATGATGACGTATTTAATGCTGCCACGTCATGTTTTCCAAGAGTATGATTTCAATTGGACTGGCAATTCGACAGCTTTGAAACTAAATGCAAGATGAATGAATTCAACTAACGTAGTGTTATAAATGTGTAGTTAAATTCTAAATGCAAAAGCTCGTGTCACGCGTACGTCCAAGGATCAAAAATGTTTTCAAAAATGTGCTTTTGGCACTGAAAACCACGAACATCATAACGTTGAGCTATTTGCTGCAAGCACAGAGGAACAGGCACCTACCGTGTGTAAAGCGAGGGCGGTTGCCATTAGAGAACGGTTTTACCAGGTACATAAATTCATGCTCTGAAGGACGTAGAAAATTGAAATGCACAACATGGGATTAAATAAATTGATGATTTTAATTCAAAAAGTAAACCACTGGAATATTTTCTCTTTTAAAGAATAATTTCCCTGGCACATTATTCGACGCAACTCAGCAGCGTGCAACATAACTTACACTGTGACATGTGAACTTCTCATGTGCAAGAAAGGAATGCACGAAACAGCGGTGCCAGCTTATATGCCAATGTACAGAAATGCAAATTTTTCGTGACATTCCGAAACACGTCGTAGGGATGAAGAATTACATAATTATTTGTGCTCAGCAGTATAAAGCAGCTGTGTTATTTTTTTCGGGTTTATTTTAATTTGGCACTGATGTGCAATTGTAAATAATTTTGGGCTACAGCTTTTAACTTTGACGTTTTAGAAATGTGTAAATACGTTTTTATTGATTGAAGTTTTAATTAGATTAAAGTGTTTTAGGGAGTTCAATTGTGTATATTTGTGGGGGATTATTTTCAATCTGAATTTGGTCATAGGGAAAAAAGGGAGGGGGAGTGATGTTTGTGTGAGTTGAAAATGGCTTTTTTTATAGTGTTGTTGCGGCCTCGAACCTCGATGTAAATAAGAAAAATAAGTGTTGGAAATGTGTAGAGGCGAACACCTCCTAAATGATTTAGGGAGTAAAGGAGAGTAACCTCAAAATTTATATTGTCTAAACAGCACGTGAATAATTAAGCAGCTTGATGACATTTGCAATGCTGTATGAATATATGATAGGTTTTGATTTATTAGGTAGCACAACCTTTTCTTCAAAACAAATACTTCGGATTAGAGATGCAATTAAAGTTCGTTATGTTCATTTTATCATCCAGCTAAACCGTAACGGAACGCGGTCCGTACAGGTCCTATGTCATCAGAACTTTCACGTTGACCGACAGATGACATCACGTCACCGCTCACTATATCAGGCAGAGATGGCCAGGAAAGGAAGTGGAAACCTCTCCGGGAACACCTCAGCGCGAGAGATTTCTGCGATCTCTGATTGAATATGTTTTTCTAATGAAAATCGTTGTATTTGCGATCTCCACGAGTGTATTGTCTCAGAGAGAAGACGTGATATCGAAATTGTTGAAAGGATTGGTCAAGGTTCACGACAGACATTGGCGATAAGCCTCGCGTTGCTCACAAAACGACTTCCATTCGTAATTGCATTGTGCTGAAAGTGCAAGAACTCCCTTACTGACAACAATTGTATTTCAATGAGACAACCTGCACGAGAGCGACAAATACCGCATTAGGTACTCCAAAATAAAATCCTGCCAAAATGATGACCTGAGGGGTGTTTTTAGTTAGGAAGTTTAAAGCTCTCCATGAGGACTTCAGATGACTTTAAGCAGTCGTTCTTCCTTACTTGGTTCCAGAAACTGGGTAAAAACATTGCAGTAACGAAAACACAAAATAGTTAGTTCACCTTAATGATCTCTATCAGTACGTTAAATAAAATAAAAATATTTCAAAAGAAATTTGTAATAAAATTGGAGAATCGTCTATGGTATTTGTCTAAGCAGATGATTGGCCTTAAATTTTTTATACTGAAATATCGGTCTCAACAGAACGGAAAATTATTATGCTTTCGGTTTAAAATAAGGGAACAGACTTATTACTCCAATGTGCCCCAAACGTGTCATTCTTAACGCCAGTAATGCATTTGTTACATTGCTTTTGGCTTTTAACACCCAACCCAACTGGATTCTTTACAAAACTGTATATCTCTATCGAATTTCTGAAATTTGACCCGCAAACTTAGGGAGATAGGGAGGACTATAAGGCAGGTTTTGCTATTATACAGAAGATATTGGTAACCAATGAAAATGCTGAACGTGGGGTCGTTCTTGTCCAGAAATTGAACAAGCTTATTACCTACAACGAAAACCAATTCAGTTTCTTATACAGGGTGCCCCACTTGCTGCCTAACCCGGCATTTTCTTAATAATATTAACACCAATGAAGACATTGCAACAGAATGTGGAGTGGTCTTACATCATTTCGTGCGAAATCTGATGACATCCCAACATGTGCTGGGATGGGGCCACCATTTGCGTCCAGACAGCATTGAACGCGGCGAACCATATTGTGGAAAGTCCTTGCCAGTACGTCCACTGTCAGTGCTTGAATTTCTTCAGTGATGCTTGCTTTCAAGGTATCTATGGTTCACGGTTTCTTTTCGTAAACTCTCCCTTTCAGTTATCCCCATAAAAATTAATCAGGGGTGTCTGGTCGGGCGAGCGCGGTGGCTATAGCTACTTCGGCATGTTGCGGTCGCTGAAAAAGAACTGAATATCAGCCACACTGATGTACATTAGTTTTGGCTTTTTGCGCGTCGCTCCATCATGCTGAAAACACTCAATGGGAAGTTCTTCGTCGTCCAATTGATTTACAGAAGTGTTGAAGATTAGTATTGAATAAAGGCGAACAATAAACACTTGCTCTTCCAGAGTACGGCAATACATTTTCCCAAGTACGCAAGCAGCCACGAAAACGAGCACTCACTATCAACGACCGTATTGTGTAGACACGTTCAGCGAAATGTCATAATAAAGCAGCAGAGAGGCGCGTCCCCCTGGCTGGCGGACTGCTCATCCGTTGCGCCACACATAGAAATGTGTCTGCCACTATGGAACACTCTGGCTGGCAGGCTGGCGAATAGCGCCGGGTTCAATGCTGCCTGCACGCAACTGGTGATCACTTCCAGCGCATGTTGTGATGTCAACACATTTCGCACAAAATGAGGTTAGCGCACTTAAAATTGCGTTGCCATATCTTCATTGGTGTTAGTATTATTAAAGTAATGCAGGGTTCGGTAGCGAGTGGCTAATCACCGTAATCTTTGCACCTGTACTAAAAGATCTCTTATGAAGCAGCAAAATACTGGTGTTCGTGTGAATTTATTTTACACTATGTTTTTACATCAAAAGAACGTCACTTTATGTTTGTATGATTTAAAATTTGATAAACCCTATAAACATTGCTCAATAGTTCTAATTTTTCCTGATATTGATATAACACCAAAACGAATATTTACAGTGGCTGGGAGAACCGAATTTATGTAAAAAAATTACGATAAAATTAACGACCACCCTACTGTGTATGTTCGTTGAATGTAATTGGAAATGAATACTTGTTGAACGGCATTCACACCTAAATACAACAAACAAATCTATACAAACTCTCTTTATTGGTATGAAAGTATATTTAAGGAAGAAATACAAGGAAAATTTGTATGTCCCGAGCTTTCGCTCTCCAAACAAGAGGCTTTCTCAAGGTTTGCAGACGTTACTAAACACGTCTGGCGAGAATAAACAAAAAAATTTCAAAACACTGGTGATTAGGAACGTCGTATTTTGAAACACGATGCACGGGGCACGAGGTGATACACGGGTTTCTTTCATGCGCAGAATCATCTCAAAATGTTCCTCAACGTGGACGGGATATCAACAGATTGGGTATCGTTGCATGCGTAGGGATGTGTGGAGATCTCAACACTTTCCCTGATCAGTGTACCATTGTAGCCAGTATACTGCGCAATTATCTTAACTTTATCCCATAACGGGACTGGGTTTTTTTGGGGCTACTTCTTTAGACAAGGCTGTTAAGGTCTTTCCCAATTTGATGTCTCTCTTGTGCACCTTAGATCTTACAGCAATCGACCTTTTCGTCATTCCGATATAAATTTTCGACGAACCGTTCGGGTACATCAGAGGTATCATGTACACCCCTGCTTCCGATATCCTGTCTGGGTTTCTGCACGTGTTCGCCACTGTTTGTGTATGCTGTTCGGTGATTTGATGCCGATGTGAAGGCCATGGCGTCTCATTAGACTTTTGAATGAAAGAGAATTTTGGGATATTCAGCACAGATCCGGTGTAACGTAAATTATCTCCTTTTGCATTGGAGGTTGTACGATACCTAGATTGGACTTTTTGTAGGACTCTTCTTAAATCATGCTCGGCGAAACCAGTTGCAACGCCTTTATTGATGATATATGATATCTCTCTGTTTCTTGTTTCTATGCTGGAACAGACGTTGAACGCTCTTTCAAAATGCGTTCTAAATGCTGACATTTTATATGAATTCGGAGATACTGATTTAGGTGCAATAAAGTTTGGAACTGTTATTGGTTTGTAGTATACTGCCGCGTCAAGTTGACCATTGTGGTTTCTATGCAACATAACATCTAGGAATGGTATTCATCCTTCAGTTTCCCTTTCTAGGGTGAATTTGAGTGTTGGATGCAAGGTATTGACTTGTCTCCAGAATTCTTCATGGTCCGCGTCGGAATGCTGCCATATGAGAAATATGTCGTCGATGTATCGGAAGCATATACGTGGCTTTGTAATGGTGCAGGAGTAAATACTCTCTTCTAGCTGACGTATTATTGCTTCTGCTAATATGCTTGACAGCGGGTAACATATAGGGGCTCCTCTGGTCTGTTTGTATATAGTTCCTTAGTAACGGAAGAAGTTGTTGTTTACAGTCATGTTCAGGGCTCTTCTTATGAACTGCTGGCCACCGAAAATGCAAAACCAAGAAGGAAGCATCCGACTGGCCTGAAATTCTCAGCATGCGTCGCCCGCGAGAGGACATGCAAACGATTCGCATTGCATGGTATATGCAAATCATGTGTGCCTGGCAGGCAACCGAGAAGCACTATAAGAAGGGTGCACAGAAGGCGGGGTGTAAATAGTGGAAGTGTGTTGTGCTGTCGGACCTGTGCGTGGGGAGCTTCCCGATGATGCGTCGCAGAATACGGCAGTCATTTCAGCACTTTTCGGAGTTCGACAGAGGACGAATAGTGTCTTATCGCGACAGCGGTTTGTAGTACCAAGACATTGGCGCTTGTGTGGGACAACATCCAGCCACAGTGAGGCGAGTATGGATTAGGTGGAAACAGGAGGGACGGACGGACCGACGCGGCATGTTGTGCGGCGTACATTGACGGCTCGCACCGCCAAATCACGAACGTTAGCGCAGGAATTAGGGTGTGTTGCGAAACAACCTGTGTCAGCACGTACAGTTCGACGTCGTCTCCAGGAGCAGGGACTTGTCGCACGGCGCCCATTGCCCCGATTCCCATTAAGGTTCCACCACGGGCGAGTGCGGCGGCAGTGAGCCGTTGAACGCCGCACCTGGACTACGGAATGGCACGACATTGTCTTCTCAGATGAATTCCAATTCTTCCTGTAACACCACGATGGTCGGATCCGCGCGTGGCGGCACCGCGGCGAGGGACTGTATGACGCCGGCGTTATGCATCTCCATACTGGTCCGTCGCCTGGCGTTATGATTTGGGGCGCAATTGGATATGACAACCGCAACTCTCTGGTACGCATCGCCGGTACACTCAACAGCCACCGCTATATCTCTGACGTTTTGGAGCCTGTAGTCCTCCCTTACCTGCAGGACCTGCCAGCGGCCACGCTTCAACAGGACAAGGTGGGCCCGCACGTGGCACGCATCGTGCAACAATTCTTCACTGCCCACCAGGTGTCACTGCTGCTGTCGCTTGCGTGTTCTCCCGATATGTCGCCCATCGAACACGTCTGGTCGCTGATTGGCAAACTAGTGGCCCGCAAGCACCACCCGCGGCTACGCCTGGCAAACTGTGGCAAAGTTTGGAAGCAGCCTGCACCGACATACCCCAAACACACATTTAAAGCCACTTTCGTTCGATGCCTGGGCGTGTAGCGGCCGTTATTGCCAGCCATGGGGGCCACACGAAGTATTGATGTCTGCGTGTTCCGCAAGTCGCACGGGCCTGTATGCTCAATCGTTTCATCTTTGTTTCTGTTGTTATGTGTCCAGTAAATCTGGCTTTACTATTTCGTGTCCTTCTTGGTGTTGCATTTTGGGTGGCCAGCAGTGTATCTTGCATCGCTTGTGGAAGAAATTCATCATCCGTCGATAACTGTATCTCGAGAATGTCACTGGCCTCCTCTACCGGTATTGACGTGTATAAGAACGTTATGTCGAGACTTGCTAAAATATCGTGCTCGTTCAAGACTACGGCTCTAGTCCTATTTAGAAAGTCTTGTGTTGAACTAAGGGCGTGTTGAGAGGGTATAAGGTATTTCTTGAGGAAAACTGATAACTCTTTCTCAGCATAATATGAGAGGTCTTGTGTGTTATTTAAAATAAAATATGGAGTGGCAGATTCTTTATAATGAAAAGTATGCTATACATAAATGTCTCTCAGCGAATCTTAAGAACGGACAATCCCTTCTTATGGAAAATAATTGCTGACGTGCCTCAGAGGTTGACCTGTGAACAACGGAAAACTACAAAACATGCGAAAACACTTTGTAAAGCAAACACGGTGTAATAAAATAGCAGTACATACTGAAGAAATATGTATACCAAAGAACCGAATTAGCATGATCAACCCGTCTTTATTTAAATCGTGTGAACTGCAGATAAACTTCCGCCCCTGTTAAGGTCATTGAACGGTCTTAATAACACCTCAGAGTAAGTTTTGTTAATTTATTAATATCCTTTTTGTTCCCATGGGAAAAGCAACGGACTAAAGCGAGTTTAAAAGAGGACAATTTGTAAAGGATAAACAAATGAGTCTGAGTCCAGGTCGGCAAGGTTTGTGAGATGCTCCCTATCACCATTTTCAAAAAATTGGTACGGCAAAACCACGAACCGCAGCAAAGGTGTGCCCGAAAAATGTGTATCGATGCTACAGAAGAACAAAGACTATTCCGTATGGTAGGAACGAACAAAAGAGAAACTGTAGTGCAACTCTCTTTTAATTCCAGCGCTGGTGACGGAGATTTATTTAAAAAAAACAAAGTTCACATAATCCTGCTAAAAATGGGGCTCCGTAGAAGTCGGCCCCTCGAGTGCCCATACTGACCTCGGTTCACTACCGAGAATGTCTGCAACGGAAACGCAAGAATAAAAAATAAACCTGAATGATTGAAAGTACAGTATGTCAACTGGTGTGATGAATCTCTTCGCCTGTTGTACCATATGGACGACCGGATACAAGTGCGTCGTTCACCTGGTGAAGTGTTGGCATGAGGATGAACTTGGGGACGAAAACTAGCAGGTCGAAGAAGTATAATGCTTGGTTATTGCTCCTCTGGAAACCCTCAGTCCAGTCATTGATGAACGATTTGATTTATAGAACAAAAATTTAGTGATTCGAAGTCGAATGTGACTTTTATGGGAAAAACGTTATTCCTGAAATATAAAAATGAAAAAGAGAAATTTTCACGTGGGTGATGTTCGTTTTTCGACATTAGTTTAAAATTTTGTTTTGAAACTAGCAAGTGCATTAAATTGCACAAACTTTATATCCAAAAGCAATTAATCGGAGGCTATTTCTTTTGTTTTGTTTTTCCTCCAGAGGGCAGTTCCTAGCATCAGCAGTTCTGTATGTAGTACCATTAAGAAATGTTGCACAAAAACATTCGTGCATTGAAATTTCTGTTTAATAGATTTCAAACACTAAACTCCTTTTAACCGAACAAGTTGTGAATACAGTTCGATTTACTTTGTGTAACTGAAATTCAGAAGTTTCAGCAGATTGTAAATTTATTACCAACATACGATTAATGGATAGTTCAAGACGGTTAAACCTCCTATCTTAAAGGTAAATTAAACCACGTTAGAATGAAATTGTTCTTCATGACAATTTTCATATAAATGCAATATCGGACATAATACTGTAATACATAAAAAACATTTCTTTATTCGATTCTGTTTTAAGAAACCCCAACTGTGAAGTTCTGTTTTACAAGAAAACAAACAAACTTACTACTGCATTTTTTATTTTTAAATTCGTAGGTAAAATGTTAATCACTGAAACAAACTGTTAAAAAATGCAGTTAATGCAAAGAAACGCCACTACAGCAAAGATGGGAGCGCAAAATTTATGAACGACCTGTACTTGAAAAGAAGAAATAATTGTTTTCATAAAAACCCTTTGTTATACAACCTAAGTGGGGAATAATACCTGTATAATAGGCTACGCCTGTTCTTAACGCTCTGACGTAAATCAGTACTTGCAGCAACAACTGCTTTTATCTGGTGTCCGAAGTCGGAACTAAGTTCACCGCTATCGCACAATATGTAAAATCAAACAGAGATACCGGGAAATAAAATAAAGATAGTAAGACAAACGGCTTCATCTGCGGCAACATGCACATGCTTGAACAACTGTCTGCGACGTTTGTTCTGTTACGTAGGTGTGATGTATGTTTTTTAGCACGTCTTTTGTAAAAATAGATCGTGCTTATTTTATCGGTTTGTGCGTCCGCCCGTCCGCCTGTACACACGGTATCTCTGAACTATTATTCCGATTTGAAAAATTCTTTTTGCATTCGAAAGCTTAAACTATGCGAATCATGATCCTTTATTTCGTTTTTTTTTACGATGTACAATTTCGCCGCTAGAGGGCGTAAATGCAGATGATGTCGAATTCAAAAATACGTTTTATTCCACATATTTGCTTCTAAACATCCGATTGAAAAAAATCTTTTTGTCTTTCGATTCAATTTATGTCGAAGAGTATTTTGGATATAGTTTCTTTTTAAAATTATCAAATTATGCATAGATTTTCCGCTAGGGGGCGTAAAAATAAATTGCATTTTTTCCGATATATCATCTTCTAAAACTCCGATGTAAATTTTTTTTTCAGCGAATACATCTACTGATGCACAATCTTTTGCATATAATTTCGAATTTTTGGTAAAGAATACATTTCCCACCAGTGGGCGTAAATGTTAATTTTTGCTTCTGGTGTATTTGCCATAAAATCTGAGCTTCGAAAATATCGATTGAAAAAAATATTTTGTGGACTGATGCCACTTACATAGATAAACCTTTTCGGAATATTTTATTCCTAAAATATTTTACAGTTTCTCCGCCAGGAGGCGTAGACGTATGTCTTTATTTTGTAAATATCTCGACTTCTGGGAGTCCGATTTTAAAAATGCCTTCTTTGTTGGATAGTGTTTTCCGTGTGACATGTTTTTCATATAATTTCAAAATTTTCAAGTAATTCATAGACTTTCCGTTAGGGGGCGTAAAGGTAAATTGCGTTTTACCCTATATCTCTGCTTCTAAATCTCCGATCTGAAAAATCCTTTCTGCACCGAATACAGCTCCTGATGCGAAATCGTTTGCACATTATTTCTAATTTTTGTAAAAAAATGCTTTGCCCACCAGGGTTTGTAAACCTTAATTTCCGCTTCTGATGTATTTGCAGCAAAATATGAGGTTCTAAATTCTCGATTGAAAATAACGTCGTTTGTAGAGCGATACTACTCATGCCAACAAACGTTTCAGAAACATTTTCTTTTTATAATAGTGCTCGGTTTCTACGCCAGGGTGCGTAGACTTATATCTAATTTTTGTCAATATCTCGACTTCTAGGAGTCCGATTTGAAAAATTCCTTCTTTGTTGAATAGTGCTTTCCATGTGACATGTTTTTATTATAGTTTCAAATTTTTTTACGTAATTCCCAGACTTTCCGCTAGGGGGCGTAAAGGTAAATTGTTTTTTCCCCTATATCTCTGCTTCTAAATCTCCGATCTGAAAAATTCTTTCTGCACCTGATACAACTCCTGATGGGAAATCGTTTGCACGTTATTTCAAATTTTTGTGAAAAATTGTTTGGCCACCATATGGCGTTAGTCTTAATTTCCGCTTCTGATGTATTTGCAGCAAAATATGAACTTCTAAAATCTCCATTAAAAAAATGTCTTTTGTGGACCGATACTACTCATGTTAACAAACATTTTAGGAACATTTTCTTCTTGAAATAATGCATGGTTTCTACGCCAGGGGCGTAGATGTATGTCTTATTTTTGTCAATATCTGTACTTCTAAAAGTCCGATTTGAAAAATTCCGTCTTTGTTGGATAGTGTTTCCGATGCGAAATGTTTTTCTTATAAATTCCAAATTTTCAAGTAAATCATCGATTTTCCGCTAGGGCGCACAATGTTAAATTGCGTTTTCTGCTCCTAAAACTCCGTTTTGAAAAAATCTTCCTGTATCGCATACAAGACCTGACGGAAATAATTTTTCACGTAATTTCTAATGTTTGGTAAAGAATGTTTTGGCCACCAGGGGTCATAAGTGTTAATTTCCACTTCTGATGTGTTTGTAGCAAAATCTAGGCTCCTGAAAACTCGACTAAATTTTTTTTTCTTGGACCGATACCGGTCATATGGATAAACCTTTTGCGAATACTTTCTTCCTAAACTAATGCATGATTTTCCCACCAAGGAACGCAAAGTCTCATATTATTTTTGTCTATAACTCTGTTTCTAAGAGTTCGCAAGCTCACGATTCCGTTTACAGCAATATCTGAGGGATTAAAGACCCGATTGAAAAACTTCTTTCTTCCGTCAGATACTATTGTTTTCCATACCGGTTCCATTGACTTTGAATAGCTTTGATAAATTGAATTAGCGTCAGAACGGATTCAAAAGACGTGCTTATTACACCCGAAAATTCGGTGTCATCTTTCTTGTTTTTCTTCCCATTGCAGAGTAATTTCAAAAAAATGAATAAAATTCATCAGTAATTTCTTGAAAAATGATTCAGTGTTATTATAAAAATTTCAGTCACAGTTTTTCGATCGTGCATGGCATGGGCTATGAGCTAGTCAGATGGAAAAGTAATTTTAACCCAAACATTTTTGTCTCCCAGAAATGATACATCTCGCATGTGGGCGCGGCCAGAGATTCGGATGATACTGTTACAGAAAAGAAGTTGTCCAATTTCTTTTAGACCCCGAGTAATTATTGTCAAATAAGACAGTTTTGAAGTTCCTGAAAGTATGAGATATTTTCGGCACATCCTCGTATTTACAGAAGGTGGTACTTTGCTTATCGCCTGCCACTAATCGTTTTGATTACGGTTCGTTCCCAACATATTTTTTTGGCATCTTATGAGGTTGTATTTCCTGTAACCAGGTTTTCACTAAATTTTATCGGGTAATTCTTACCTGGGGAACAACCAAAAGGAACATTTTTTCTGCAAGTTTGGTAGTATTTCCAAAATAAAAGATAATATTAACTGCTGCATAAAAATCAACACTTTTTGATCGATATTCTATCGGCTCTGAGATTCAAATACATTCACTGAAACATTTGAAATTCAGTTCTTTCCGTCAAAAATGTGTATCTTTTTTTATACACTGCTGGCCACCCAAAATGCAAAACCAAGAAGGACACGAGATAGCAAAGCCAGATTTACTGGACGCATAACAACAGATACAAAGATGAAAAGATTGAGCTTATAGGCCCGTGCTACTTGCGGAACACGCAGACATCAATAGTTCGTGAGGTCCCCATGGCTGGCAATAACGGCCGCTACACGCCGCGTTATCGAACGAAAGATGCTTTGGATGTGGGCTTGGGTATGTCAGTCCAGGCTGCTTCCACACGTTGCCACTGTTCATCAGGCATAGACACGGAGGGTAATTGCCGGACCACTCGGTTGCCGATCAGCGACCCGACGTGTTCGATGGGCGACATATCGGGAGAACAGCGGGCCACGGCAGCAGTGACACCTGGTGGGCCGTGAAGAACTGTTGCACGATGCGTGCCACGTGCGGGCACGTATTGTCCTGTTGAAACGTGGCAGCTGGCTGGTCCTGCAGGTAAGGGAGGACTACATGCTCCAAGACTTCGGAGATGTAGCGGTGACTGCTGAGTGTACCGGCGATGCGTACCAAAGGGTTGCGGGTGTTATATCCAATTGCGCCTTAAATTATAACGCTAGGTCACGGACCTGTATGGCGATGCATAATGCAGGCGCCATACAGTCTCTCGTCGCGATGACGCCACAAGCGGATTCGACCATCGTAGTGTTGCAGGCAGAAGCGGGATTCATCGGAGAAGACAATATCGTGCCATTCCGTAGTCCGGGTGCGGCGTTCAACGTCCCACTGCAGCCGCACTCTTCGGTGGTTTAACGTCAATAGTAATTGGAGCAATGGGAGTCGTGCGACAAGTCCCCGCTCCTGCAGACGCCGTTGAACGGTACGTGCTGACACAGGTTGCTGTGCAAAACTCCCAATTTCCAGGGCTAACGTTCGTGATGTGGTGGTGCGAGCCATCAGTGCCAGCCGCTTAACATGCCGGTGCTCTCGTTCGGTGTTGTGCCTCGGCTATGGCGATCGCTCACGTCCGTCCGTCCATCCGTCCTCCGGCACCCACTGAATCCATACTCGCCTCGCTGTGGCTGGATGTCGTCCCACACGGGACCAATGTCTCGGGTCGACAAACCGCTTTCGCGGTAAGCCACTATTCGCCCTCTTTCGAACTCCGAAACGTGCTGGAATGACTGCCGCATTCTGCGACGAGGCATCAGGAAGCTTCTTACGCACAGGTCCGGCTGCACAACACACTTCCAATACTTACAGCCCGCCTTCTGTGCACACTTCTTATAGTGCTTGTCGGTGGCATGCCTGGCGCACATGATTTGCATATGTCCTGCAATGCTCATTGCCTGCATGTCCTTTCGCGGGCAACGCATGCTTCCTTCTTGGTGTAGCATTTTGGGTGGCCAGCAGTGTAATTCAGAATTAAGTTGCTTTCAGTACATTTTTCAAACTGCGAACCTAAGGAACAGGACGTCCAGAGACGACAAAGACTGGAGTATACACTAAATTTTCTAATGCTTTTTCAAGCCTTTTGAGAAAATAATGTCATAGGTAAGAGAGTCGGAAAAACTAAAACTTTTAATTTTATAAAACGTATTTCTCAAATAAAATACTGAAGAAAAATGGCAATATTTCATATTTATTTATTTTGCCTTCCATGATCATTATTAGGCCAAAATATTGCACCAGTTTGATTTTATTTACTAAAAGGTAAAACGATCTGTCACATTCCCCATTATTAATGTAATTTAATACTTTACATGATGGGGAATTTGATACACCTTTAACAGGGAAACATCAATTCTCTACCTGTATCGTTTATTTGAAGCTCCCTGTTGTGCTCTCGAACATAAAATATCGTGTGGCATCCTCTGAATGGCATAACTTTTGACATCCATTTAAACTTTGAAATTCAATAGCCTTTTTTCATGCTTTTCACAGTGACTTTCTTTATTTAACAATGATTGCTTTGGTGAACTCCTACTTGTGTAAAGAATATTTGCTGCAGCAGTCGTACTAAAGTCTAAATATTGCTCACAAATAAACGTAGAAAGGTTATTGAGTGTTTTTATATTCAAAAAACTTCCACGCATTAAATTATAACATTGAAATAAAAAAAGCGACTTCGTCTTACTGCTAGTCTGAAATAACAGTTTGTACTGTTTGGCGTGCAACACATTCGGTATTTGAAATCCTTAATATATGCAAATATTAATTTTGGTAATTAGTATTTCATTTTACATGGGTGCATACGTTCATTAAAAGTTGTCCTTATTAGAAATGCATTTCTACAAGATGTGCTTGTTTAGATATTTTCTATTTCCTAAGAAAAAATATATTTGCATGTTGTCCTGCGACATTATTAGGGAGGCACATGAAACATATTAGAAATGAAGGGTGACTTGACACCGAAATGTTTCAGAAACACTGATAGAAGGTAAAGCCTTTGACACATTGATAGATTGTTGATGTTATACTATTTTAGCAACATAAGTAAGATATTCAAACACGGTATCTTCATGTGAACCGGCATAAAAAGTTTTACTTTTCATTTTGATTTCATAGGTATGTTCATATGTGCATATTGGCGCACGCTCCTCAATGGACAGAAGATCGCAAAGTTTCTTCAACGCTGAGCTTCACTATAAAACGCAATACGTTTTGTACAGTAAAGTTTGTTCTTGCAATTTTGTTTGAAGTCCAATTTAGCATTTAGACTTATTTTTTTGGATTTCTATCCAATTTTTTTTATTATTTTTGACATATATGAATGCAAACTGACAAATTGAAAAGTTCAAAGGTAAACTACAACTCTTCTGCAAAATTGAAATTCTTCTGATACTGAAGAAAGTATTTATAATACTTTCAATTAGAATCCGACGATTCGCATGCTGTTATGTCAAATTCCTGCGAGATTGTTTCTTATATGCCAATTCCACTGTGCCCTAAGAAAAGCTACAGTTTTTTTATAATGTGATTGATAAGTTCAAAGGTAAAGTATAACTGTTCTGCAAAATTTAAATTCTATTGATACTGAAGAAAGTATTTATAATACTTTCCATTATAATTCGACGATTCACATGCTGACATGTCAAACTATTTCAAGATTGTTTTGTACATGCCAAGTCTGCTGTGCATTAAGTAGAATTGCATTATTTCATAATACGTTTGCTCTTGGTGTTAAAATTTTTTTGAAACTCGCTCAGTTAGCAGGCATTCCAAAAATTATAAATCACAGACAAGCCCATTTGGCTGTTCTGAAGATTCTACATAAATTATAAATATCATACAAAGGTTTCTTTCTTAAATTTTATGAAAGACAATTTACAAATAATTTACTAAAAGAAAAATTGTATTTTGACCTAAGAATAAGGAAAAGCATTCTGAGTTTCATTAGTTATATTCTGTATTAATTACTTCATTTCAGAGAAATATTTGCGTTCCAAAACATTCATGCTAAATGAATGTATCGAAATGTTCGTTATCAATGTAGGAAGTGGTTACGCGTAAATGTTTTCCTGAAAATGCCGTCTCATGTCCATATCGCATTTCAGAAAGCAAGTTCAGAATATTCTGCTATCGTGTATCCTAACAACAGTGCTGTTAAAATAGGGGCTTACAGAGCTGTGCACTAAAGTTTCTCATTTCATGTCTCTGAAGTTTAACTAAATATGGTTTTTTTTCAAATCAATAGATCATGGGTTTTAATGCAAAATTGCGCACACAGACTATTTCTTTTAAATTACTTAAAAAAAAAGGTATCTTGAAAATATCTGAGAATTTCACGTGGGATAAATCCTTGAATAAATCATTCAGTTTTTCTATAGCCTTTTATCGCTGAATCAATATTTCATATTCACTTTTTCAGAACATACATTAAAATGAAATCATTCATTATCCTGGGAAGCCCTGAAGTACACTGCTGTACAAAATTTAAATCCTGAAACCATTCAAATCGATTGAATGGAAAACACATAACAGGAGGTAGACATGTAAATAGAAAAAATCACAAGGGTAATTTACGTCTCGCAAAAATGAGGAAATCCTAAATCTCCCACACGAAGGTAATTAAGGGCTGATATACATAGTGAATTTGTACAATGCTCATCGCATCTTCACCTGATTATAATTACAAGGCAAACAGAACAGGAATTTTCTCCGATTAACAAACTGATGGTTGCATTATCGTTACGAACATCTGTTAACGTAAATCTTTAGTAGCAATCTCGCTTCGAATGCTACGTTAATGAGACGGTCCCGGAGTTTTAATCACCCTGTAGAAATTAGGTCGTCGCCCATTTGACACTTTTGTGTTTGCCTGCTGATCTCTGCCTGTCTGATGACCTTCCTAGCAGGTGATTCTTATGTTCCTCTTCGTCTCTTCGGCTCTCATATTTTGCACCAGTTTTCTTGGGAATGGTGTAAAGTATGAGCGCCGAAGAGACGTGGGAGGCGAACGTTTTTAAAATAACCTATATTGGCAGGTATCCCTGTGTGAAAATATTGCGTGGAAAATGGTCTCAATTTTAACCAAAAAATTGGATTTATACCTAGGCGATAATGTAAGTAACAAAAGAAATTGTGATTACACAAAATATAATCACGGAAAAGGAGATACCAATATTATATCGACACGTGGTGTCCCCGAAATTACTATGAAGGGATAAGCCATTTGTACCAAAACGCAATATCATTGGTCAGAAGAACTAGCAACTTATTTTCAGCCTGCTTTCCGTTGAAAACATATTGTTGCATTATGTAGTTCGGAGCGAATTTGAGAAAGCTCATGCAGGTTATGAACAACAAAAGAGCAAGAATTCAAGTTAGAGCAAAACAACTGCCTTGGATGCAGATGCAATTGACAGCCAAACAATAATCAAGGCCCATATGAAATCATAAGCCAAACTAATTTTAACAAGGAAACATCTCAGTCAAATAGGAATTATCTTTGATGACTAACAATAGTATTAATGCTGCCAGCCATAAGGATCTAAATACTTTTTCTAATCATTTTATTTTCTGATTTCATATATGCTTCAACGAAATAGATAAGAAAAATTTGTAGACCGAATTTGAATCACCTTTTTTAAGTAAAATGGATCTTCACCTTTGAGTTTCACCTATGATGATTTTTTCTTTTCGTATATTTTATCATGTGAACGTTTCTGAAAAGCTACGGGCATTCATATTTCAAACTTTCTTCTGAAGTTAAATAATTAAAATAAAATCTGATATATAATATTAAGACCTAATCAAATTTATCTCCTATGTTGAAGAACACCTACACTTGTACTATGGGACTTCGGAATTTTATTCTTATGCAGTTCGTAGTCTACCACGCAAATAGGAAAATATCATTGAGGAATGTGCAACTCCCATTAACGTTTTGTAAGTGTTACGAAGGAGATATTTCATACTGTCAGTACCTAATACTCACTTAGGAAAATATTCATTCTCTGACGATTTTTTTATCATTTTTTTCTGGCATATGCATTGTTCCTATATTGTCTATTCTCGTGTATAATTCTATGATTTCTGAAAATTAAGTATGTAGACTGTATATATTGAAAACAGTGAGCCTGAGACTTTTTCATCATTTTGTTACTTTATTTCTGCGTGTTGATCAATACAATTTTCTAATTATCACGTTTTATCAAATGAAATAATTTCTCTTGCTCACATGGCGTAATTCTATTAAATTCATTTTCACTTCATTTCATTTATTGCATTTTAGTTGTTACATACATGGTATTACGTACTCATAAATATATAGCACACATTATATTTTTCTAACAACAGGGAATGAGGAGGGAAAAGGTCTGATAGGCCTGACGTGTCCTCTTCTCCCAAAGCATCAACATTTTCATTAAAAAAAAAAACATAAGCAAGTCAAGTCCACACAATATCAAACACAGCTAGGGTGGTACAATAAATTAATAAAAGTAATAATACATTATAAGCTTTTGGTCTGTAAGAAATACCTGAGTTTTCGTTTAAATATATTAATAATATTAAGTGATACAATATCAGTAGGAAATGTATTCCATAATGACGGACCAGTGTAATTAACAAATGATCTAAATCGTTCTGTTAATGGAAACATGGGGATTAGTGTTGTTTTTTGTCTCGTGGAATAATTATGACCACGAGTACTTATTGAAATTAAATCTTGGTAGTAACCACTTTTTATTCTCAAAAACATCAGTTTACCTATACTATAGATATGCAATTGTTGAATAGTTAGTACATTAAAATCATTTGAACTGAGTCTAGCCTGAAAGACTGTATTTGAAAATTGAGTATATTGTAATTTAAATTGTAATAGTTTCATGAATCTATTTTGTAAGGACTAATATTTTTCCATATTATATAAGGTAGTCGATCCCCATACAGATATACAATAGATTAGATGAGACTGAATTAAAGTATAGTATAATAAAATCATTAGTTTTGGGGTCAAATTGGACACTGCACTTCTAATATCCCCTATATTTCTTGAGATCTTATTAGATAAGTTGTCAACATGTGAATTTGATTTTAAATCATGCTGAATAATGATACCAAGATAATTATGATTTTGAACCACTTCTATAGATGATCCAAGTAAATTAACATTCTGAATTAAAGAAATAGGGGTGGACGTACTTGAAAAAATCATTACTCTTGTTTTGTTAATATTAATAGCCAGATCATTTTTAGCTAACAAATTATTGATAGATTTAAAACGGACTTGTAGTTGTCGCCCCAATGTCTCAACATCATTTCCATGTACTAATATGGTTGCATCATCTGCATATAAAATAATATCTGAATTGTGTAGAGAGGTACAGAAGTCATTAATATAAATATTAAATAATAATGGAGCAATTACCGAGCCCTGAGGGACTCCTGAAATGGCTGATTGTAAGTTAGATTTGGTAGGTTCAATTTCTGTATATTGCTGGCGACCAGTGAGATAGTTTCTAAAGAGGTAATGTAATGAACCCCGAATACCAATTGTATTCAATTTTGATAATAATAAGTTGTGATTTAAAGTATCAGATGCTTTTGATAAATCAATGAAAAATCCCAATGTAAATTTATTATTAATAGAAGAGGATTGAATTTTATCTTTTAAGTGTAAAAGAACAATTTCTGTTGAGGAATTTCGTAAAAAGCCAAATTGATTTTTGTGTAAAATTTTGTATTTTCAATATAAGCAGATAATCTAACAAATAGTAATTTTTCAAACATTTTAGCAAATATGGATAATTTAGCTATAGGTCGATAGTTATTAATATCTGTCAAGGAACCCTTTTTAAAGACAGGAGTAATTGCTTCAATTTTTAACGAATATGGGAAAATACCTGTAGCTAAAATTGAATTAAAAAGGTATAATAGGGGATTAACAATGAAAAAAGTTATAGTTTTTAAAAATTTGGGAAGAATATCATCTGGACCTGGTCCTGTATTTATGTTAATATTCTGCAGTTGGTAGAATAATTCGGTTCTAGTAATTTCCAAAGTATGCATTGAATTTAAGGTACATGAGTTGGCGTAATGAGGTAATTGTTGATCGTTCAGCTTAGGAAGTTGTTATATTATAAGTAGTGGTGATACAATATAATGATTATTAAATTGATTAGCAATTTCAGTTTGATCAATGATTTTGATGTTACCCCGAGTGAGGTGAATCGAAGTCTTTGGTAAATTCTTACGACCTAATAATATGTTTAAGTGCTTCCAGGTTACTTTTGAATTAGTTTTAGAAAAAATATGAAAATAATAATCTCTTTTTAATTTTCTAATGTAGGAGTTAAGATTATTTCTAAATTTTATAAAAATATTATAATCAATTTGTGACCTTGATTTTAAGAATTTTTTTACCAGTTTTTTTTTATTTATCTGATTAAGACAGTGCCTTGTTAGCCAAGGTTTCCGCTCTTCCTTGAATTTAGACGTGGTTCTTTTCAATGGAACAGCCTTATTGTACAATCTCTTCAAAGTTATTTCAAATAAATTATAAGCCCCATCAGGATCAGGAATTTGCATTATTTCACCATAGTTTGTATCTTGTACTAGGTTTATGAATAGATTCGTATTATTCTCATTAATAATTCGAGTGAAAGTATTTGCTGGTCTAGATGCTTGAACATCACTATATGTGTAAATTAAGAAAATTGGTAGATGATCACTGAAAAGAAAATTAAGAATACCTGATAAAATAGAGTCCGATGGTATATTTGTTATACATAGATCCAAAATTGAGGCCGTATATTGAGTTATTCGTGTAGCTGAAAAAATAGTGTTATAGAATCCTGCAGTAGCAATTGCAGAATTAAATTTTCGTGGGTATGAAAGATTCCATGACAGATCAATATTAAAGTCTCCAAGTAACAGTCCTTTTTTCTTTGTAAAATGTATATATTTAAGGATATCAGTAAATATTTCAATAAATAAATAAGGGTTCGCTGTTGGTGGACGATAACAGGCTGAAATTATATTATATTGATTTTTAATTGTAATAATTTCAATATCAGAATTAATAAATGTCAATTTTTCAATTTGGGTGTAATCCAAATTATTTGTTTTAAGAAAAATTGCAATTCCTCCTCCTCTAGACTCAGTCCTATTTTTATTAAAAGTCTGATAGAGTGGGAGATGTAGACAATAGTCTTCAGAAGGAAACCATGTTTCCGAAACGCAAATTATATCTATTTGATAATTTAATAGTTTAACTGATGCCTCTAGATCAGATATCATTATGACTAATGATCCGGCATTAAGATGAATAATATTTAGATAATTATTAGAGTTATTAAATATTGTATCATTAAGATGCTGTACTGAATAATAATTAATAGTCATATATCAATGTACCCTAAGCAGTTTTGTTAGATTAAGTCACCTCCCCTAAGCACTATTTGAGAATCCCACAAAATGGTGGCCACCCCCTGCTCCACTTAATAATTAATTGACCTTATCTCCTTATATCTATATATATATTTTTTTGCCAAAGGGATTAAAAAAAATAAAAAATTCTAACAGTTAGTTATTGCTGCATAACATAATATCTTTCAAGTATCATGTAAACATCAAGACATTCTCCAATAAATATAATCAGTGACATACAAGAACCCAATAAAAAATATAAACGCATTAATAACCTCAATACACAGTACAAATTCTATATTTTCTTCAATAATCAACAATTCTGCGGTATAATCAATTAATAAACCAAACAATGAAGGGAACATGATAAAAAAGGTTAGTAGTAATAAGGGACCATGTACAATTCTTTTTTTCAGTTACCATGTCATAAATCCACTAGTTAAACATGTTCAGTGACTGGATAGAAGAATGTCAATGAGCAACTCTCATGACATAGAGGAATTAAATAAAGATTATGTTTATTTGAATAGTCTCTATATGTAATGCAAATTCCCGCTTCCTCCCAGTGATCAACAAATCTTTAAGTTAATGAACGAAATATACTAATAAAAAAAAATAAAAACCAAATACAATTCAAGTTTTTCAGTTTCCATACCAAAATTCCAACAGGTATGGTCACATAACAGGAGAAGAATATGTCACTAGGGACTCCAATGACAGTCAAAACTATATGTATCAGTAACCTCTATACACAGTACGAATTCCCTGATACCTCCCAGTGATCCCGAGTCACTGTACATCAGTGAAATATAATAAACTAAGAAACGTAGGTAGTCAAAAATATAGTACAAAAATAGCTAATCAAATACAGTTCAAATTTTCAATTACCATACTAAAATTTCAATAATTATAAAAATTTGACAAGTAGGTAAACCTCTGAGTTCCCATGCCCAAATTCCAGGGATTAAACAAGAGCTAATGACTGTGATAGAATCTGCCATCAATCAACTCCAATAACATGCAAATATAAGAAGGAAGTTAGGTTCAAGGAAGTAACCTCTATACACCTTATAACTTCTTCTTTTCTTCCAAATAAAAACAATAATTAAGTATGATGGCATAATGTAATAAACCAAAAAATAATAAGGAAATGATTCTATAAACTAATAGCATCCAAACAAATATAAGTCAGATTTCTTTGCCCTCAAATCAAAAATCCAGAAAACATACACAAACAATGGCTAGGTGAAAATAGGTCATCAAACATTTCCAAGGACCTGCAGAAATTACTGAAGTATTAAATAAGTTGATTACATGGTACAAAAGCAATTCTGTACAATAGTCCAATGCAGCAAATCAAGAAATGAAAGGAATAAAATAAAATAAAGTAGAATAATAATAACAAAACATATACAGTTTACATTTGTCAGTTCTCATACCAAAGTCATACACCAGTAGAATCAGTGGAAGTAGATGGTAAACCAAACTCAATCAGATCATTCATGAAAATTATATTTTTTCTAGATGATAATTCATTTTTCCTGACATAGATATGTCCATTATTAACCCAAACGGATGTCACTAATCCCTGATGTAGCAGTCTTCTAGCATACCAGAGTAATTCCTTATATGGTGGAAAAAAGATTTTCATTTATAAATACACGAATTTTGGGCAAAATACTATTAAAATCACAATTGCATGTAATGGATCTCTTCCTATCAACCCAGCTATCCCTTGAAGTTCTGGACAAAAACTGAAGAAGCACATTAGCATTAGGGTTTTTAAAGAATCTGGTTTAAGGGATGTATAATGTCAATATCCTGTAAACTGAAATCATGTACATGAAAAGCTTCTGCCAATGTACTCATATAATTTCTGAGTTCATTTTCATCTTGTATATGAGTCAAATCAAGACCATGAAATTCCAGATTTTTTTTACGTAAATATTGCGCCAATTCATTAAAGTCACATTGCAATTTATTCAATTCAAGTTGTTTGAACTCCATCTGCTGCAAGAGGTTATCTTGTGTAATCCTTAAACCTTCATTTTCTTTCCTAAATGACTACAGTTGTTCCAAAACTGAATCATAGTTTGTCGACTTATGTTCTATAGATGCCTTACATTCCTTCAGTTCTTTCTTCAATTCCAAAATAGGTTCCAATTTTTTGTTTATGTCATCCAAGGCCTGTCTTAGGTCATTTCTAACTTTTAGGTTCGTGGACTCAATCTTTTCATTGATTCTTGCAGTGATTTTAAAATTAGTTCCATGTTAACTGGATTAGAACGATTCAAACATGGACTACTCTCCAGTTTATTCGATATATTTTGTTTACTTCTTGTGGTCATAATGTCACATCCGAAAAGAAAAAAATATATATACATATCAGTCAACTATCAACTTCAAACAAAGATCTTCGTTCTTTCCACGCTTATGAGTCACGGAAAAATTCTCATTGGCCGCCACCGGGAGCCGAACCCAGGGTCTCCCAGTTACGCGCCGGATATGATTCCGCTACACCACAGCGGCCTCGAATTCCTCCAGACTCACACACGCTAACTGTCAAGCCAATTTGGTAGGTTGCTTCTTGGAGCCCCGCAAAATGCTAGGGATTCCCCAAAGATGGTAAGCATCAACTGAAGAAATAATTAGAAGGCGAATGAATAATTAATACAGACATTTAACGTGGACCAGGAACATCAAACAAAGATCTTTGCTCTTTCCACGTTTATAAGTGAGTCAGAAGCTTTCCACATATACCGGAACTCTCCCAAGTCAACGACATGAAGTGGACTCCATGTCTTTCAAGCTCGTTGAAAGAACTGACCAAAAAACGTGATTGTCAGAACTCTGCTGTTGTCACAATGATTTTAATGTTTACGCTCCATTCGACCTGATGAAGCTGAGCCAATAGCTCTTGCGAAACCATAGTCGATGTATAAGAAACCTTTGACTGTGGTAAACGTTGTTAATTTTATTTTATCTCAAAACCACGAGTTTGTTGTCATACATTGAATATAATTCTTGGTGTGAACTGGACCTGCGACTTCAGTTTGGTGCGTACGTATATGGAGATATCCTACAACAAGAGACAATATCAAATTCAATATCTAAGGATTCGGTTCTCGAAGAGTAAAGGAAATTAAAATGCAAGAGATCGTAAGGTACAAAAAGTTATCCGTTTGTAAGTTTTGGGAAAAGTATTATCTTAAAAGTCACGTTGCTGCATGTCCATCAGAAGCGCAAAGGAATGTTCATCACTAACATACTTTTTGTCAGTTATGCAAAATACGAGTTTTTTGTCACGTAACTTAAAGTATTCATTTTACTGTGTAGAAAGTTATAGCAATTATTTCTTGGGTAACTTTTACAATGAATTTTTGAAAACAATTCCCCCAATCTGCTGAAGGCCTTTACAAAATATACTTAGGAAAATCATGGAAGTCATTTTCTACGAAACATGACCATATTAGGCCAACGGTTTTAAGGTATTATATCATATTCACCACTTGCAGTGTTTCAAACGAAGCCAAAGGAAAGACGTCCAAAGAACCTGCAACGTTTTTTCATGAGATGCATGTGGAAAAAAATATACATATTCTTAGATACTCAAATTTAGTATACCAAATATTTTAGGCTTGATTGACAAATTTCAATTGTAGTAGAAACAATTCCTTAGCTTTACCACACCGATGTCAGTCCTCGGCGAATTGGAAAGCGATCCAAGATTATTACTTAAATACCTGTTTTCTCAAACATTGCTGGTTTTTAAAACTTTACGAGAGTTGGTCTGGTTCAATCTGTAAGGTTCATTCAGAAGGGAGAAATTCATTCATTTGGTGATACCGTTTCGAGAACACCTTTAGAAAAAGAATCATGCAATGTAATCTTAACATGAAATAACAGTTGACAGTTTAATATTTGAAACATATATATTATCACCAGACGTTTGCATGAAGTAGGACTATACGCCCGCCGTCCTGTTGTGTGTGACGGCCCCCAGGCTGGACCCACTGGTTAAATGGGTATCCTTTCCTATATCCTCCCTGAAATTCTCTCACCCATCCATGTGCAATATCGTACTTGTACGGTGGCGCCATCTACTGTACTCTAATCTCACTACAAACTGTTCTGTCAAAAGTCGCTAGACTTGCTCTCATTCCTTCCGTTTCTGTGTCCTGCCCAAAAGGCGATATCGCTGTTGGTGGCTGGGACCTAAACTCTACTCCCTGTGGACGGAAGTCCTACATGAAAATGACAAATGCTCTCTAGTTGATTTGCTTAAGAGTTGGCTATTTGAAGACATGCACGAATTCATGAATTCGCCTTTCGTTAGGTCAATTTTAACACCAAACATTGCTTCTGACGCTGGCACATATGTAAAACAAGGTTTTACTGCAAAAAAAAATAGTTGTCGGTAATGAACAACATGACTGTTACGCAATTAGAAAAACAAAATTAGTTTGAATTTCTTTTAACAGCTCACGTCTTTTTCTTGTAACTAGTAACAGAAATGTCAGTTTTTTTCACCGCAAATAAATTGTCCATTGGTAATATGGTGATTTTTCCATTTTCACATGATACGCGTAAATTGTCCCATGCGTTTCTCAGTACAATTTCATTTCTACTTTTCAGAATGAGAAAACGTATATTTGTGAAAAATATGTTGTTTACAATAATTTTTTAAACAATACCCATGCCTGAAGTGTCATGGATGTTGTGTTTGTTTTACGGCATTGGTTCTCTCACATCCCTGGTGTCAGTAGAACGAAATTCGGGACGGGCGACTGTTTGTAGCCTATTGAGCTACTCAGTATGGTCGTTAGACCCCTAGATGAAAAATAGGACAATATATGCCGCGTATTTTGCTAATTTCCTCAAGCATAAGCTGCGTAAGGCTCTCAGGAAGAAGCGGCATGATCTGTTGAAGCATACTGCGAATATTTTTCATGGAAACGATAGCTCCCATGATACGGAGATGTTACCGACATGTTCCGTGGTTGGGGTTGGGAAGTGCAATCATCTCCATGTTCGCCTGACTAAATTACCTGCAACTTTGATTAGTTTTCGAAGACAATAGCACCGCTACGGCGTATTCCTTTCAAGACCATCGACGACATTGTAACAGCCATAGACCGGTCCATGCCGAAGATGTAGACGTCTGGCCTTGTTGACGGAGTACAGACACTTCGAAGCTTAGATGGCAGTGGTTTTATTATAATGCTGGCATCTGTATCGAAGGATAGAGCCAATTACATTCGGATACTATGTTATATTCCAATGTAACCATTACGTTCTTATTAATAATTTCCAACCCTTGAAAAACAATTGAAGGAAACGAATGATTAGGCATTAAATAGACTATCAATGTGAAACGGCTCTTACATTAATAATACGTGCACATATTTTAAACAATTTGATGCGTGTGGCTCTGTTTACGTATACAGCACAGTTATGGGGAAATATTTGTCTCTTCGAACTATATAAATTTTTTTCTGTATGCCTGGCGGAAACCCGAACTTCACGTGATTTGCATGTCCAGATTTTATCCACAAGATAAATCAGTATTTATAAATAGTTACCAATACGAAAAAGAAGCTCAAACGTTAAAAAATGTTGAAAGAAGAATTTTTCTGCATACGTTAACACATATTCTAGGCTATGGAATCGGTTAGGTTGTTTTGTGTATATGACGAAATCAATGCTTTTTTAATCAAGTGTGTTTGTGTTCACAATCGATTAGTAGAAAGCGGACCGATTAGTTATAGAAGGTAAAGCACATAAAACCCGCCCCAAAAGGAAAACAAAGCTGTGCAGTTTTATTTGCTCTTAATATACTGTACATCTCACTTAAACTTGGCACGGTAAATATACAGTAGTTTGAACTTGAAAAAAAGCTGTTAACCATCGATGCTTTTATCAACATTTTCACATGTCTTCTATATCCTTTTGCCTGCCAAAATAAATATAATTTTTGGAGTAGTGTTTCAGAAAACATCAGTAAGAGCCACTGAGAGTAATTGACAAATTTTTAAATATCAAGTGCTTGTAATTCCTGCACAAGACTCACACGATTAATCGTTGAATTGACCTATGGGTAATGCTTGTCTGCTTGCATAAACGGCATGTTGTCTTGTTACAATTTTTCCCAAAGCAGTCAGAGTGAGACTAACTCGATTTTAAGAACGTCGGTGTGAATTGAATTCACTTCAGTCAAAAAAAAAAAAAAAGAAATTAAACTACGAATATTTCAAATCCCTAAAAGGTTCAGTCGCCTAAAAGCTTCCTGCAACCAAAACCTGTTAGACAGGACATTAGTGACTCCGAAGGGAAAACCGCCGCTCTTAGGGGGAATAAGATGCTCAGATAGAATGGATAAATGTAACAGGAACGCAGAAAATCAGTGTCAAAGAATATATGTGTTTTCTTTTACTAATTGCTATGGATATGACGTACTGTCTTTCGAATTAACGTTATATACATACATTTATTTTGATATTTTAAATTGTAAACGGCAAATTTAAAAAAAAGAAATATTTTTGAAAAGGTTAGTTTTAGGAAATATATATTTACAGAGAAATTACTGAGAACATACAACAAACAACATATAATGACCACGGTGTATCGTATATACCCTTCCCATGAAATTATTTGTGATATTCAAACCGAGCATTTTTTTCTTCAAAGCCCTGAGCTTTATTTAAGGTAGAAAGCACTTCTACAATATTCATATCACGAGAAGGAACTGTTCCTAATTTATCAAACTCATTTCTTATGAAGTTCCGCAAGGTAATGAAAAACGTTGTAGATAAAAAAGATTTTAGTAAATTACTGAAAGCTTTGGGAAAAATTAATTGATATAACATTTCCACATATGCTAAATATTATAGGAAATTGCAAAAGACCGTAAAACAAAAAGAATAACTCACGCACCTAAAAGAAATATGGATTGGAATTCCGTAAGCAAAATTTGCATTTCCGTTTCGAATAATAATGTTACTTTAATAGCAAAAACTACTGGGCATAATTTCCAGTATAAATCTGAAAATCAACATTCATTTAAACAAATGAAATGAAATTCAAAAGTTCGTCTGTAGTACTAAAGCGTTTCATTCATTATTTAAATTTGTACAAACTGTGCTAAAAATTATTGAATTTCAATAACTATTATCATGTCAGTCAGCTTGTCTATATACCGAAATGCAAAAAAATTCTTCTCATCGGCTTTATATCAAGATTTCACCAGCACCTTTCAACATTCCCCTAAAATTGTTCAAATCGTATATGAAATGTTTTTTTAATTTTTTCAGTTACCGAAATCATAGGAGGGAAAACATCTAATTAACAATTCGGTACAAAACATATATAACCCTTTGAACCAGATGACCCAAGACTTATCAGAAACATAGAACAACATGAAAGAATACAGAATTTATTGCCAAAAGATTGAATCAGTTCCAGAGGCTAAAATGGCAGTCATATATCTGGGACCCATGGTATAGCATCGAGACATTCAGCACTCTTTTATCAATTGTCTTCTTGCAAGCAGAGTCGAGCATGGGATAGCGTCAGGGCCGGGCATAATTTTCCAAGAGCTTCTCAACTTATTTTCACGTACTCCATTCCCCGGTGGAAAGGTAGTGTTGTGTATACGAGTAAAATGATGTAGATGAAATTACTTATCACATATTATTCGAAAGGAGCAGAGTGAGCTGTGGTGTACGTACCATGGTTTTGTTAATTCTGTTATAGAGCATTAAAAGAGCTATCAAAGACGAACGTACTTATCTGAAGTTAAAATTACTTAATTCTACTTAATTCCAAAAAAGATGGATAAGTTGGCCCAAAATTTTAACAGGATCCAAAATATACTTTGCGTTCATTTGTTCTAAAAGTATATGAAACAAGAAAGACGACACCGAATTTTCGGGTGTAATAAGCACGTCTTTTGAATCCGTTATGACGCAAATTAAATTTATCAAAGCTATTCAATGTTAATGGAACCGGTATGGAAACAATAGATCTGACGAAAGAAAGAAGATTTCCAATCGGGGTTTTAATCCATGAGATATTGCAATAAACGGAATCGTGAGCTTACGAACTCTTAGAAACAGAGATATTGACAAACATAAGATGCGACTTTACGACGCCTGGTGGGAAAACCATGCATTACTTTAGAAAGAAAATAAACTCAAAATGTTTATCCATATAAGCGCCATCGGTCCAAGAAAAAAAAATTTGTCCAGTTTCGGGAGCCCAGATTTTCCTACAAATACATGAGAAGCAGAAATTAACACTTATGACCTCTTATGACCCCTGGTGGCCAAACCATTCTTTACCAAACATTAAAAATTATGTGAAAAATATTTTACATCAAGTCTTGTATGCGATACAGGAAAAAGTTTTCAAATCGGAGCTTTAGGAGCAGAAATAACGCAGAAAACGCAATTTACCTTTGTGCCCCCTAGCGGAAAGTCTATGATTTACTTGTAAATTTTGAATTTATAGAGAAAACATTTCGCATTGGAAGCGCTATCCACCAAAGAAGGAATTTTTTAAATCGGACTCTTAGAAGTAGAGATATTGACAAAAAAATAAATACACATCTACGCCTCCTGGCGTAGAAACCATGAATTATTTCAAGAAGAACATTTTCCTAAAAGGTTTGTTCACATGAGTAGTATCGTTCAACAAAGGACTTTTTTTCAATCGAGATTTTAGAAGCTCATATTTTGCTGCAAATACATCAAAAGCGGAAATTAAGACTTACGCCACCTGGTGGCCAAACCATTTTTTACAAAAACTAGAAATTATATGCAAAGGATTTCCCATCAGGAGCTGTATCGGGTGCAGAAATAATTTTTCAAAACGGAGAAGCAGCGATATAGGGGAAAAACAATTTACCTTTACGCCCCCTAGCGGAAAGTCTATAAATTACTTGAAAATTTTAAAATTATTTGAATCACGTGTCTAACTAGAAACACTCTCCAACAAAAAAGGAATTTTTTAAATCGGAATCCTAGAAGTAGAGATATTGACAAAAATATGATATAAGTCTACGCCGCCTGGTTTAGAAACCATGCATTATTTCACGAAGAAAATGTTCCTGAAAGGTTTGTCGACATGAGTAGTATCGGTCAACAAATGACTTTTTTTGCAATCGAGATTTCAGAAGCTCATATTTTGCTGCAAAAACATCAGAAGCGGAATTTAAGGCTTGCGCCACCTGGTGACCAAATCAGGTTTTTACAAAAATTAGAAATTATGTGCAAAGTATTTCCCATCAGGAGCTGTATCCGGTGCAGAAAGAATTTTTCAAATCGGAGATTTGGAAACAGAGATATAGGGGGGAACTCAATTTACAGCTACGCCCCCAGCGGAAAGTCTATGAATTACTTGAAATTTTTGAAATTATATGAAAAACATGTCACACGAAAAGCACTATCCATCAAAGAAGGAATTTTTCAAATCGAACTCCTTGAAGTAGAGATATTGACAGAAATAAGATGTATATCTACGCCCCCTGGTGGAGAAACTGTGGACTATTTTAGGAAGAAAATATTCCAAAAATGTTTATCGATGTGAGTGGCTTCAGTCCACGAAATATTTTTTTCAATCGATATTTTAGAAGCTCAGATTTTATGGCAAATACATCAGAAGCAAAAATTAAATCTTACACCCCTGGTGGCCAAAGTATTCTTTACCAAAAATTTGAAATTAAATGCAAAAGAATTCCCACCAGGAGATGTATCCGCTGAGGAAAAAATAATTTCAAATCGGAGTTTTAAAAGAATTGTAATCGGGAAAAATGTAATTTAATTTTAGAACCCCTAGCGGAAAAGCTATGCGTAATTAGAAAAAGTAACTATATCTAAAATACTCTTCGACATAAATGGAATCGAAAGATAAAAGAATATTTTCAGTCGGATATTTAGAAGCAAATATGTGGAATAAAACGTATTTTTGAATTCGAAATCACCTGCTTTTACGCCCTCCAGCAGCGAAATTGTGCATCGTGAATAGAAACGAAATAAAGGATCATCATTCGCATATTTCAAGTTTCCCAATGCAAAAAAGAATTGTTCAAATCGGACTAACAGTTGCAGAGATATCGTGGGTAAAGGCGGACGGAAAAACCGATAACATAAACACGATCATTTTTTACAAACGACGTGCTAAAAAGATTACCTCATATCATTAAAATTAATATCTTTCATTTACTTTGTTTGATATAGAGTTTATTCCGGTGTCAAGTAAGAGTGACTTAAAAGTATTTTCCAAGATTTTCCAACTGCAAACAATGCTTCATAATAAGTCGTTTTGAATATAACTTTTGTAGTAATGAATTTATAAACAAAAAATTTTGGAATAGGCAATTTTAGTGTCTATCACGGGATTTTTGAATATATTAGATTTCAAGAAAAATTCATGGGAAAATGAAAACAAGAAGTTAAAAGATTTCAATAATAATGAATTGTTAGAGAACAGATCTTGGTCAATATGTGTTGCAGCATAAAGTAAACAGCGTGAAAAGGAATTCGAGTAGAAAAATATCATTTTCCTTGTATCACTTAAAGTATATTGTTAGGCCTAGTATAAATGATATAGTGATATTTTATTTGTGCGTGTTTTTATGATGTTGAAGAAACGAAAGAGTAAAAATGAGTGTGACATTCGGCCCTCAGTATCCAATTGTATGAATGATAATATCTGATTCCTGAAACTGTTCCAGTTTGTTCAGTGGGAGAAATAATTGTAACCAGATTACTTTACATGTAATCTCTAAAAGCCACTTCTTCCCGGAATTGGAGAACAGGGGCTTCTGAGGTCACCACGTTAGAACTTTTAGTGCATCCATGGTGTGTGCTACCTATCTTAGAAAAAAATATTTCAGCTTTCAAGTAACCCTTTAAATATTTAAAAATACATTATATTTAATCCTGCTGTAATACCAATGACACGATAACAAACGAAAATGCATTACCAAAACAATATTACGACAGTTTTGTGTATAGGCTTATTACAAATAAAAAAGACAGTTTCGACATTTTATGAAACCAAAATCATTCAACATATTACCGCTGACGCTGCACCGTACTGCAATAAAGCCCTTGAAATTTGTTAAGGCAATTTACAGATGTTCGATGTGTGCACACTTCGTCACACGACATAAATGAACGCGGTAGTTGAATTCTTGCAAAACACGATATAACAAAACTCATCGTCTCCAGCAACAGATATTGTGTTTGTTGTTTCAGATCAACTAAATTAACAGGAAGAGAGGGAGGAAATCCTTGTCATTAACAAAGCCTCATAAAAAATAACAGTAAGTTAGATCCAGACTTCATGTTTATCTTTATTTCATATTAACTATGGTTCTTATGGTTTGTTTCTTAACGAGACATTTAATTTTCAGTATAAAATGCGGAATTTTCCTTTATATAAATTTTGAAGATGACAATCGGATTTTTGGCGTAAATGTGACAAGGATGGTAAGTCAGATAATTTTTGAAAACTTGAAAATTTTCATCGTCCTGGAGCAGGACTCGAACCCGCGTCTCCCAGAAAACGCCTAGGTATGCTAACCACTACACCACCCAGAACGACCAAGTTTCAAGTTTCCGATCAATTTGAATTTAACCATCACAGGATTCGCTAGTCGAAGCAACCGGCATTCATGTTTAGCGAATCTGGAGGTTAATAATCCTATCCCGTGATTGCCCGGAGAAGCAGATAAATCATGAAAGAAATACGGGATTACGCCATATAATACAAATTTTGAAGATGACAATCCGATTTTTGGCGTAAATGTGACAAGGATGGTAAGTCAGATAATTTTTGAAAACTTGAAAATTTTCATCGTCCTGGAGCGGGACTCGCATACCTAGGCGTTTTCTGGGAGACGCGGGTTCGAGTCCCGCTCCAGGACGATGAAAAAATTTTCAAGTTTTCAAAAATTATCTGACTTACCATCTTTGTCACATTTACGCCAAAAATCGGATTGTCATCTTCAAAATTTGTATTATATGGCGTAATCCCGTATTTCTTTCATGATTTATCTGCTTCTCCGGGCAATCACGGGATAGGATTATTAAATTCCAGATTCGCTAAACATGAATGCCGGTTGCTTCGACTAGCGAATCCTGTGATGGTTAAATTCAAATTGATCGGAAACTTGAAACTTGGTCGTTCTGGGTGGTGTAGTGGTTAGCATACCTAGGCGTTTTCTGGGAGACGCGGGTTCGAGTCCCGCTCCAGGACGATGAAAATTTTCAAGTTTTCAAAAATTATCTGACTTACCATCCTTGTCACATTTACGCCAAAAATCGGATTGTCATCTTCAAAATTTGTATTATATGGCGTAATCCCGTATTTCTTTCATGATTTATCTGCTTCTCCGGGCAATCACGGGATAGGATTATTAACCTCCAGATTCGCTAAACATGAATGCCGGTTGCTTCGACTAGCGAATCCTGTGATGGTTAAATTCAAATTGATCGGAAACTTGAAACTTGGTCGTTCTGGGTGGTGTAGTGGTTAGCATACCTAGGCGTTTTCTGGGAGACGCGGGTTCGAGTCCCGCTCCAGAACGATGAAAATTTTCAAGTTTTCAAAAATTATCTGACTTACCATCCTTGTCACATTTACGCCAAAAATCGGATTGTCATCTTCAAAATTTGTATTATATGGCGTAATCCCGTATTTCTTTCATGATTTATCTGCTTCTCCGGGCAATCACGGGATAGGATTATTAACCTCCAGATTCGCTAAACATGAATGCCGGTTGCTTCGACTAGCGAATCCTGTGATGGTTAAATTCAAATTGATCGGAAACTTGAAACTTGGTCGTTCTGGGTGGTGTAGTGGTTAGCATACCTAGGCGTTTTCTGGGAGACGCGGGTTCGAGTCCCGCTCCAGGACGATGAAAAAATTTTCAAGTTTTCAAAAATTATCTGACTTACCATCCTTGTCACATTTACGCCAAAAATCGGATTGTCATCTTCAAAATTTGTATTATATGGCGTAATCCCGTATTTCTTTCATGATTTATCTGCTTCTCCGGACAATCACGGGATAGGATTATTAACCTCCAGATTCGCTAAACATGAATGCCGGTTGCTTCGACTAGCGAATCCTGTGATGGTTAAATTCAAATTGATCGCAAACTTGAAACTTGGTCGTTCTGGGTGGTGTAGTGGTTAGCATACCTAGGCGTTTTCTGGGAGACGCGGGTTCGAGTCCCGCTCCAGGACGATGAAAATTTTCAAGTTTTCAAAAATTATCTGACTTACCATCCTTGTCACATTTACGCCAAAAATCGGATTGTCATCTTCAAAATTTGTATTATATGGCGTAATCCCGTATTTCTTTCATGATTTATCTGCTTCTCCGGGCAATCACGGGATAGGATTATTAACCTCCAGATTCGCTAAACATGAATGCCGGTTGCTTCGACTAGCGAATCCTGTGATGGTTAAATTCAAATTGATCGGAAACTTGAAACTTGGTCGTTCTGGGTGGTGTAGTGGTTAGCATACCTAGGCGTTTTCTGGGAGACGCGGGTTCGAGTCCCGCTCCAGGACGATGAAAATTTTCAAGTTTTCAAAAATTATCTGACTTACCATCCTTGTCACATTTACGCCAAAAATCGGATTGTCATCTTCAAAATTTGTATTATATGGCGTAATCCCGTATTTCTTTCATGATTTATCTGCTTCTCCGGGCAATCACGGGATAGGATTATTAACCTCCAGATTCGCTAAACATGAATGCCGGTTGCTTCGACTAGCGAATCCTGTGATGGTTAAATTCAAATTGATCGGAAACTTGAAACTTGGTCGTTCTGGGTGGTGTAGTGGTTAGCATACCTAGGCGTTTTCTGGGAGACGCGGGTTCGAGTCCCGCTCCAGGACGATGAAAATTTTCAAGTTTTCAAAAATTATCTGACTTACCATCCTTGTCACATTTACGCCAAAAATCGGATTGTCATCTTCAAAATTTGTATTATATGGCGTAATCCCGTATTTCTTTCATGATTTATCTGCTTCTCCGGGCAATCACGGGATAGGATTATTAACCTCCAGATTCGCTAAACATGAATGCCGGTTGCTTCGACTAGCGAATCCTGTGATGGTTAAATTCAAATTGATCGGAAACTTGAAACTTGGTCGTTCTGGGTGGTGTAGTGGTTAGCATACCTAGGCGTTTTCTGGGAGACGCGGGTTCGAGTCCCGCTCCAGGACGATGAAAATTTTCAAGTTTTCAAAAATTATCTGACTTACCATCCTTGTCACATTTACGCCAAAAATCGGATTGTCATCTTCAAAATTTGTATTATATGGCGTAATCCCGTATTTCTTTCATGATTTATCTGCTTCTCCGGGCAATCACGGGATAGGATTATTAACCTCCAGATTCGCTAAACATGAATGCCGGTTGCTTCGACTAGCGAATCCTGTGATGGTTAAATTCAAATTGATCGGAAACTTGAAACTTGGTCGTTCTGGGTGGTGTAGTGGTTAGCATACCTAGGCGTTTTCTGGGAGACGCGGGTTCGAGTCCCGCTCCAGGACGATGAAAATTTTCAAGTTTTCAAAAATTATCTGACTTACCATCCTTGTCACATTTACGCCAAAAATCGGATTGTCATCTTCAAAATTTGTATTATATGGCGTAATCCCGTATTTCTTTCATGATTTCCTTTATATATTTAAAAATATATTTTTAAAATTTTTCGCAACAATGTTTCGCATATTTCAAATTCAGGGCATTATGCCGTCCGCAAAACCACAGAATTAGTTCAACAAAATATAACACAGAAAATAGAGGCAGCAGGTCATCTATTGAACATACTAAACGAACCAATTTTTATTGGGTAACTATTTTGAAGCAGAAATGCTATACAAGTCAGAATTTTATCAATTTCTGATATGAATTCAGACTATAAAGTTTTGGCAGCATTTCAAAGATTATTTCAAAAATTGTGAATCCTTTTCAATCGTGTGCTGTCATAGGTGGTAATTGTCAACAGAACCTGTTATGAATTAAAGAAATAACACACAGAGAGAATATCCAAATTTGATGTTTTTGCGATTTATTATGAAAAAGCATTTGATAAAGCTGAATTAAATGCTCTAATTGAATTACTTTCATGTTATAATTTCGGAGAGCTTATCAAGATAGCAATTAAGATGCTTCACATTAATTGTAAGGCAACGGTGTAATTACCGGCCATGAAACTATACCAATTGTTATAGAAAGAGGAATGAGACTGGGATGTCCCCGTTTCCCTACTCTTTATGTCATCGTGTTAGACCCTTTTCTGAGGATGATCTTCCTTAATTGTAATATATAGGTATTTACTGCTCCTGGGGAAAATTATTATTTTATAAAGTACTCTGAATATGCAGACGATGTAACTTTTTTATGCAAAGTGAGGAAGACATAAGTCATGTAATTTTGGAGTTCAAAAAATATGGAAGTCATAGAAGTGCAGAGATTAACCTTCAGAAATCTGGAGCTTTCCTACGAAAGAAGTGGTTTTCCAGCAACTTGTGTCAAATCAAAAAGAGCTGGTAAATAAAGGTCCTGGGTATCGCTTTTAATCATGCAGGTGTAGAAAGAATAAATTGGGAAACTCTCTCTGAAGACCTAAAAGCAATAGATATGGAATGGAACACATGCAATATCTCTATATTTTCACTTGCTAAATTAGTGAATCCTCTTATGATTTCGAAGTGTGCACCTTTTCGAATTGTTCAGATTTCGAAAAGAGACTTATTGATTAAGAACACTAGAGATATGTTTCGATACTTTTGGAAAGGTAAAAAAAGATATTTCCTGGAAAATCATAGTGCTTCCCCTTGATAGAGGAGGTATTGAGGTCAGGGATATTCCCGTGTGGTGTTTAAGATTTCTACTGATTTTGTAAATTTTAACAACACAGATTCCATCATATGCAAATATTGTCTCATATGTGGGTGGCACATTTTTGAAAAAGTTTTTGAACGATAATTGGAAGGGTCCTCAGAGAAACGATGTTGAAGATTTCTACAAATAAGATCTTGGTTTATTGGGAAAATGGAATTCCTTTAAAACACAGTCTTCCAGGGAGCTATATTTCCAGAATATTTGTGAGAATACGCATAAATACTTAGATTTCAATGTCCCAATTGATTTCGATCAGAAGATTGCTTGGCAGAACCCGATTTACTATTCATCTAGAAGAGACCGCATTTAAATTAGCGCACGATGTGCTGCCAACTACAGAAAGACAGCATCGGTGGAATCGTGGTAACTCACCATACTGTTGGTACTGTGGTAAAATTGAGAACAGAGTACATCTCTTCGCAGAATGTCTACTTGCAAAAAATCTTTGGAGAGGAGTGTAGCAGTGGACGGGATTTAGACCCGTTGTAGCATCTCAAGTAATTCTGCTGCATACAAATCCCAAAAAGAAAAACTATGTTAATCGGATTGTCTTTGTTGAAACATCTTACCAAAGTTGGCTTGAAAGGAACAGAGTTATGCACTGTGAATTGAATAAAGGAGACCATAGGACGACTCTCTGGGCAGTAAAATGAATGATCAGAAATCGTATGATACTGGACTGGAAACACCTAAGAAAGGAGAAGTTCGCTCAGACCTGGATGCCCTGGCTTTTGTCAGAGGCACACCAGAAGATCCCATTTTTAAATGGTTCTAAATTCAAAATTCTTTAGTGAATTTCATTGGCTATATATTTTATATAAGTAGAGATATCCTTTGTGATCTCTTCCCTTTGGAAGAGATTTTTCTAATGTTGTTTTGGAAGACAAGACTTTTCTAGTGAATGAATATGTTTTCTTTTTTTCCCCTATAAACCACTTTGAGCTTGGTTTACTTTCACTCCCTGGAGCTGGTCTCTCTGGAGGATTTACTGCTCGGGAAAGAGAGTGAAAGTGTGAGAATATAATTTTAGTTAGTTTTCCTTGGTACTGAATGGGATCAGCTATGCTGACTGATTTGTCAAGAGGCACAATCTGATGCTCTTATTTGTGTGAATCAGATGAGTGTTTTAAGTCGTGACTGACTTACGTGAGCGTTCCTATTTAGTTCAAAGGTTGAAAAAGTTATCTATGGGTTCACTGTTATAATAACTCTGTAATACCCTAACCTTCAAGGGAGAGAAATACAGGGACTTCAGAGACCCCGCCTGAAACATAATCTTTATAGTGTGTCTCCCTAGGGAGCCTTTATTCTTTGGAGACAAGGAAAATTTCATTTATATTTCAAACTGAAATTTGGTGCTATACATTTGCTTAAATTTTATTGGAAGTGTTTCGTGCCAAACATTTTCTTGAATTCATTAAGTACCTTCGGAATTGTTAAGAGGAAAATAATAGCAACAATTTCTGCTCTAAAAAGGATGTAAGCCCTGTTGTGAAGCAGTTCGCAAAGCGCTAATTCGTTGGAACACTGCTCTTGTATTAAACATCGCAAATAGCTCTGCCCTGTTTCAGTAGGATGCGTTTCACAGTTAAATTTAACAATTAGAAGATTTCATGCGTATGATGCAATTGATTGTTTTTAAACAAGCTCCTCAGAACAAATTCCAGTGAGTTTTCATTCTCCATTGGGTGCCACATATCACGCAACGTAACCCCTTGCATTACGATCTGGATTATGTGAGGGTTCTTATGTACTGATTTTAGGATATTAAATATAACACAGAGCGGAAGTTTTTAACTACTCTAGCATTCAATCAACAAGCATTTGGAGTAAATATTCTTGGAACTAGTCATTCCTAGTTTTTTTTCGTTTTTTTTTTAATTACGGGTCCAACAAACACCGTTAGCAACTTAATATTGTTGGGCGATTTAGTAACTCTGGTTTTAGGGAAGGAAGGGAGCCAGAGTCGTAAGAAAAAAACCACATTCATGCTCTACCGGGTTTCGAAACCGGACCCAAACTGGACGAATAATCAGAAGCCAGCTCTAGGCCACTACGCCACTGGGGCTGCGTTGCTTTTTAAATAACTCTGAAACAGAATGTCTATTTACGCTTTCCAACCTAAGGTTGAAGAACCGGATATGCTCTAGCTTTCTCCGTCTGTCCGCGCGATAACTCGCGTAAAAATGGTTCGATTTCGCTGAAATTTTAGCATGTGGTAGGGGACCACCTGCGGACGAACCCTATTGGAAATGGGTGAAGTGGAGTCAAAGCTCAGGACATAGGAGCGGGATGCATTCCATTGCACTTATGCGACATAACTTGCCTGCGTAAATATGGTTCTATTTCAATGAAATTTTAGTAGCCGCCCCGGTGGCGCAGTGGTCTAAGCGATGGCCTGTTATCATCCGTCGGAACGGGGTCCGGGTTCGAATCCCGGTGAGGCATGGACGTTGTGTTTGTCTTACGGCACTGGCTCTCCCTTCCCTGGAACCAGTGACCCTAAATTAGGGACGGGTGACTGCTTATAGCCCATTGAGTTGCTCACGGTGGTCGTTAAACCTCCAATAAAAAAAATTAGTATGTGGTAGAGGACCACCTGGGGACGAACCCTATTGAAAAATGGTGAAGTGGGGTCAAAGGGCAGGACATAGGAGCGAGACGCATTCCATCAAATCTTATTAAAGGTGCAATTCTTGTATATATGTAAATTTTATTTTGAAAACGGCTCTAAGGATTTTGATGAAAGTGGTTAACCTACCGTTTTCTGGTAGTAGAAATCGATTTAGCTCGATCTAGACTGGAAATATTCGTTTAGTGGGTTAAATAACCACCCCGAGTTACCACATTTTTAGTGTCATGACGTCGTCCTATTAATGTTTCCCATTCTTAGAAATATTATGTCGTCACACTCTCTAGATCGAATCTCGATTGAGATATTGGCGTTCGGTCACGCCATGTGCCTCATTACGGCACGCGTTGTTCGTGGATCCTGTTAAAGTTTTATGACTTCACACTCTCTCGACCATCTGCTTCATTACGCCACGCGTAGTCTGCGTATTACGCATTGCTTCTGTTTTCTTCTAGAACAAAAAGTAAGTTGTGCCAGTTGCTTGGAGTTGATGCGTAGTACTTATAAGCAGCGGAACCCTGATTTCGCATGTTTTTCCTTTCGGAATTTAAACTTAATACAGCATTTTGTTTATTACATTTTTGAATAATCACTTGATAACAAGCGTATCCGCTGTGTTAAAAAATGATTAGATCATTTTTGTTAATTACTATTAACAGAATGTCATGTGGGTGGTAAGACAATATAAAAAAGTCGCTGGTTGACCCCCACAAAAAGCGCGTGTTTCAAGTATAATAAGAATATTTAAGAAGAATACGGCACTGTTGGAACAAGAACAAGCGGAAGAAGTAAATATGGAACTGCTTGAACGTTCAAGAGTTGATGGTTTCCAATCACTTTCCAGTCTCAAAACACATGACCTTCCATTGGAAGAAGATCAGCCTACAAATAGACCATTCCGAGCAGCTAAGGCGAAGATTAAGGAAATAATATCCAACGTTATTATAACTCTCAGTGAATAGATGCGCAACATCACAGCCTCTCCTTGACAAATGTCAACCCCGACTTCTCGTGGTGCATCCTGTTCCCACTAAAGGGGCTCTGACGACCGCCAATAGCGGTATAACTATACCATCGGGATGCATGCAGAAGCGGGATTCTTCGAAGAAGACAATATCGTGTCATTCCGTAGTCCAGGTGCGGCGTTCAACGGCCCACTGCCGCCGCACTCGCCGGTGGTGTAACGTCAATGGTAATCGAAGCAATGAGTGCCGTGCGACAAGTCCCCGCTCCTGCATACGACGTCGAACGGTACGTGATGACACAGGTTGTTGCGCAACACTGCCTAATTCCTGCGCTAACGTTCGTGATGTGGCGGTGCGAGCCGTTAATGCCCGCGGCACAACTAACCGGTCCTCTTGATTGGTGGTGTGCCGCGGCAGCGGCAATCGCTCACGTCGGTCCGTCCGTCCCTCCTGCACCCACCGAATCCATACTCGTCTCACTGTGGCTGGATGTCGTCCCACACGGGCCGCCGATGTCTCGGTAAGATAAACCACCGTCGCGATAAGCCACTATTCGTCCTCTGTCGAAATCCGAAACGTGCTCGAATGACTGCCGAATTCTGCGACGAGGCATCAGGAAACTTCCCACGCACAGGTCCGGCAGCACAACACACTTCCACTACTTACACCCGCATTATGTGCACCCTTCTTATAGTTCGTGTCTGTGGCGTGTCGGGCGCACATAATTTGAATATGCCCTGCAATGCTAATCGTGTGCATGTCCTCTCGCGGGCTACGCATGCTGCGAATTTCAGGCCAATCGGATGCTTCCTTCTTGGTGTTGCATTTTTGGTGGCCAGCAGTGTATATCCAAAAGAGGACATACCATTAGGGATCATCGTACATCTGTAATGAAAGAAAGGACAGTTCTCATTACGTGTTTTACCGCTCAAACCTATTTAAAGGCTTCCGTGACATACGATCTGCAATTCAAAAGATTCAGTAATTCTGTCAATCCTTTCTAAAAATAAATAATTGTATGAACATTAAACTGCAAAAATGTATAACACACTGACAAAAATTTAGAAATTACAAGACTTTATAAATTAATTCGAAAATATATCGTGAAATAGGAAAATCTCAGAGAAAAGACATGTTCGGAGTAGGCATTAACTCTATTCGATATGACAGCGCGTAGAACATGCCTGATCAATATATAATATCATTAACTGCTTTCAATTACTGTAAGTAACAGAGTGATGAATATAATTCCTTTTCGAATTTTTTGGCAGCAGGATGATAGAACTTCGATGCAGTTGATTGGAAAACTAATGCATAGGAACTGAGCACTGTGCCATTGAAATCTATGTAAGCAGACATACAGTCCAAACTTGTCTTCCTTTCTGGCAAATTAAGCAAGATTTCACTGCTTCATGAGTAAAAGAGTTACCAAAACTGCTTAACTTGAAATCGGAGTCATAAATTTTAATATGATTTCACAAGGATTAAAGGCAATGTGGTTAATCCAAATTGTGCTTGCGACACACTATTTGGAGCAAGGTTAGATAAATACAAGTCGAGTTTATTGGAAGAGGCGGCGTCCGTTTTTCCAAATGGTTCTAGTCGTTGGCTCCTAACGATTCGTCCGAAATCGCCCTCAATCGGAATTGTGGGTGAGAAGTGGACATTGTTTTGTTTTACGGCTATGGTTCTCTCTCTTTCCTGGAACCAGTGACCCCACTTCAGAAACCGTCAACTAATTGTAGTTTAATTCATATGATGCTTATAACACACATTACATTCTTAAACAAACAAAGAAAAAGAATAAGTAAGGTATGATTATTCTATGCTCATCTACCTGACATGTCATTCTTTCCTTAAACGACAAATTCGACTGTCAGCTGATGAACTTCCATTTTTTAGTCATTTTCGAAGGACGGCCATAAATTTCCTGGTAACAAGTGAAACAAATTGGTATCACCAAATTTATTTGAAGAATCCCTGCCCCCTCCCCCCATACACGGGCAAAATCACACAAATTACTCACGTCAGTGATTCAATTAAGTTTTACTGTATTTAAAACAGGCCAAATATTATGTAAACAGTAAGTGTAAACACACGAAAGCAACTTAGAAACCTTGCAAATGACTTTGTTCTAGTGAATCAATAAGATTTTAACATTGAATAAGGCAAAAGTAAGAAATAGTTCTTCTTTTTTAGCACGTCTTTTTGTAAAAAATATCGTGTTTATCTTAGCGGTTTGTCCGTCCGTCCGTCCGTCCGTCTGTACCCAAGATATCTCTGCAACTCTTTGTCCGATTTGAAAAAATATTTTTGCATTGAGAAGCTTGAAATATGCGAATGATGATCCTTCATTTCGTTTTTTTCCCGATGTACAATATCGCCGCTAGAAGGCGTAAATGCATATGATGTCGAATTCAAAAACACGATTTATTTTAGATATTTGCTTCTAAACATCCGATTGAAAAAATTCTTTTATCTTTCGATTCCATTTATGTCGAAGAGTATTCTAGATATAATTATTTTTTCAAATTACGCATAATTTTCCGCTAGGAGGCGTAAAGGTAAATTACGTTTTCCACGATCTCTCTTCTTCTAAAGCTGCGATTCGAAATTTTTTCTTCAGCGGATACACCTCCTGACGGAAAATCGTTTGCATATAATTTCAAAATTTTCGGAAAGAATTCTTCGGCCACCAGGGGGCGTAAGTGTTCATTTTTGCTTCTGATGTATTTGCCATAAAATCTGAGCTTCTAAAGTATCGATTGAAAACATTCTTCCGTGGAATGATACCACTTACATCGAGAACCTTTTCGGAATATTTTCTTCTTAAAATTTTCCACAGATTTTCCTCAAGGGGGCGTAGAAATATATCTTATTTTTGATAATATCTCTACTTCTAGGAGTCCGATTGGAAAAATGATTTCTTTGTTGGATAGTGTTTTCAGGGTCTCATGTTTTCCATATAATTTCAAAATTTTAGAGGCTTTCATAGTTTTTCCGCTAGGGAACGTATAGGTAAATTCTGTATCCCTCTATATATCTGCTTCTAAATCTTCGATTTGAAAAATTCTCTCTGCACCGGATACAGCTCATGACGGGAGAAGGTTTGCACATAATTTCTAATTTTTTGTAAAAAAATGGTTTGGCCACCAGTGGGCGTAATACTTAATTTCCTCTTCTGATATATTTGCAGCAAAATATGACTTTCTAAATTCTCGATTGAAAAAAAAAGGCGTGTGTTGACCGATACTACTCATGTCGACAAACGTTTTAAGAACATTTTCTTCTCGAAATATTTAATGGTTTCTCCGCCAGGGGGCGTAGAACCATATCTTAATTGTGTCAATATTTCTACTTCTAGGAGTCTGATTTGAAAAATTCCTTCTTTGTTGGATAGTGTTTCCGGGGTGAAATGTTTTTCATATAATTTTAAGATTTTCAAGTAATTCGTAGACTTTCCGCGAGGAGCCGTAAAATTAAATTGCTTCCCCCTATATCTCTGCATCTAAACCTCCGACGTGAAAAATTCTTTCTGCAAACGATTCAGCTCCTGATGAGAAATGCTTTGCACGTGATTTCTAATTTTTGTAAGAGATAGTTTGGTCACCAGGTGGCGTAAGACTTTATTTCCGCTTCTGATGTATTTGCAGCAAACATGAGCTTCTAAAATCTCGATTGCAAAAAAAGTCGTTTGTTGACTGATACTACTCATGTCGACAAACCTTTTAGAAACATTTTCTTCTTGAAATATATCATGGTTTCTTCGACAGGGAGCATAGACGTATATCTTACTCTTGGAAATATCTAACTTCTGGGTGTCCAATTTGAAAAATTCCTTTTTTGTTGGATAGTGTTCCCGATGAGAAATGTTTTTCTTATAAATTAAAAATTTCCAAGTAAATCGTAGACTTTCCACAAGGGGGCACAACTGTAAATTGCGTTTTCTGCTTTATTTATGCTTCTAAAACTCCGATTCGAAAGTTTCTTCCATGTATCGCATACAAGACCTGATGGAAAATATTTTTCACATAATTTCTAATGTTTGGTATTTAATGGTTTGGCCACCAGGAGGAATAATGGTTAATTTCTGCTTCTGATGTATTTGAAGCAAAATCTGGGCTCCTGAAAACACGACTAATTTTTTCTTGTACCGGTAACGCTCATATGGAAAAACCTTTTGAGAATACCTTCTTCCTAAAATAATGCATGGTTTTCTCACCAGGGGACGTAAAGTCACATCTTATTTTTCTCAATATCTCTGTTTCTAAGAGCCCGATTTAAAAAATTATTTCTGTATTGGAGAGCGTTTGCGATGCGAAATGTTTCTCATATAAATTCATGTTTTTCTTAACGCACAAGTCTGAAACCAGAGGGCGTAATCTCACGATTCCGTTTACAGCAATATCTAAGGGATTAAAAAACCGATTGAAAAACTTCTTTCTTCCGTCAGATACTATTGTTTCCCATACCGGTTCCATTGACTTTGAATAGCGTTGATAAATTTAAATTGCGTCAGAACGGATTCAAGAGACGTGCTTATTACACCCAAAAATTCGGTGTCAACGTTCTTGTTTTTTATTGGAAGTGTAACGACCACCGTGAGTAACTCAATGGGCAATAAGCAGTCGCCCGTCACTAATTTAGGTTTACTGGTTTCAGGGAAGGCAGAGAACCAGTACCGTAAGACAAACACAATGTCCATGCCTCACGGTATTCGAACCCATACCCTTTTCGGTCGAATGATCAGAGTTCATCGCTTAGACAACTGTGCCACGGGTCGGCAAACATCTTTTGTACTGGTAAAAGGTATATCTATGGGAGCTAAATTTTCCAGCCTTTTAACTAATATTTATCTTAATACATATGAGAAACTACTCCTTTTGAATTTGAAGGGTACTAATTGTGCAGTCTATAGATACATAGATGATATTATCACCTTCAATCACCATAAGTTTGGTACAACAGTCCTAATACCTTTCTATCAAATACCTTATCCTAATATCTTACTATTTCAAACGGAGGAACAAATACAATAACTCAAAGGTTCCATTTCTTGCATTTGGATATCAGCCTTAAAGAAAATAAGGTTACAGTCTCGATTTTCGACAAAGAAGATACTAAAACTTTCAAGTGAAATACTACATAAATTGGGGCTCTAATGTATCGAACCCCATATTTCTTAATCTTGTGTCTTCAGAGCTTTTCAGGTTTGTAAATGTATGCAATAATTATACAGCAATACTTCATAATCTTAGAACTCGCATCCTGTTGGTTACCTTTTTAGGTATTTGTTCAAGTAAATTAGACAAATGATGAAGTCTGCACGAACACGGGATTTTTTATCAGTCAAAAGTTTTGATATCAGAAATATTATTAATACAGGACACAACAATATTGATTAAATATTTTTTCTTGACCCTTAAAGAGTCACTGACGGCTGATATTTATGTACTAACCTCTGTATTCTGTCTGCTTTGAAGTAATTTTCCAATATATTTAATGGTAAGTTTCACATTGTAGTTTAGATCAAAGTCTATTCTGTTCAAAAGTACTGATATAGGTTTCAGTTGATTTACTCAGAGAGTTTCTTCCACTTGGTGGTTCTGTTTGGTGAATTAGAGAGCATTGGGATGACATTTTTACCACAGTCAGATTGTTGTCCTATACGAGAGGTCACTTGGTGAACAGGTGCTTTCCTGAAAAGCACTGCTCAGATTCAACCTTTTAAGTATATTTGTATTTCGGCACTGAAGCATACATTCTGTTACGTTGAAGAATGCCGGCTGTTATGCTATTATCTGGCTTCACCGTGGTGAGATTTATTATATACTTTCCATTCTTCGGATTTTATGCTATATTCAGGCCGGTGCACCGGTGTAGTGAATTTTCAACACACTTCTGTGTTATATGATATAAATTAATTTTGTTCTAATTTGAACCTCGGTCACAATGACTATGTGTTATAGTGTAAATACACTTGTATCAAATAATGTAAAACAATACGGCACGTGATGTATAAAAAATAATTAGTGGTAGAACAAAAGAAAAATTGTGTGCACTAACAGCTGATAGTACGTTGTGAAACTATCAGTTAATTAAATATTATCAGGCTCAGATCCTTGAACTGGGCCAAGTGCAGAGGTGATTTATGAGCTTGACAAAAAAAATTACACAAGCTTTACCTATCAATACTTTGGATTCACTTAACACACATACACAAGAAATAAAGGTGACTCAAAATTTTTAGGTGTAAAAACTGACTACCAGTTGTTTTTATTGTTGATCAGGCCTCTCGCCAGATCAGAATTTTGTTGATATTTTTTTTACAGATATTTTTTATCTTTTGATTTTCATTCACAAAGTACCAACCAATGCCAAAAATGAGTTTTAGAGTTCAATTTCAATTTTGTTGGGTGTATATTTCTAAATTAGTTATACAATTTTTATTTTTGTCTAATATTGCAAATTTTTAACATTTCAATTTGTAATTCATTTATTATTCAAAATTCAGTGTGATTCTATTATCGTTTGCTTAGAAAAAAATTATGTGATCAACACTTGATATTTCCCTTTTATGTACATTTACAAGACATCATGCACATTACAAAATAATAATACACATTGGCCAAAAAAATAAAAATAAAATGAACACTGAGGTTTCTCAGTGTGCAATGCATTACACCTGCCTCTGAAGCTTTTCCTTTTATATTATTTGTGTTACTTAAAAAATCACGTATATAACTCTCCTCCATTTTATAATACTCGATAGATTTAATTTTGTACAACTATCACTCATGTTCTCCCGCGTCATTACTCGATAAATCTCGTACAGCATAATAATTTCAAATAATCATAGACTTCAACATTAAATGCATCATCCTGGCAACCCTGTCATCCCCTACCAATTTTTTTCTCTGAGAGGATAAAAGACAGAAAAGTCTGTTGAAACCGGAGGCCGTAAAGTGAATTTAGATCAGAAGGTTTACCTTTTTTTCTCTAGGCAGTATTACCTCAAGGGAGAGTGACTGGCGTCAGCTGATCTGCGGATAGCCTGGTTAGGTTCTGGTTATATTTCTTTTAGGCGGTCTTGGCTCTATCGTCCTTAGGTGGTTGGGGGGGTCGTAAAGAGAGAACATCCGATGAGGCTTCTTCCAGCCTTTGCTTTTCAGCAGCGGATAAAGGTGTCATCTAAGATGGCTCTTTCGTCGGTGAGAATGTTAGCACCGCGTTTCTTACAAGACTACATTTCTGAACTCTGAGCAGGAGTGAGTTGGCAGGGAGTGTCAGGCGTCAAGTACCTCAGTTAGGCTCAGCTTGTATAAACAGATAATCAAGTCTTTTCCATTTTTCAAAAAGAGGTGACTCCAAACGTAGCAAAGAGTGGAGCTGCTGCCAGCATACGAGCTTGGAGTGAAAAATTAACCTCAAAATAAACCAAGAGGCATGCCTGCGCGGGAGGTGAAACCTCAAATCACGGTCAACTGCAAAGTTAAAGAGTGAGTGATAAGCTCGCCCAATGAACTTCTTTTCGCGGGTCAGCGGTTGCTGACCTCAGTCCAACACGAAACAAGGGACGTGTTATCCTCTGAAAAACTAAGGAGCAAGTGAGAGTGAAGTGTGAAGAGAGAAAAATCTCCCCTGAGCTCAAACTTTTACAAACTCTATCGTGCCTGCGCCAAAAAAGGACGCTATGGTTTTCAGCTACGCTATTGGCTGAAAGTCCTCCCTCATGCTCTATGTAACTTGAGGGAAGGTGTTTACGAGGGGTGCGGTGGGGGATAAGAACCTGTTGGTCATCCATGGCATCCTCTTGACCATGCCTTTGCAAAAACTCTTGAAATTCAACCGGCTATGCCCTGGGGATTTATTGTATTCAAGTTTTTGCAAGGTGACCTTCCTAAGGAATTTCTGGGCTAACAGGAAGCGAAATTTTTATCTCTGGGTTTGGCGACTCCCTGTCTAGTGTAAAAAAAAACGAAATGGTGCAAATCCCGGAGATGCTAATATTCCATAAAATTTACATCAGGTACACAATTAACATTTCTCGAAATTCAAGAATACAAAAATGTTCACACCATTTTCTTTAAAAATTGCTAAATAAGATATATTAGAATTCGGGAGAGAAAAAAAGAATTAATTTCCTTAAAAAAAATCATTCTACTGACATAATGCACGATTCTATACCAAATTTTGTTGTGTTTTGCTAACACACCTGAACGTGACAAACGTTTTTACCAATAAATGCTTCTCACCACACACTATTTAATCTCAGTCGTAATGTAAGCTTAATTTAAATTAATTTATTATGCACGAGTTCACTTTACGATCCCAATGTTCATAAATACTATATCTATATATATAAATATAAAATTTAGTTTTTAAAATGAAGTCAATAATTTAGTTTACACATTTTCTAGTTTCACACATACTAAAAGTAAAATTTAAGCAATTTACATATGTTCAAATTCTATCTAGCTCTCGTTCCAAAGACACATATACAGTACACGTACAAAAACTATAAACACATAATTTTTACTGAAATCCTTGAACGAATGGTTAAGAAAGTGAAAAAAAGAATGTTTTTCATGTCGCTCGGTTCGCCTCAAAAAATGAAATTCCGGAAAAAATTAATGAGAGGAAAAATTTAAGGAATCATTCTTGGAGACAAGAATGCGTGGATGTGTGATTTTTTTCGCATAATGGAACCAAAGACTGGACCCTAATCTTCGACACCACTAATAGAAAAATATCACCACACCATATATATGTTTCAAGTTTTTACGTTAGTTCATTCCGAATCAGTCGTTTGGTTACAAATGAAATATATATACACAGTCGAGTCACATTATTGTGACCACCCCTACTTTTGACATCAACAGCCGGTAGCCAATGAAAGGGCGAACGTGTCGTGAGCTGACTTGGAGGGTATGTAAGTTATTCTGTTGGCATTCTGAAAAGATATCACAAAAAGCTACCTGAAAATAAATTTTGAATATATTCTCATAAAAAGGTGCTATAAATGTATGTTTCGAATAAGCAACATTGTTCTGAAGATAACCCAATTGCATTTCTTTTAAATGTGCTTTCACCATCACGGCGCTAGTTATTCTTGATCTGAGAAAGCGATGATACCAAAAGTTGCCACTGGCTCTTATGCCTATTTTCAGTTAGCTTGAATATCCAGGAGTTCAAAGTGGCAGTTTATTTGAGTAACACGAAAAGTGATTCTTTGTGCCGCCCCGGCGGCACAGTGTCCTAAACCAGTGGTTTCCAACCTTATTGCATTCACGGATTTGCAAAAAGTTCGGAAAACCTTTGCAGACCTCCAATGCCGAAACTAAAGTTTTAGTCTATTTCTCAGCATTTAATCTCGTAATTTACTGCATTATTATTTTCAGTGTATACAATCCATAATTTACATACGAGATTATGCCATGGAATTACTAACAGTTGATGTCATGTAATCTGGTAATATTCTTCAATAATTAATTAGTACAATCCCTAATCAGTATACTACAATATCCTCCTTACTGTTAATATTATTGTTTCTGTTGGCAATGCGACGTCTGTTCCGGCTGCTTCGCGATAATCTTCTCGAGCCGTGGTTTCAACGCCGTTTCTGAAAGGCACAATGCAGGTTTAATGTCCATTGTGGTCCTGTACTTTGTTTTGCATGCCGAAACGGCTGAAAACTTTTTTAACGCAATAAATGCTTTGTTGAAAACGTTACCAGTAATTTTAGAGCTTTGTCGCTGAGACTTGGACATTCTTTTTCCATAATACCCCAAAACTGAGTCAGAGATTTGGATTTAAATATCGATAATACACTGTCATCAGAACCCATACAGCACAAAACGTTTCAGATATGTATAAATAACCTTACAATATCTCATTTTCGTTACACTTTCAGAGATATCTTACAATTAAGTTTCAGCAACATCTATTTTGGAACATAACTCTTTATACATTAAGGGTACGTTAAAAATAGCATTCACCTGTACTACTGTTTTATAGTTTCCATTGTACATAATTGCTACCTTGATGCTACATTCTGGCAATTTTTAAGATTTTTGTGTGGCAACGGTGATGATGCGCATGCGCATTTATGCCATTTTACCGAAGCATTCCCGTAGTCGTTCCAGGTGCTGTGGGGACATTATTTGGTGATACTGTCGTACTCGTTTTTGATAGTTAGTGTACACTAGTATCCGTCCTTAAGATTTGCACGCCAGTGTATAATATTTTAATATTTTAGTACGTTTGTTAGTTTGAATCAGTAAAAAAAAGTCTCAATAAAAGTAGTTGTTAATTTGCAAAAGTAGAAAAATGATAGTGTTGATATATTGAGAAGTTGGACCACTACGCAAGTTTAGAAAAAAATATAGTAGGATATGCATTAAAAGGTATATTTTGCTAATTAATCATGAAGAAATTTAAGTCATCCTACAGAAAAATAAAATGATCCCTGGAAAAAATGATGCATTTGTATTAAATAACGAATTCGCAAAGCATTGGCCTTCTTGTTAGTTCTTAAAGAACGCTGTAAGAGCGAGGCGACCGGTGGTCGAGTGGAATAATACATCTTCCTAGGAACTCTCTGGCCAGGGGTTCTAGAATAGCGTAATCTTCGGGGTTTTGTATTTCCTAAGAAAGAAAATTTCCCCAGGGTCGTGATGCCACAACGTAAAATTTCGCGATGGGGAAAAAACAAAATGGCGTACAAAAGATATCGGTGGGACAATGTGGGGAAGTAGAAAAAAATAGGAAACAAAACATGTTCGTGTAAGACGACGTGGTATACAAAATGTTCTAGTTAAAAGGAAAAGCAGAAAAAAATGGTCGGGAAGATCACATGGAAACAAAATGGCTGCGACTGACATCATGATTGACCAGGAATCGACCACATCCGTCCTTCAAGCAGCACGTGGGCGACTTCCGTTGTCACAGAAACCACCTATTATCATATAATAGTAATATCACGATGTCACAAGTATCTTTCAAATACGTAACACTAATTTAACGAACTTAAAAATATCTTTCAAATACGTAACACTAACGTAACGAACTTACAAATATCTTTAAAATACGTAAAAGTTGTATGAAGTTGGCATGTTGAAGTTGTGAAGACCTTTATCTGTAACGTATCGGTTATGTTTAAAAGTTATGTAACGTTTGAGAACATTTTAACGTAACTGTAAGGTTACTGAAACATTACTGTTACATTGCGCAATGTATCTGAAAAGTCTCAATGCTTCAGTGCTACGTACTTGTAACATATACGAAATATTCTGTGATGTGTGGGTACGAGAAAAAGAAAAGGAAATGCCGTTCCTTCTATAACCAAGAGTCCAGTTCTTTCAAGAGGTGTCTTAGAGATCGAATTAATTCGTATATTTTTCAGTTTATGTAATGGCTACCTTGGAAATGCGTTCTTGTTTTGTGACTGTTGTTAACGGGATATGCCGTCAAAATAACAGAGCACACCCGCGTTGTGAATTTTATATGGATTCACTACAGTCTGTGTTCCATGTTGGATCGCAGCGTGTTTTATTTAGTGGAAAGTGCTTCCGAGTTCGGACAAACCTTGTCTTCTACAATCAATATAACTCACGAAATCCACTACATAGTGAATTCCAGTAAGGATCTCAGATGCATACTAATCCCCCTTCCTGAAGGCGAGGGTGGCGCAGAGATTACACTCAGAACTCATGTAAAACTCTCTCAGCCATTCAACAGAAGGAACGACCTAGAAAGTCTTAACTTTGAAGAAATACACACTAACTTGCACACTACCTTTTACATTGCTTATAAACTATATTCGATCTTTCTCACAAGTTCATACAAAGCTGTGGCTTCTTTCTTTCAGGCCAGGATTAGGGCTGTCAGGCACAGACACTGAGGGACTTGGAGCCTGTTAATATACAATAAACGTTACTCAAAAGTTGGTCAAAAAGAAGAAGGGGCAAGGGTACCTTCCCATGCAATTGGAAAAATACCCGAAAAACACCGAGAAAAATCAATCTACTCACTACTTTAAAAATACATTATTTAACCAAAGTCTGTTTTTTGTTACACATAAAATTTAGTCGTGATTAAAAATAATTTTACTACCATTATATTAAAATAAAACAGTCTTAATAACGATATTAAATTTATCATTGTTTTAACCATCAGTGCTAGATATGCACTATCTCTGCTCTACTTTAATACCTAACTGATTTACCACCAAAAATGTGAATTGAAATTCAACAAAAAAGGTGACACTGTATCTTTGGTTGTAATGCACACGCCTTTTGAATCCCTTTTAATACGAATTGAATTTATCAAAGGTATTCAAAGTCAGTGGAACCGGTATCGAAAACAGTAGTATTTGACCGGAGAAAGAAGATTTTCAATCGGGATTTCAAACCCGCAGATACTGCTGTAAACGGAATCGTGATCTTAGGCCCTCAGGCAGCAGACTTGTGCGTTAAGAAAAAACTGAAATTATAAAAGAAACATTTCGCAGCGGAAACGTTCTCTAAGAAAAGAATTCTTCAAATCGGAAATACAAGACATACCCCTACGCCCCTGGCGGGGAAAAGATGCAATATTTTAAACAAGTATTCTCAAAACGTTTTCCGATGTGAGCGGTATCGGTCCACGAAATAATTTTTTTAATCCACTTTTCAGCAGCTCAGATTTTGCTGCAAATACATCAGAAGCAGAAATTAGCGCTTACGCCCCTCTGGTTACCAAAACATTTCGCACTGCAAAAGCTATCCAACAAAGAAGGGATTTTTCAAATCGGACACTTCAAATTACAGATATTGACAAAAAAATACACATCAATGCCCCGTGGTGCAGAAACCTTGAATTAATTTAAGAAGAAAATATTACGAAAAGGGTTATCGACATGAAAAGTATCGGTCCATGAACGAATTTTTTTTCAGTTGGGATTTTAGAAGCTCAGATTTTGAAGCAAATACCTGAAAAAGAGGAAATTACCTTCCCAATGAGAAAGTAATTTTTCAAATCGGAGAAATAGTTGCATAGATATGGTGTCCACAGACGGAAGAACGGACTGACACACGGATAACAACAGCACGAGCTGTTTTATAAAATACGTACTAAAAATAATACTCCTTTTAATTCTAAATATTTCTTAAAACTCCTTAATCATTTTATGACTTTTAACAACATTAAGCACTTTAGTAGTAACCGTCTAACAAAAGACTGAATTTAATTTTGAAATTTTTACTACCATTAAATAACTTTTGACAATTTTTTATATATAAAACTTTATAGAGATATAAAACCGCATTTAATATAAATTAGCTGATTTAATTTAATAGCAAACGTTATCCTTCGAAAATATAACTTAAAAATGCCTTTAAAATGTATATATTATAAAGTATTTTCTCTGTGCATGATATATGAAACGAAAACTTCGTGCAGAAGTATTAACTAATTACAAACAAAACCTTGTGAGCTCGATATATTAAAAGATGAAAAATATATACAAATTAAAACCATTAGTACTATCAAGGTGACAATCACCTCATCCTCAGATGTATCAGACACGCCAACAAAACATCTTACATACACTGTCCATGTGAACCATGGGAACGTTACTCCAGGAACACATAACAAACAGGATTTTGTGGACAACTTATGCAAATCATGACAAACAAACTAAGCTGCAAGAACAAGTTATCCCAAATTAAACACATTATGCTACCTGAAATAACAGTTTGTTATGAAACGTATTTGGGAGCACTTCATTAAAACTTTTGTAACAGGTTGATGCTTCAAGTGGCATGATGCGTTTAATTTGGAATAATTTGTTTTTGCAGCTTACCTTCTTCGTTATGATTTGTATAAGTTGTCTATAAAATCCTGTTTGTCACGTGTTCCCGGAGTAACGTACCCATGGTGCACCTGGACAGTGTATATAAGATGTTATGTTGGCGTGTCTGATAAATCTGAGAATGAGGTGATTGTCACCTAGAAAGTATTAATGGTTTTAGTTTGTATTTATATATTCTTCATCTTTTAATAAATCGTGCTCAAGCGGTAATGTTTGTAATTACTAGTCTTCTCTGTACAATATTGCATTTGAAATACTAAAAGATTTTTGAGAAGTGTTTCCATTATTATTGCATTTTTTCTATTTTCTTTAAAAGTTGCAATACGTTTTACAATGTGAATATATAGCGAAAGAAGCATTTTAGAAGCGTTGGTGGGATTCCAACTGTACCCGAGCCGAGCAGCCACCATTGTCCCATATGTAGTCCGCATGATAAACTTGTTGCTGCGATCTGCCGTTATGAGTGATGCATCACATTAGTCATGCGTCACATATTGAAAGCTGGAAGACGAGATCGGGTGTTTCGGAACTGCAGACAAACCATACTCGAAGTAGCCTACTGTAGAAAAGTAATACTTATTACTTAATTCCTGACGATGTGTGGAAGAATAATCACATACTTTTTGGAACCTCACCGCTTGGAGGTTAATTTTATATCCTGGCGCTAATGTAGAGAAAGATACATTTTTTTTGCCCTGTGATAGAATCAGAACTCACGTCTTCCAGCTTCAGAGCCAGAACATTTCCCTACTGAACTACACCGGCTAAGCTTATCGCTAATTTGGCTGGTACGTCAACTTAGCGGTACGTCACAGATTCAATGTCAGTCTAACTGTTTCGTGTGTCTAATTTCATGAATGGGTTTTATTATCCTCGGAAGACAGACCTGTTGTTTCAGTCGACCTATAAAGAAGATATGATAATATATCTGTAACAACTGCACTTATGATCAAGAGAACTATTTGGAACATTCACCGTACTCCTGAATGAGGAACAAGTGTAAACACGCACTGCACATTTTCAAAACACACTCACATAATTTCTTGGCAAGATGGTGTAAAGTGTCAATGATTCGAAATTAGCTCATGCCATTAAATAAGGACATTTTTACATGTAGGGTAATTGCATTTACGTGTGTTACGTGGGAAGAGAAACTTCTATGTACAAACATTTTTCTCTTTCAGAAACGTTTTGTACTTAAAATTTTATTTTGTTGTTATATGAATTTGAAAATTTATACCGAAGAGCCGAAATATTATGGTAAGCGCGTTTTTATGCGAACGCTATCAGCTGCACGTAAAAGGAAGCGCGTATGAAGATTGTGAAAGGAAATATATGACACCTGACACTGAGCTCTGTTAATCAATGTTATTTTTTTTCTTCTGTTTGGAATTGCAACCCGCTTAGGTGAGTTTGGCAAATGCCAAACTGCACAGGGCAAAGGATTGGGCCAAAGCATTTCCGAGGTGCCCGATCCTGTGAGGTTTTCACGGACACCTATAGGTAGTACCTTCAGAAAGTGTCACGGATGGAAAATAACCATACACCGGATTAAAAGAGCGATAACGTCACTACATGATGCAATTGACTGACACACAAATAATCCAAGCAGGTGGTAATTTTGTGAAATATGAAATCAGCATTGTTTTTGCGCAGTTTCATCTGTAAATTCTCTCAAATATTTTAAAGTAGGATTTTGGGATATAAAAAAATCTAGTCTTTCTTTTTTTATTTCCCTTTCAAATTTTTTCAATAACTTACAAAGCGGCTAATTTAAAATTACATATTAAAGTGATTTCTAAGATCTGTGGAAATTTTGTTGATGTAATTTCAAGAACAATTTATGAAAATTCGGAAAGTGATTCGTGTTCAGTTTAACATTTGTTCTGTTCAAATGTTAAATGACGTTTAAAAAGAAAGTAGACCCTTTAACAAAGTCAGCTTTGATTTTTTGATGAAAACCTTTCTAATTTCTTTTTGTTTTTGTTTTTACAAAAAAATTTAGAATAATTTTCTTGGAACAATTCCAAAGCATTTTTGTATGAGTTTAAGTGGTGCCTTAGAAAAAGCAAATTAAATTGTTTCAGTCATATTGATGAGGGCACCAGAAGTAGGTTAAGATAGCGATTTAATCGTTATCTTATTTTCTGTCGCCCTCTCCGTCTTCTTTCATCTCTCGGTTACCATTCTGTTATTAATCATGTACAACTTTCAATTTTCAGTCTTCCAACATGTCCAGCCCTTCTTCACTTTGAATATTTATTATTTTTATAATATCTATGATCCCTGTTCTTTCTCTTATACTTTAATTTTTAACTCCCTTTCATCTTCTTAGTCCTAACATTCACCTCTCTAATATTCTTAGCGAAACTGTACATTATCACCCTGTGATACTCCATGTTTCATTTCCACAAGTAAACACGGGAATAATACATGCAATAAAGATTTATCTCTTTAAACACAATGGAAAGTCACCAGTTAAATAGTCTTTAAGTATCCAAAAGTCTTTATTACCTTGGATATTTCATCTATTGATTTCTATTGTTTCTCTTGTCTTCCTTTAAAACTGACTACTTGACCTAAATATAATTATTCGTCAGTTTATTCTAGTTCTTTTCTTCCTATCGAAATCTTTTCGGCATACCTTTCAGTGAAAATCCTCCAAATACGTTGCGTCAGTAAATAAATAAATACATCGCTCTTTACACGTTCCAAAAAAAAAAACATAGCAACCGAAAAATTGTTTTCAGCCGCCGCCGTGGAATTGAATTACGGAACTCTCGATATCTAGCCGAACGTTAATGCCCACCAGATGGAGACGTCTCAGTAGCTGAGCCCATCTTACGGATTTATGATGTCAGAAGCTGACTTAAAAATACACATAGCACCGTGGATTGTTGGCCACCGTGGTGTAACGTTAACGCGCTCGGCTAGATACCGAGAGTTCCGTGGTCAATTCCACGGCGGCGGCAGAAAACAATTTTTCGGTTGCTATTTGTTTCTGGAACGTGAAAAGAGCGATGTATCTATTTATTTATACCTTTCAGTATTGTCCGTACAGTTTTGCTACGTTTATTGTGAGACATATTATAAGACTTTTCCATCCATATTCTGCATTTCTGTCTGGCTAGTTGCAATGACGAGTATCTCCTCATTGAGACACACTGAGTGTCAGTTTTCAAACAGGAAAGAACCTCATAACTAATGTGTGCATCCTACATTTTTACGAGGAAACCAGACTGAATGGTTGCATCATGAACCATAGGCGAGTAAACAAACATACTAGAAAATAAGTTGTTACATATCTATAGAGTAATGGAAGCGTAAATTTGATTGTTCTCCGAAAGAAATTTCGCATAATTCTCATCGTGAATGTCCTTTAAAGTACTAACAATGAGAGTAGTGTAGTTTTGTGTTTCATGCCGTGCACTTTTTCGAAAGAGTAGTCGTTTCCACATAGGTCTCCTGAACATAATAATCTGAAAATAAAAAAAAATACAAAATGGGAAAAAATTACTGTGAAGTAACTCACAAATTCCAACGCTTCCTAAACACCACTTGGTGTTTTCAGGAATAAAACTCCTAAAACTCTGTAATATTAGACATTTAGAACTGCTTGCAGTCACAACTGTTAAGGCATATATGTCCCAATAATGTTTTCTAGAAATTTGGACAAATTTCGCTTTCTTAACTGCGTTAAATTTTGAATTGCAAGAGATTTATTTCACTTATATCACAATTTGCGGATAATTTAATTTTGAGAATGTATACCATAGTCCTTCATTTTGCAATTCCGTCGGCAATCACTCTGCGATTGTAAGATTGCATATCTAAAGTTATACATATGTATTACTCATATTCCCCTAGGAGTCGATGCCGTACCACCCGCTGCATCCGAGTCGTCCGTTTTTTAAAAAAACTTTAAGAATTAAATTTTCACTAGAAACGTAATGATAAAATACTTATTATAAATTATTTCTTGAACAAATTACTAAAATCATTTAGTTTTAGGGTCATCCCATGCCATTTCAACAAGGGGTAGTTGCTGCGCCATCTTTATTTTTTAATATTTTTTGCACTGTTGTTCATACTTGTTTTGTGAGTTCAAAATCAATTTTATAGAAAAACAACCCCACCGATTTTAGGGAAGTTCCTTGGATGGCACTCGGAACACCTCTATGTTTGGATACTCAGGATACCATATATCATATTAAATCCATTTATTTTTGTGGTGTAGTAAGCAAAAATGCTTTCACACTCCACCTTAAAGATTTCTCTAGGTAATAGTACACATAAAAATGCAAGGAATTGGAACACGTAAGGAAAAAAGATGATTTTTAAAAATAACGTGGGTTGTGTCACGAGCATATTACACGAACGTTTTATAACGTAATTATATGGTACGTGACGATGTGTTTCCGTCTTTAAATAACGCATGTCAACCCTTGGTAGTTCAGTAGAAACTGTATCATTGTACGCTAGTTTGCTGGATAGTTTCCGTGATGGCAGTCTCTTTGACGTTCGTGTAAGGGGCAATTCTTCTAATACTACTCTATACCGGAACGGCCGATGATTGCATGACTGCTCTGGCGAGGGCTGTATTCTGCATGTCGTGATTGAGACTTCGCACGTGCTCTTTACATCTAGTGTCCAAGGATCGCTTTGTCATTGAGATATACATATTTATTTTCGTGTGTTCCGTGTTGTCAAGATATACGAACTGTATATCGTTTCAGTGTTGTCAGGATATGCTAACGGCATAGCATAATAACCTGACTTTTCTTTCTGACAGAGTCTCTCCATGCAGCTTGATATTATATCTAATACCGGGCTCGGGGACTTCATTGCTTCTTTGCTTGTATTTGCCTAATACATTCTTTAAGCAATATGTAAAGCCTGGGACATATGTGTTGGATCCTTCGTTTCTCATCGTTTTAGTAGGTAATTTTGTTCCTCATATTGTACGATTTCTTACAGTTCTGTGTATTCTGTGTATGCCATCCTTCTTATATCTAGCCTTTAGAACTTTGCTATAAATATTATCAATTTCGTTATGATTTAGGTAGTCGGGTATGCATGCTTTACATGCTATATAGAATCAATCTCTAAACGCAGAGTGTTTGTACTCCTTTGGGCAGCGAGATTCAGGAGGAACAATGTTAGGTATTGCGATCAATTTATAATAAACTTCAAAACCGAAGCTAGATATTCTATTTCTTCTAAGTGCGACGACAAGATAATTCAACGCCTCATCCACTTCAAGATCCATGTTGAAACTTACAGTATTGTGCGGTTTGTTTATCTTTTGCATAAAATCGTTTAATTCGTCAACTCCCTGTCCCCATATGAAGAGTATGTCGTCAGCGTAGCGGATCCTCATTCGGGGTTTCTTGATAAAATTTATAAAGTTCAGATCTAACGGTCTAAGTACTGCTTCAGGGACTGAAGATAAAGGTGAACCCATCGGTGCTACTTTTGGTTGTTTGTAGATGCCTCCATCCAAATTGAAGTAGTTGTGGTTAGTAACCAGATTTAAAAGCGCTTATAAATTTGTTTCCTTGGGTTGATATGAATTCACGGGAAGTGTCGATGATTTCCTGTAGGTCTGCAACAACCTCTGGTACAGATGGAGAAGAGACGCAATGTCGAAACTTCCCATTATATCACTATCAAATATATTCAAGCTTCCTGCTCGCTCCAAAAATTCTTTTGTTGACTTGATAACGTATTTGGATTTTTTTAAACGTTCAGAGAAAACTTTAGCTAGATATTTTTCTAATACATGTACGTTGAACATTTGTTTTTGCTGCAACAGGTCTAAGGGCAGATCCAGGTTTATGATTTTTTAGACGTCTAAAGAATGGTGAAATTGTAGGGCTTGCGGAAACTTCACTGACATCTTAATAGTCTCCGGGAGATCTCTGTCCCTTGCTAGAGCTTCAACTTTCCGTATTATGCTGTTTTGTAGATTTCTCGACTGCAAAATTGAGTCCAATTAATCTGCAATTTTTTTTAGTTTACTAATATAAGCAGACCTGTTCATAAGGCAACCTGATTCGTCTTGTCGGTTAGGAAAATCGATTTTCTAGAATCATAACGCAGGTTCTCTGAAACTTTCGTAATCTGACTGTTACTTTTCTTAATATTCATTTTTGCAATATTCCTCCTGTTAAAACTCACTACACTGGCTAGTTAATTTTGATATAATCTCACTACGCTGGTTAATTTCGATCTTGTCATATCACGATCTTCTCCTGGAACGTGGGACGTTAAACTTTTTACCTCACACCTTAATTGTTTAATTCTAGGCCTCGATGGTGGGCAACATTTTGGCCCTCGCTCCAAAACTTTCACTTGTTCTTCCATCATTCTTTCCGGCGATTCATTTATGAAGTTGACTTTATAGTTATTGGTTTTGATCTCAGTTGATCGAATAATCTCTAGTTTTGTATGATGTCTCTTACTCAGGATCTATTTATCTGTTGAAATTAGGATACTGACTTTTCGGAGAAGTATATCAATTAAAATGGAAGGAGCTATCATATGTAATGGAAGGAGCTATCATATTTAATGGAAGGAGCTATCATATTTAATGGATGGAGCTATCATATTTAATGGAAGGAGCTATCATATTTAATGGAAGGAGCTATCATATTTAATGGAAGGAGCTATTATATTTAATGGATGGAGCTATCATATTTAATGGATGGAGCTATCATATTTAATGGAAGGAGCTATCATATTTAATGGAAGGAGCTCTCATATTTAATGGAAGGAGCTATCATATATAATGTCTGAAAGTTCTGGAATGTAATTTCATTATCTGATTTTTCCCTCACAATGTGCGACAGTGTTCTTTCGAGCAGTTCTTTCTTACGTCGCTGGAACCAGTTTTCATTCAGTACTAACCTAAATTGTAGAAACGTCAGTATGATGTCTTGCAGCACATCAAGTATTCCAGGTTTGCGGTCTCTCTGGCTAATCCTATGCGTGACTTTCCGAAAAGTTAAAACGTCTATGTCTCTATGCCGGGATATAGCATCGGTAACGTTACTGTTAATACAACAGACTGTGGATACTCAAGAGAAGCATATAGGGTAATAAATTCGTTTGTTTTTGTAGTTTAATAAGTACGAATATTCGCCAAGCTTCCGTACTCCACTGGGAGGCTTTTTCAATGCAATGGTAGACATAAAAATGCAAGGAATTGGAACCCGTAAGGAACAAAGAGGATTTTTGAAAATAACGAAGGTGACATCACGAGCATATTACATGAATGTTTATCACGTAATTATCTGGTGTGTCGCGAAGTATTTCCAACTTTTAATAACGCATGACAAAGCCTTGGTAGTTCAGTAGAAACTATATCTGGACAGGAATTTGACTGTTTCCCTCTAGGCAGTCTATTTGATGTTCATGTAAGGGACAATTCTTGTGATACTATTCCATACAGAAACGGCAGATCGATGCATGAAATCTCTCGCGAGGCATGTATTCTGCATTTCCTGTTTAAGAGTTCTCACGTGTGAGTCTTTACATGTAGTGTCCAACAATCGCTTTGTCATTTTGATATATTAATCTTTTCCGTTTTGTCAGGATATACCAAATTTATAACGTGCACACCTACCTTTTCTGTCTGACCCTGTCTTGGCTTGACACTTGATACTATAATTGATAACGGGGTCGGGTCTTCATTTCTATTAATATGTTGTATTTAAATAATAAATTATTTAACCAATATGTAACGCGCGGCGAATCTTTATGCTTACTGCACCACGAAAATAAACGACATTACTACGTTTTATGCGTCTCATGAGTAAAAATAAAATTGTTTTTGATTTCAAAAACGAGCAATTAGTCCATTAAACATATTGCCATGGACTGCACGGCTGCATATTAGCAAATCACGGCCTCTGATTTCTGAAGTTTCAATATGTCACGAGGAGGTCATGAAAATTTTTTAAACTGAGAGTAGTGAATTAGTATTTGAAAACCATTTTTACTTGAAACTATTGTTTGCTCTTAACAAATTGCAATCGCGAAATGTTGATTTTTTCTTAATATGAAGCTCACACTTTTCTAGCAAATGCAGGTTTCATAAACGAAAAGCACAGCATAGAATTTCCTACTACACTAATTAGAGACTTGTCTAACCAGATGATCAGAGACAGTGGAGGTATGTGCAGATATGCTGACCTCAGGATTTGCGTATTCGGTAACTAAAGAATCCTAGAATCTTCTTAATATTGCAAATATTTTATGTAAACTTTGTCTGATTCACAGATTAATAAAAGAAAAATGCAGGCAGCACATCTTTAGTTTTACATATGAAAATCACGGCGTCTGAAATATTTCACGTTATGATTTTACAATTTCTAGTTAGTGTTAATTTGGATTTTAATTACAGATATTGGGTTTTAATTTCAGATACTTTGTTACAGCTCTTTAATATCACCTATACAAAATACGAAGACAAAAAAATTACACTGGATACAAGAGCAGTTCACTTGTAATTATAAAATAACAATAGCTAATTACTTTAACTACAGACTCGAAATTTTAAAGTGAACTTTTACTGAATTAATACTCTTAAGTAACAAACTCATTAGGTTACTGAAAATTTAAATTTCAGGAGTCTTGTTGAAGAAGAATGCAGCTGTTTATAACTTTAATATTTTTAGACTTTCGAAGTGACATTGCTTTTGCAAAAAAAAAAAAAAGGAAAAAATGCATTTGAAATTTCTACTGTTAGGTGAAGTATGTTCTGTTAAAAAACAATCGTAAGGCGCTTAAAATAGTTTGGACATGTGGCGTTGGGAGGTCGTTCTGTGTAAGTAGTTTTAATTCGATAATTTCATGAGCAAGTTTCACTGCGGCACTTGGGAAGAGTGAATCAATATACAGTGCAGCTAAATCAAACGGACAGCTTGTCGGTGCATAGTTCCGAATCCTGTATACTACTTCTGTGGAGCTGGCTACTAAGTAAGTCGATGATTTGGTTAACGGTGTTAGAAAAGATGCCAGTGCCTTTTCGAGAGGTCTTGAAACATTGGCATATTATGAAACGAGAGGCCGAATAGGTAATCCCCCTTTTTATCTTCCCTAGCAAGTTTGGAATTCGTGAACCATTACGATGGTGTAATGCTCGTGAGAACCAAGTGGGAAGATTTCCGTGGTTTTTCATATTACTAAGTGCCCCAAAAGTGGCAGCAGAACGTTCCGTCTTAATGATACGGTGTGGTAGTTTTGCAATTGCTTCCAGAATTTTTAACTGGTAATCATCAGCTTTCATAATGCCAATTTGGTTAGTTTTTCTGCTGTCACTACTGCAATATCGGATTGATCATGTAGCTGATTAAGTTGGGCCAGATCAGATTTAAGTCTTCGATCTTCAAATTTTGGCATTTGCTTCGACATAACTCCAGCTACTTTAAGCCTATCCTGATCTTGTTCTGTATATGGTAGGGCATGCACATTGTGTGACGTACCTGCCAGCAGGACGCACACGACATAAAGGCAGATAGGAATCAGAACAAACGTCCGCGTAGCTCAATTGGTAGAGTGACTTATTCCGGAATGAGGGGATCCGGGTTCGAATCCTGGCGTGGACAAAAATGACGGAGAAATTTACTTCGTTATAATTGTTTTAAATCTGAGGTATTAATTGGAATTTGTTGATATTTTTCTTAGGGTAAGGTGTTGTGGCCCTTTATGTAACGCTGAAACTTACAAATCGTTGAGCTGATAAGAACTTAAATTGAGATAGGTTAAATGCTGTTGATGTCGATGAACGTCCCTGGTTGATCCCTGTTAAAATTTCCTGGATTGTATTTCGCCTGATACCAAAGTTCTAAGTGTTTTAATATGTCTAGATTCAAATTGTTTGGGATCTGTATTGAACGTTTGGCCTATTAATAAGTAAACGGATCAGGATAATTTTATGTAATGTGTTGTTCAAGTGGGAATAAGCTAGATATGATTTACGGTTAAGAAAGCCATTCAGTCCACGCTTTAGCCTTATCTCCGACGACAGACTCTTGATTTGTGCAGTGGCCAAAATATTAGCATCCAGTCTTGAAACAGGTTGACACTTAAAAAACTAATTATCTAGGTGTTACTGACAAGTCGCTACAATTCAATAAGAAATTCAGGTGTGTTGTTTTCTAGAGCTAATCTTCGTTTATAACAATAGAACATCCTTGCAGCAAGTTCCATAAAATATGAAATGGTAATTGAAGTTAGTAACCTTAATTAGGTTAGTAACTTTAGTAACCAAAATATCGTAAAAACTACTTCCAGAATACTCTAGGTGTAGTAATAACGCCGTCTCGGCACGATATTGGACATATTCTTCCGTCAAAGTGACTGATGAGAGTCACTTTAATTATACCATGAAATAATAATAACAGTATGAATATTTGTTGTAAAAACATCACACGAGATCGTTCGCGACAGCTACCGGCACATCAAACTTCTAAAAATGTTTTCCAATTGCTGCAGCTCTTTATGTAAACAACACCAATTAGTCACACCAAGCATCGGCGAGATTTCTAATGTGTACGAGAATCTACGCACATCCCTACGTTGACGCTGTGAGGCGTGTGCTACGGTTAGCAGTCGCTTGTTTGAGAAATTTTTGTAATTAGTCTTGAATAAAGATTTTAACCAGTCGTCTGTGTCGTTCCTGTGTTTGCACCTACACATTTACGTTTCGACTACACACTGTATGACGAAAAAATTATTTCGGTGTATTCTGCCACCCCTGAAAGTTTGTTCCAATAATTACGAAACTCCCAGTATATCCGAAAGAAGAAGCCTCAACTGTGGGTTGATCAATTGTGGGTAGAGCTGCACAACAAGTATCGGCACAGGGGTACCTCCTTGTTCGCAATTTTATCGCCAAATCAAGACGATATTCCCTCCCAACACCGCGGCACTCACCTGACTTCGCCCCATGCGATTTTCACCTCTCCCCTGTGCCGACACGTCGACTTCTAAGTCATGAGTTTTTGAGCGCAGAAAAAGTGAAAAACCTATCTATGGTTGCATGCACGGACATTACAAAGAATGGTTTCCCAAAGTACTTCGACGAACTTTACAGCTCCTGACGGAAGACTTTTATCGCAAAGGGATCTCATTTTTAAAGATGATGTGTTATTCAGATTTGCCACTCTAACAATCTGTGGACTTACGGACCCAGTCCGGGAACTTTTGAATCACATCTCGTATCTGTAGATAATGAAAGAACATAAAATGTGATTTTTACTTGTTCGTCATCTTGGGTTGAAAGTTTAATTTACTGTTTCAAATCACAAATTCGAATTTCAAAATGTTCTGTCAATATTATTTACGACATTTCTACGTTTTTCAACAATTTAGGCGATTGTTTTAATACATGAAGATAGAAGTTTTACCATGGTATTTACTTTCAAAATTTGTTTAACTCCTAAAAGCTTAAAGAAGTAACAGGAAGTGATAAAGTATTTATACGGAGAAGCTATAGCTCTAGAAGAAAAACGTCTTAATTTGGGACACAGAACAATTTGTAGTACCTCAACAACAGGAAATGATAGACAAATATCATGCATGCACAAAATAAAACGACTGGAAAGCCAAATCCCATCTAAAAATATGCATTCACTATATTTAGAGGCTAGATGAAGGGGGCGTCCGCTTTTATAGGGTAGGCACAAGACGAAGCCGGGTTTTAACAAACGATATTTGAAACTGTTTACAGGTAATCATTTTCTGAGGTTTCCTAAATTTATGAATATAATCCATTAAGCGCAAGAATTTAACTTAAATATGTTCCGGCAATGAAAAGGAAAGGATTAAAAGAATAAAAAAAGACAAACAGAAGTTGTACTTATGCCAGGCAACTTCCGTAAACGATTAGTCTTTATTGACTGCGAATATAGGGAATTTGAAATGCCTGAATGACACCCACGCTTTACTTGAAAATACCTTCGTCTTTTGGGAGGACTTTCAAGTAATGCGTTCAACGTAAGTATCATCGCTTTTAATTCGTTTTTATTTTTTTTTTTTGCAGAATATATATTTAAAATTGGTAACTTTGCTATGATTTCTTTTGAGATATTTACTACTTTTTATTTGATTGGAGGTTTAACGACCACCGTGAGCAACTCATTGGGCTGTAAGCAGTCGCCCGTCCCTAATTTAGGGTAACTGGTTCCAGGGTAGGGAGAGAGCCAGTGCCGTAAGACAAACACAACATCCATGCCTCACCGGGATTCGAACCCTCACCTCGTTAGGATTAATGATCAGAGGTCAACGCTTAGACCACTGCACCACCGGGGTGGTTATTTAATATTGGCACGTCGGCTTATTTATTAGAGAAAGAGCAAAGGAATCACTAAAACACAGAGCGCTCTTTGAGTTATCGAGTATCCATTTAATGGGATTGCCACCGCTCTGTTCTTCAGTATTGTAAGTTCATATAAATGCCCCTTTTAACACCACATAATTCTGACCGCTCACTTCACGTTATCTTTATTATCACTTTTTATTATACATATTAAAATGGGTATTATGGTACATAATAGCACAAACAGATCCAAAATTGGGCTGTGTAGACATTCCTTGTTTGAATGCCTGTATACCGTCTATAAAATTTCAGAAGCTTAGTATCTGGAAAGCCAACGAAAACTTTAGTTTGGAAGTATTATTCTCAATACGTGTTTACTACTGAATAACGCAAACATTTCCGTAAAGGGTATCTTAATTCTTATGACATGCAACATGTCAAACACATCGGCAGCCCTATCTGTGCAACTGAAACTGATGAAGCGGGATGGGGATATGTTTTTTACAGTTTTGAAGTCAGTTTATGAAAAACCACTCACACACGACATATCGAAACAATAATTAATGTGAAGTTTTTCATCAAAGAACAAAAATCTTAGCTCCTTAAGGATAACTGATTTATCGATGAAGAAGCAGTTCTCTACCTGTTGCATATGTACTGAGCACCCATAGAAATACAGTAAACAATTCTTATATTGTTAAAAAATGGCAGTCCCATAGATCTCTATGGCAGTAGTACTATGACAGACACTACCTTTTTTTTTTATAGGAGGTTTAATGACCACCGTGAGCTACTCACTGGGCTATAAGCAGTCGCCCGTCCCTAATTCCCTAATTTAGGGCCATTGGTTCCAGGGAAGGGAGAGAGCCAGTGCAGTAAGACAAACACAACAAACATGCCTCACCGAGATTCGAAATCGGACTCCTTTCGTACGAATGATCTGAAGCCATCGCTTAGAACACTTCGCGAACGGGGCGGCACTACCTTTCATTCTGAGATACTGCGCCGGTTCACTTACTTTTTTAACCAGCTATCACAATCCGAAACATGCTATAGGTTGTTGCCATTACAAATACAGAACCTCGTAAGAGTAAGAAGTTTTTTTCTTATTAGTGTTTAATGCAATGTATAATTTCCATAACTGATGGAAACAAGTTTCAGTGTCGTTACTACTTACAAAAATTAGACTTAAAAATGTTTAGCTTACAGTAAAATATCATAAACCAATTTCAAAAGTATATATAAGAAGTAACCAAAAAATTATTTCTACTACTTCGGCAGTACATGTACCAAAATTGGAACGATACAGAGAAGATTAGCATGACCCCTACGCAAGGATGACACGCAAAATCATTAAGCGTTCCACATTTTTTAATATACTGTATAAAAACCTAGTGTTTTGTACGTTGAACTTGGTTGATAACATCAAGACTGTTTCAAGATATATCATTAGAATTGTGTGGTTTGTTCCTAAACACTGTCACAATGTTATTTCTGGTAGTTAATGCCGATTTTGTTTAAAAAATACAATGTAGAAGAATTTATCAAAATTACTTTCATTTGTAATGGTATCATAAGAAATTGTGTCGACTTCTGAAACTCGACCACTTACAAGTAGTTCCCACCTTCGTACGTGTCTCTCCGGTGTTTTGGTATAATTCAGAGTACACCTGCCATTCCTGAGCCAAGAAATTAACATTGCAAGTACGCTACAATTTTTGAAAATTGCAACACCAAGAAAGAATCGCGCTGCTCAAAAAATAATTTATTCCTTATGTTACAGGAGATAACTGATTACATTTGTCGAGCTATAAAGGATTGTTTCACTTCAGGACTCAGTACTGTGTAAAAGCGAGCTCGGGCAAAAATAACAGCCTTCTGCATGACTTTGCATTGAATACAAAGGGTTTTTGATATAATTATGTGTAACAGCCGGCCGAAATGTTTGTATGCGACACAATAGCGGATTTGTGGGGACTGGCGGAGGCTAGGGACGGGTCAGCCGCAGAACTACTACGTCCCAGATTTATTCGATCGGGAGTGTATTCGGCGAACGTGAAGGTTTGAGATGAAACGGTATCTACCACGCATGGAAGACGACGGACATTCCGTACCGCATGAGGCACAGTATTGTCCTGTTGGCTATAGCGTTAAGACAACTCTGAAGAAAGGTGCTCAAGTTCATCCCTGATGTACTGATTGCTGTTGAGAGTTCTCTCAAATCATATCAGGCGAGATCACGAATTGAACCAAATGGAGGCGCAAACCATGACGTTTGTTGTTAAACCTGTATGACGCTAAAATACGACATTTCAAAGTGGTTTTCACTGCGATGTCTTCGAACACGTATGCGACCATTATGGGTCATCAACCGAAACGGTGACTCGTCAGAAAGGATGACCTGTTGATAAATTCCGCGCCACTGTTTGTTTTCGAGGCCCCATTGCAGTCTGTAGTTGGGGTTAAAGGAATACGCAGAAATTTGCTGCTAGCGACCAATCTTGTGTTAAGCAGACAACATCGAACTCTGTTGAAGTAAAGGCTGACCCGTGGCAGTGCTCCAGTGCTGGGTTAACACAGTGGACGTAGCTGTGCCACCGATGACTGCTGTGCTGCTAACATGTGTGTCATCCCATGCTGTTGTTTGATTTTATGTGACGTGGCATAATGACGGACGTGAAAACAAATTTCGACACTTCACTGATTACAAATTGAATCGTTACGATTGTGTTCAGAAGATCAGTGTTATTTTTACTTGTTTTGTGGAAATTCATTTCGACTTAACGATTGCACACGGCAGATGCTCGGAGAAACGATTTGATTTTTTAACCGAATGCAATGAATCTGAACGAGACATTTGTATTATGCGTCAACTGATGTCCATCCAGTCACTACGGAGGATAACAGGAAAATAAATATATTATAACAAAATTTCAGAATACAAGATCATGCATATTTTCAGGCACTAGTTATTTTTGATTATTTAGCAGGATAACTATCGGGAAACAGTCATTTCACGAAGATCTTTCGTTAGAAAACATTCAGCTACAAATATCCTAAGAGCACTCCAAAGCAACAGACACTAGACTTCGATATTTAGCTACACCAAAAGCGCGGCATATTCAAAAATTCCACACATTTTCAACAGCAGAATTTGTGCTGTTGGTATCCCATAAAAAGTGGTATTTTTTTCTTTAAATGTTTTTTCGTTTTAGTCTTATAAAAACTGATGTCTTCTTTTACAACCCACTTCTAAGAAGACGACATAAAAATAACACCTGGGTTCCATGGTAAAAATTGAATGATTCCCACAAGGAAACCAGCTGAAAGTAGTGCCCTAGATGTTACTCCTATAAAAAGGACAGGGATTACTTTTACGCTTTCTAATAATTTCCTAATTTGCTTTGCACCTTTCAAAAAAAAAACATTTATTCATAATGTGCTTTTGTCATTAAAAATGTTTTTTCACCCGATGAAATCAAAATATTGTTATGAAAATAATATGGTCAAATCTATATCTTTGGGACGCTTTTTAAGAGCGCCAAGTTTAAAGCAAGGAAACATATCCTGAGAAAAAAGTCACAAATTTTCGCCTTTTCACCCAAACAAAAATGCGTGTGGAACTCTGTCCATAGAAATTACGTGATGCGGCCAAACGCTAATAAACCATTTAGAGATTCTCTAGTGGTTTGTTTTGACGGGTCATTGAGTCGAAGTGAAGAACATAGAAGAAAAGGAGTCAGTTGCTGGCTACCGGCGAAGAGGCCAGGAGTCCAAGGAAAAAGATGCAGCTTGCTGACCATCGATTATCGAAACCATTCGGACGAGAGTTGGTTCCCCTACCTAAGTGGAAAGCGTGCCAAGTCTGGCCTCATAGTCGCATTGAGCTTATGGTGACAAAGATTGAAGAAAAATAAAATGAACAAGTGAGGCTCATCGATAAGAAAGGATTTTTTCCATCATACGAATCTTTGAGACAGACCCATCGGAATGTGGACAATCACTTGTGGAGCGTCCCAAATTGTTCGCAAGCGCTCCAGGAATATCAGCAAGTGATCTGGCTGGACTTCGCTGCTGCGGGGGAATGAGCAACCAAGGCAGAAGGATTTGCCTCCCCCTCCGACTTCGCCCAGAGAATAGCTATAAACTAACCCTAACGTGGCTGCTCGATTTGGTTGATTCCGTCCAGATAGCACTTAATCACGGAGCGACTTCCTTTCTTCCCCGCGGCCGTGGAGCGTTATTGAGAGTGAGATATCTGGTCACGGCGAAATATTGGCTGTGATGACGACATGCGGAAATATAGCTTATTGCTGATTATCATCAGTGATGTGATGACAGTGTTTGTGTTTTTCACCTTTGTGAGTGGCAGAGAACAGTACCTACTCTCCCCAGGATAAGTGCCGAAGAAGAACGGTGCTTTAAAAACTCCCGGATTTCAATGAGTAAGGTGTGTTTGCCATCCTCAACTCTCCAGAATTCAGAGTCTGAAGTTCAGGACCTTTAATTTGCATGAGTTAATGATAGGCTGGTAAGGCCGACTAGGAGTGTTAAACAGCCAAAATCGCAGCTCAACCTTACTTAAATGTTCAGCTATATACAAAGTGGCATAGATTATGTTAACTATTTTATCCTCTCCCTATGAGTTTAATTTAAAAATTATCTGTATCAAAAGTTTGTGCTTGTCTTAAACGCTACCAATTTTCTTTGAACTGGCCTAAGTCATTTATTCAGTCGTCTCTCTTGCTGTAAACATAGAAGAACCCAGAATGCGAGCAATTCGCAGCACCGGTCGTAAAATATTTATTTTGGAGAAGTGGAAGGAACACGCAAAATATTATTAATATTCAGTGATTCTAGCAAAGGAAACGTGCAATTTCCTGTATGCGATTCCTATAAAAGAGCCAGAAATGACCTTTTCTTTGACTAACCGTTTTCTAAATTTGTTTTGCATCTGTCAAAAAAAAATGTTCTCGTAACATGTTTGCTTTTGACATTAAGAAATATCTTTCACCGGATGGAATCAAAATATTTGTTCTGGAAAAATAAAAAAACATGACAAAGTGGAAATAACACTCAGGAGAAGAAAATTTAAATCGAACTTTCGTAATCAGAGATTCTCTGATAGAGAAAGCATACTTTTGTGTTCAGTGTACACATGCAATATACTTCTTACAACTGAAGTTTTTCAAAATTTGGTCTAGAAAAATTTAAAATGAGGGACTGCGATTGTTTTCAATCAAAAATGTATATCAAATTTCAATTTAAGTATATAGCGAATTCAACAACATCAATTTTTCACCCTTTGTATTAAAGACAGAGACCTACGTAACATTATTCGTACAAAGATTTCTCTTAATGTACATATTTACAGCAAGTTTAATATAGGAAAAGACAACTAATGAATGTACTTAAGAAACGTATGAAAGCCACAGTACCACGACGCATTATTTCCAATATGGTCTTTGAAAAGGCTCGTCACAAGAACACTTCACATTTTTTAGGATCGCATCATACATGCTTTCACTTCGCCCTCCAGGGGCAGCTTCATTTCCAGTCATGTATAGAATTGTCATGGCTTCTACGATTGTAATGGAACTGACATTATATTCTACAACTACAATCCTTGCGATGTTTTGCAAATATTAAAAACGAATATTAATTGAAAATTTAAAATTAAATCTTTTATGCCGAGCCAGTGAACAGCATATCTACAGTAGAGATCAAAAACAAAAGAATCTGATTGTGGAATAATCGTTCTTGATTTGATCCAAGAAACTGAAATACGAGTATTTGTGGGTCTATCGTATATGACTCATTGAAAGGCGAATCATAAAATTATTTCTTATCTGAATGACACAGGAAAAAATCTACTTGGCATTTTTATATGTAAAATTTTTAAAAAGTGGCATCATAATTTTTAACATGCGCGTTTTTTCGTATATCATCGGAAAGGAAATTCTCGCTTTGGCGCTCTTTCACGCCCAACTGTTGCAAGGATTTGCGCAAATGATCTACAATAATCAACAACCTTCCAGTTGTTTGGGGTATTTCTGGATAACATTTCTTTAATTTTAAAGAGGACACCTATGCATCTCTCGAAAGCCATAGATGTTATTAAAATACTCTTGAACTATTACGAGTATATCAAAATTGCAATGTGTTCCGTTTCTCACATTCAGAGGACGTGTGTTTCATTTCTATTAGCATAAATTCGCTTTTACAGAACGTGGTTTTGATGATAAAATTGAATTCTGACTTGGAAAGTGGTTATCTTTCGATACATTATTGTAATACTTTATTTTATTAATACAATATCAAACAAATTTTTAAGCTTGATAATGTGTGCATCAAATATTCATGTACATCCTGTGAAAAGGCAAAAATTAAATAAACGAAAAGTACTTCGGAATGAAAAGTCCACCTCGAAACCTAATTTTTTGCTTGAGTATTAGCTTATTGGAACACATTTGAAGTTAGGGATTACATTGCTTAAAATGACATTGGGCTGGAAATATTGCAAGAAGTAACGTCACTCGCCTGGTGGAAGCAATCTGAGCTTATTACAATGAATACGAGAAGGGACAGGAAGAACCCCAGAGGAACACCACGTGCCAGACGGGTATATGAATTTCGAAAAGCTTACCAGAGTGATGAGGAGATTCGCTCAACAGAGATTCTTGTGGAAGAAACTTGGGCAGACAATCACCTATCAGTGGATTGATCATGGTTGACAATAATAGGCGAACACTTTTAAACTAAGGACAGCCGTACATCCCTTTTTATCGATAGTAACATTTATCGCCAAAAATTACCCTTCTTCTAAGTCATATTCTTTGCCATGAACACAAAATACGAACATTCAGTTACTGAGCGAAATAAATATTTTCTATATTATCTCGGGCGCATACAAATATTGGTCACGGGAAAAACTTTGAACACAAAAGCATTTTTTAGTTGCTGAGGGTTTGTTAAAGTGGATGTGTAAAAGTAACCTGTTTTTAGATCTGATCTCAAATAAAAACTCAGTAGAAAATTCCTCAGATACACTCTGAATTGTACAATGCCGTATCTGTTACTATACGACAGCATATTTAAGAAACGTCTGAAATATTTCACGAGGGCCACAATATTTTATATATTTATTCTGTTTCATAAAAAAATTCAAATACCTCTACGGTGAGTAGCGCAGAGTGCTATCAGAATAAATTTTCTCAAAGACATGAATAGAAATCTGAGTGCATTATTGGAAAATTCGAAAAGCTCCAGGGCACGTGATTTTTACAATAAACAAAGATCAGCGTAGAATATAAATTAAGTCTTACGGATGTTTGTTTTTTTTTGTTTGTTTTTTTTCAATTTCGGTCTCTTAAATTGAAGAACTTGAAATGTAACATATATTATTTCACTCCTATCGAAATCATGCATGTGCGTCCTGTCTCGTAATGCATACAGGTCGGACAAGGGCCCAGATCGTGTTCAAAGGTAACTGAAACAAGAAAATCAAGAATTAAATCCTCCAACAAAAAAACAACGCTGTTTATGACAAGAAGTTTGTCTCGAAGCTAACTACCATGTTTTGTTAGAATCCCACTTCTTCTGATTGGCAGTAAACTCTACTTAAGTAATCTTCGAAGGATCGCCTCTAAAGTTAAATCCTGGGATTGACTATTACATGGCTACCAATAACTTAGAAATCAACCTCCAGTGAAACACGGAAAATAATAATTAAAACACTTACATATGAAAAAGGTAAAAGCATATTTAGTAAGTACGCTGAGGTAAACAACTATATACGTCTTTTGGGTAACATCGGAGTGGAAAAATTGATAAAAAAGAAATTACATTATCCAACTAAAATGTAAATGTCCAGACCCCTCAAAAAGCAAATGAAATGTTGTATACTACATATAAATGAAATATAACATCTCGGAAGTTCCATTCATAAAAGTCGATTTGAAATTAGCTAAACATATGCTTCCCGCAACCCTATGCATCGAGCAATGCGCAGATCGTTGTTGAAGCATGTTCTTTGCGACGTCAAAGAAAAGGGAAAATAAAAATCCAGAGATATTTCAATCCATTTGTAAGCAAAAAACCTGTGATAAAGTATATTAGCTTTTGTTCTTCTACATTGTTTGGGAAGAACTAATTATAGCTTTGTTTCATCATGGTTATAATTGAAGTTATACCTTTGAAATAAGTATCTCGCTTATCAAAAAAATTGTACTACATGATTCCTTGATGTTTTTCTTACTTTTAATTCTGCCGTATGCATCTTTTCATGGATATTTTTTTTTTCATAAGTTCGAATAAGTTTTCCTTCCTCCCAAATTAGCGAAATTAAAATAATAAAAAAATTACTAAAAAAAGATCAGTGTGCATACAGTCGCGTGCAGGACACAATGCGGCTGAAATAGTTCTAGCAAACAGCATCGAATTGCAAAATGTCTTCAGCAACCGCTGGTTTTCGTCTACCACACCCAGTAGCCAAAAGTTAGTAAAGAAACTTCAAATTCATTACAATACTTGTACATTACGACAAACTTAACAGAAACTCCGAAAAATATTTGTTTCTGGAAACTACGCATATTCATGATGCCCTCACCAAGGAGAATTTTTGAAATCTCGCTATTACAGATGAGCACATGCCACAGCCCAGCCACGTAATTTACAAGATTTAAAGGATCTGCTAGTAACGTGTTGGTAATGAACATATCTCAAGACATTTTTAGAAATATTGTAGCGCCCATGCCTCGCCAAATAAGAGCAGTTTTGACGGCAAGTGAAGATGTAATTAAATTATTCGATGCATACATACCTCTGACGCACTCTGATTCATGAAAGCTTTATTTCTTCACAAACACGAAGCCGTAGTTTGAGCAAATGCAAAAGATATACACTCAGTGTCCAAATATCTAGGGACGACCAGAACAATTTATGCAAAGGCAGTCATATGAAGCAGATGCTGCTGACTCAAAATTGTAGAATTTAAATATTAAGAGAGAACGCAGAATTCATGCAGAGACTCAACACGAAGTTCAGACGCAAGAAATAATGGATTAAAGAAGCAGTCTGACTGACATTCAACGTGGAATGATCATGCATGCTCGAAGCATTAGTGCGAGCATCAGTGAACGGCCGCACTTGTGGGGAAATGTTCGGGGACAGCAGTTATTTAAGAGTTTAAAGAGGTTGGACCACGAGTCAAAATACTGGGACACAGTTCAAGGCGTGTGTTCGTTAACAGCTGCTTGGATGCTCGGAGCTTGACCTGAGAATAGGGCAGATTTGTTCATTCCTAGCAGATGATTAACACTTCGCCAATATTACAGATAATCTGTATTAGGGACAAAATCTGATGGCCTCTCCCCGTACAGTTCGATGCATATTACATTGTTTGTGATACACAAAGACGGGCTTTCCGTAAGCCCTTTCTACAGTCAGCGAGAAGAAGAAACGCTTCACATTTCCTCTGAGCACAAGACTTGGACAGCAAATGGAATGGAAAAGAGCAATGTGGTCCGACAACATAACGTTTCCAAATACATCCTGCGTATTGAACAGTGAGAATATGGAGACAGAAAGCATTAACGCCTGGACGCATATTCCCAGATCATTATTTTTCAAGCTTGCGGAGCTAACGTTATGGTCTGGGGGCACGTTTCTGGGGAGTATTTCTGCGTGAGAGCAACGTCTTACTGTCCAGTGTTATTTAGACATTTTTTACCAACCAAGTCCATCGACTTGTGTTGATTCTTTATCCTGATTGAGATGGGTGTTTCCAGCACAAAAATGTGCTTAGTGTCTTAGTGCTAGTATTGTACCCAAGTGTTTTGATGGAACATTACGGATAATTTTCTTCTGCTGCAATGGCCTTCTCAATAACCAGATCAAAAATCAACGGAGCATTTGTGGGATAAACTCGAAAGAGACGTCACTCCAGTTGGATCCGCTACC